>JAAAKM020073195.1:6993574-7042630 GCA_010016025.2 Alatinidae sp. Z8VKAUB7J3 | reverse complement strand
GACGCCACGAGTGTCGGTACCACGGGCTCGGATCAGTGGCCGACGACCCCCGGGGCGTTCGACACCACCCACGGTGGTGGGCTCGACGCGTTCGTGACGACACTGGATGCGACGGGTCAGACCTTGGTCGCGTCGACCTACCTTGGCGGCAACGCGGACGAGCAGGCGTACCACGTCCTCCTCGACGGTGGTGGCGGTGTTCTGGTCTCGGGCGTGACGAGGTCGACCGATCTGTTCACGACCCCCGGGGCATACAGCTCGACCTTCTTGGGCGGCGGCGACGGCTTCTTTCACTACTTCGACGCAAGCCTGAGCAGCGTCACCTACGGCACCTACTTCGGCACGCGCTCCAGCGAGCGTGCCCCGGCGCTGGAGATTCGCGAGGACGGCGCGATCATCGCAGCGGGGTTCACCCACGCCTCCGGATTCCCGGCGACGCCCGGCAGCTTCAGTCAGTTCTACGCCGGCGGTGGCGACACCTACGTCGCCGAGCTCGAGCTGCTCCCCACCGGTGCGACGCGCTACGGCAGGGGTACGCCGGGCTGCGCCGGCACACCGATCATCGGGGTCAACTCGATGCCGAGTGCAGGCAACGGCAGCTTCGGCGCCACGTGTGTGCGTGTCCAGAACAGCACGGTCGGGCTGATGGTGCTCGGTCGGCTACTGCTGACGTCGCCGTTCAACGTGTTCGGCACCGAGCTCTGGGTGGATCCGCAACCACCGTTCCTCGCGTTCCCCGCCGTGAGCACTAGCAAGGGCGGCGCCACCGTGCCGCTGCCGCTGCCCGGTGGCATCGCGGGTGGCTTCTTCCAGCTGCAGTTCTTCTGGGTCGATGGCTGTGCGCCAGCGGGCTTTTCGGCTTCGAGCGCGCTGTCGGTGACTGTTCAGTAGTCACCCGCGACCACTCAGAAGAACAGCAGCACGTAGACGGTCGCCAGGACGATCTGCACCGCGGCGTACGGCACCGCCGCCTTGACGAAGCCGCCAAAGCTCACCGTCAGTCCGTGCTTGTGCATGATCGTGACCGCGACGAGGGTCGACGCGGAGCCGATGGGCGTGATGTTGCCACCGAGGTTGGCGCCGAAGATCACTGCCCACCAGAACGGCGAACTCGGGTTGGCGGCGATCTCGGGGTCGGCGCCGAGGATCTTGGAGCCGCCTCTGGGGACAGCCAGGCGGTGCGGTGGTCTCCCGAGATGGTCGGGCGTCTGCAGGCGGCCCGGCGGGTGGACGCCGGTCCCAAGGGGCTCGGAACCATGCGCGCGACGGGCACTCTCTCCCGTGGCGGAATCATGTATGTCTTTGCCGATAAGAACGCAAGATTTAAAAGCGATGACACCATGCGGGTGATTAATATCCCTCATGTTGACGAGGTGATTGCACCTATTATCTACACTATCCCGCTACAGTTGCTGTCGTACTATGTGGCGATTATAAAAGGAACAGATGTTGACCAACCGCGCAACCTGGCCAAGTCAGTTACTGTTGAGTAGAAAAGATCTAATTTGAAACTTTGTTGTAGATAAACAATAAAGTATCATCCAAACAATAAAGTATCATACTAAACAAAAAAGTATCATACTTTTAAAATTTTGAGCTAGGCTTATATAAACAGGCCTAGTTTAAAATTTGTTATGACTTCCTTAAAAAACTTTCTTGATCCACAACCAAAAAATGTCGTCGATTTATTTGGCAAAGATATCATTCGTCGCTTTGAAAAAGAAAAGCGAGGACACGGATTTGGGAAGCACTACAAACCTTTTCTAACCGTCAGGGATGTGCCGAGTAAAGGCAGAGTACATCGAAGACCTGCGATTACGCATGGTCGGATAGTTCATTTGCTATCAGATTTAGAGCTCTCAGCATTTTTATTGTTTGATTGGAGTTCGTCAGTGGTTGATATTCGTGAACAAATGCCACTCGATCCAGAAAAAACACTCAGTATTGCCAAGCGAACAGGAATAAAACACCCTGCTGCAAAAGGTGTTAATCAAGTGATGACTACCGACCTTCTACTCGATGTTAACGTCCTGGGTAAATTAAAGACTGAAGCTATTTCGATAAAGTACAAAGACGAACTAGAAGAGCCAAGAGTAGTTGAAAAGCAAGAGCTCGAAAGGCGATATTGGGAAGGTGAAGATGTTAAATGGCGTGTAGTAACTGAAGAAGAAATCCCAAAAACGTTAATTCAAAATATTCGATGGTTAGTTCCTCATCTTCACAGTTTCGATTTGGATGATCAGTCGAGAAAATACGCATTTGAAGTAGTTATAAGAGCAATCGAATTGACGCCTGAAGAAAAAATTACAACTACCATGAAACACCTTGATGAGAAAGAATGTAAGCCAACGGGAACTCATCTGCAGTATTTAAGGCACTTGCTTGCGCAAGGGGCTTTTTCGTGGAATATGCACAAAGTTAATCACCGCTCCCTTAAGACCAGTCATTTGTCCCCTTCGGAACATTGGATTAATGAGGATTATGAATATGTTCATGCCCAATGATGTCTATTCTCTAGCTTCTCAGCGGTTCAGAGTTTTGTGGTCTAATCATGAAGTTGTCTTTTG
This sequence comes from Alatinidae sp. Z8VKAUB7J3, assembly GCA_010016025.2. Taxonomy (NCBI): domain Eukaryota; kingdom Metazoa; phylum Cnidaria; class Cubozoa; order Carybdeida; family Alatinidae; species Alatinidae sp. Z8VKAUB7J3. The sequence continues at coordinate 7,040,063 of JAAAKM020073195.1, read as the reverse complement.
GATAGATATTGACGATGTTTCAGCACTACCGATTGTGCACGAAAAGAGTCAATTGGAACATTTGATGGCGCAAAGAGCACTACTGCGAATAGGCGATCCATATATAAAGACCTATATGAACATGCCGAAATCGGGCTCTAAATCGGAAAAAGTCCAAAATAGGGCTTGGGATGCATTGGAAGATATCGTTGTTTTAGAGCCTGAGATCTTTCAACGGGCAACTCGAGGTCCAATTCTAGCAAGAACGTTAGCCGAACATGGCGTGACAAAGCAGACTCTATATAGATGGCTTCGTCGTTATTGGCAATTTGGTAAATGTAAAAATGCACTAAATGCACGCTATGAACGGTGCGGAGGAGCTGGAAAATCTAGAACGCCAGGAGACAAGAAGTTAGGTGCACCTAGAACTAGGACACCGGGTGATGGTATCAATGTCGATGAAGACATTAAAGCGCTTTTCAGGGTTGCAATTGAGAAGTGTTTACTCAACAAAAAACAATATGAGTTTGATTACGCTTACAATCAGGTACTTATTGCTTTTGATATTCCGCTTCCCTGCAGGCCAGAAGATATTATTAATGCCCCATCAGAACGCCAGTTCAAATATTTCTATAACAAAGAATACACGCCAATTGAGGTGACAAAAGCCCGAGAAGGCGAAATAAACTATCAAAAGGACTTCAGTGCTACAAAAACGCCGGTTTTGACCGTGTTTTGGTAAATTTTTAAATAGTTCGTCTCATTTTCCCCCCAGGCTGCATCGCTTTTTTCGGCTTTGGCTTCCAGCATCAGTGTAAGTGCTTCTTGGGGTTGATGCTGTTTATAGGCTAGGGCCGCACGGTACATTTTAAAATCTGCCCGATAGGAATCATGCATCGAAACCAAACCTTCTCCCAATTCTAGGTAAGCCTGAACCGCATCAAATTTTTGCTGATGCAGGGCAACTTCGGCCAGACCCTGGTAGGCAATGGCTTCGCCAATGTTGTCTTCATAAGTTTGGGTGTGCTTTTGAGTTTCCTGGTAGAAAGCATCCGCCTCATCAAGTTTGCCCTGAACCAGCATCAAAAAGGCCAAATTCAAGAGTTGGTTGGCTTGGTTGAAGGTATCTTTGTTTTGGATGTTAATGGCCAAGGCCGCGCGAAGTTGTGACTCGGCCTGCGCGTATTGGCCAATCTTTGTCGCAACAGAACCTAAGGCCGAAAGGCAAACGCTCTCGCCCTGCCGGTCTTCCAAATCTCTTCTAAATGTAAGGCTCTGTAAATAAGCGTTTTGGGCTTCAGTCCAATTTTCGAGGCTATAAAAAAACTCACCCAATCCATACCAAGCTTTCCCCGCCAAAACCTTGTTCTGCAGGAGATCGGCAAGATCGATTACGGCTTGCCACTCGCTGGCCTCGGTCGGTAACCCAAGATATTGCTTGGCACGGAGTTGGGCATAGAGAACTTTGCCCTGGCCTACGAGATGGCCCATGGATTTAAATAATTCGTGGGCCTTCTGAAAATGGGCCTGACCCAACTGAGAACGGTCGCTGTGGGTCAAAATGGTGGCCAACAAATTCTGCGATGATGCGAGGATTCTTCGCGGACTTTGATCGTCAGTTAATACGGCTTGTAAAAGGGATTCAGCCTGCTTGAACTGACGTTTGGCAAAATACCACTCGGCCTTTAAATACTTCCATTCCGCATTGGTGGGGCAACGAGCATCCTCGAACATGGCCTGGGCTTCATCCATTTGCCGCAGGAAGATATAGGTATTTGTCAAAAAATAGGTGTGTCGACCATAACCGGGTTCTTGCTGTTGGCAAATTTGAAAATAGGGTTGGGCTTCGCGGTACTCACCTTTGAGATAGTGGCCATATCCCAAGGCAAAGGTCTGATTGAGGAAAGGATTTTCAGCAAAATCGGAGGGCATGGCGGATAGGCCCAAAAGCTCCAATACTTTCTCGGCCACGACCGGAATAGTTGAGGGAGGATCATTAGATTGAAAATTAAAGGGTATGACTTCTTCGCCTTGGTGGATGACCATTTCAAAGCGCTGGGCCGGTGCTTCACCTTTTATAGTCATGGTCACAAAAACATTGGCCCCCAAATGCCGTTCCAAAATGGCCCGAGGCAAAGCAGGCGATCCGGCATTCCGATTTTGATTTAAGGCGAGATAGATTTCGCTAAATTCTACGACTTCCACCCTGCCCGAACGATCAATCGCCTTGGTCAACAGTTCTGGATAGGCATAATTTAACCATTCCGTGGTAGTTCCCTCATTTTCCTCAACCGGCAAAACAGCCAACCGAAGGAGTTCGGTCGCAGCGCGTGTATGGCTGGAGGAACGGAACACCATCAATCCCCCAAACACGGCAATAACCAGAGCCAAACCGAGAATCGGTTTAGAGAAATGCAACCGCTTCGGATAGGCAGAAGGTGTCGGCGGTGGAACCGGTTGAGAAGGGAGGGGTTGAGGCGTGAACCGATAACCGCTTTTGGGAATATTCTCCACCCATTCCCGAGACCCTCCAACCTGGTCAAGGGCATTCCTCAATTCCACAACAACCTGTGCCAAAGCACGAGGCGCCACATGGGTATCGGGCCAAAGGTGTTGAAGGCAGGTTTCCCTGCTGATCATGCCCGGATGATGATCGAGAAACAGGGCAAGGATAGTGATCTTATAGGTTTCAACTTTCATCGCGTTTTCCCTGATTATATTCAGAGCTTGTAGCATCAAACTAACAATTAATATACTAAAATAACGAATTCAGCTATGAAATAGCCTTTTTTTTTATAATTTTTAGCGGGAGGAGGGGAAATAAAAATGTAAAATTTTTCGTCACAGTTGCTAGCTTTTCAAAGCGTGGCCCTGACACCAAAAAGGAAGAGGGACTTTTCTATATCGTTTCCCCATTATGTGCCTTTGTGGATGGATGCACATATAACATGCAATTCATTAGCAAATCAAAGCGATCCCTCAATTGTCAAAGCTCTAGGAAAAGGAGAAGGGCCAGTTTAAAACAAATCTCACAATCAAACTCTTCCTGTTAAGAACGACATTAATCAGAAAATCTGGGACTTGTAAGGTCCAGCAAGGTGTAACTATTGATAAACAAGGAAATTAGCGGATGTATTTTCTACCGCTTCTAATACCGGTTTTTTATAAACTTCAAAAACAACATTTTTGCCAGAATTTAAAGAAAAGAAAAATGATTAGACATCACATAACAATAACTACTGATAACAACTAATATCTTTAAGGAGCTACCATATATCACTAACTATCATACATCACTTGGTTCAAAGATCATGTACGTATTTATATATTATGGCTATAAATATGGTATCGATTCCACATCCAAGGTCTACAATGAAAAAAAAGTTTAGATGACATAAAATATGACATAAATACATTGAATGTATGAATGAAGATAGGTTCCCAACAACTGTTCTTTTTGTCTACCCAACCGCGTAAAAAGAAGAAAGTACACCCTGAAATGGAATGGAAGGAGATTTTAAGAAAGTCTAAGAAAAGTGAGAATTTCATCGGGGGTAAACCAACGATTAGAGTGGTGGAGAAGCGTTTGATTTAGCACTACAAGGCCTACACACCCTCGACATTTTACTCTAGCAATTGATTTGTGCCTCTTTCTATTTCGACTGGGTAAAGTAAATTGAATATTTTTTTTGGTGGTAATTTCAAATTTAATAATTCAATTTTACTAAATAAGGAATAAACCAATTATTTCATTCGATTAATTAATTGATTCTAATACTTCTTATCATTTTAGAAGACAAATAAACTATCATTTTTCTTTTTTTTAGCAAATTTTATTAATCCGTTTTACTTTTATAATTTGCCGCTTAAATTTGTAATTTTCATAATGATAAGAAAAACAACGCTTTTTTGGGGCCAAAAACAATAAAATGTTGACACGACGTCACAAACATATCGAAAGAAATTGAAATTAAGCGGCTAAGTTCCTTGTTGTGTAGATGGAAATGCTAAATCAACGAGATAAGTGTAAACAGAATTATGTATTTCACCCAAATCTTCTGCAAGAAAAAAAAAGCGGAAGAGGAAATACACTTTTTAATCTTCAGATAAGATTTTATTTTAAAAATATTATATTGTTCTAATTATCAGTATAATTGGTAGTTATTACAATAACTAGCAGTATAATAACACAGCATTATTAACATTTCGCAAGAGGCATCTGATTGACACGTATACATCCTCTGAGCGCGATATTACGGAAACTATCCCCGTTTTTAAGTTGCACCTTTGGAGGTAAGGGGGAAAGTAGATCAATTACGAAAGTAAGGATTATATATCATTTCACTCGATAGTTGTAGCACGCAGCCAAGGCTGTATCCGGAGGGTTTGAACCCCGCCTCCCCCAAAAATTTTGTTTTTGTCCGACTCTTAAAAACGTAAAAAATGCATATAAACAATTTTTTTATTTTTTTGCAAGTTTTTTACACACACACCCCCCCCCCCCAATCCTGGATAATCCCTAGCACGCAGCTGTTGACTTTGAAGGGGTAGGGGGTTGTAAATTCACGAAACGTTAAAGATGAGATTGATTTATTCTAGTTTCGTTTGCTGAAAACTGCATCAAAATCGGATGGGTGGTTATCCTGCGATGGCACAATAATCGGTGCGCCGTTTGCAGGCGACAACACGTTGTTCGTGGACATCATCAGAACGCGGGCTTCAAGCTGGGCTTCCAGCGAGAGCGGCACGTGCACGGCCATCTGGTCGCCGTCGAAGTCGGCGTTAAAGGCCGAGCAGACCAGCGGGTGCAGCTGGATGGCTTTGCCTTCGATCAGCACAGGCTCGAACGCCTGAATGCCAAGACGGTGCAGCGTCGGCGCACGGTTCAGCATCACCGGGTGTTCGCGGATCACCTCATCGAGGATGTCCCAGACTTCCGGGCGTTCTTTCTCGACCAATTTCTTCGCCTGCTTCACGGTGCTGGAGAGACCTTTGGCCTCCAGACGCGAATAGATGAACGGCTTGAACAGCTCCAAGGCCATCTTCTTCGGCAAACCACACTGGTGCAGTTTCAGCTCAGGACCGGTCACGATCACGGAACGACCCGAGAAATCCACGCGCTTACCCAGAAGGTTCTGACGGAAGCGACCCTGCTTACCTTTCAGCATGTCAGACAGCGATTTCAGCGGACGCTTGTTGGCACCTGTAATGGTCCGGCCACGACGACCGTTGTCGAACAGAGCATCCACAGATTCCTGCAACATCCGCTTCTCGTTACGGACGATGATGTCAGGGGCGCGAAGTTCGATCAGACGCTTCAGACGGTTGTTCCGGTTGATCACACGACGATAGAGGTCGTTCAGGTCAGAGGTTGCGAAACGACCGCCATCCAGAGGTACCAGCGGGCGCAGTTCTGGCGGGATCACTGGTACAACAGTGAGCACCATCCATTCCGGCCGGTTGCCGGATTCCAGGAAGTTCTCGACAAGCTTCAGACGCTTGATGATCTTCTTGGGTTTCAGTTCACCCGTGGCTTCCGCGAGGTCTTCGCGCAACTGCTCAGCCTCGGCTTCGAGGTCGATGGCGGCCAGCATTTCACGGATCGCTTCAGCGCCGATATTGGCCTGGAACGCGTCCATACCATAGGCGTCTTGCGCGTCGTTATACTCTTCCTCGGACATAAGTTGCCCGTAGGTGAGGTCTGTGAGGCCCGGCTCAATCACCACATAGTTCTCGAAGTAGAGAATGCGTTCCAGATCGCGCAGCGTCATGTCCAGCATTAGGCCGATGCGGGAGGGCAGCGACTTGAGAAACCAGATATGGGCGACCGGTGCGGCCAGCTCGATATGGCCCATACGCTCGCGGCGGACCTTTTGCAGCGTGACTTCCACACCGCATTTCTCGCAGACGACGCCGCGATATTTCATGCGCTTATATTTGCCGCAGAGACATTCGTAGTCCTTGATCGGCCCGAAGATACGCGCGCAGAACAGACCGTCGCGCTCGGGCTTGAAGGTCCGGTAGTTGATGGTCTCTGGCTTTTTGATCTCGCCATAGGACCAGCTCAGGATACGCTCAGGCGATGCGAGCGAGACCTTGATTTCATCAAAGGTCTTCGGCGCTTGCAGCGGGTTGAACGGGTTTGTTGTCAGTTCCTGGTTCATTTTGAATTCCTTAAATTCGGGCGTTGGAGGGCGGCGGGATTAATCCCGCCCTACGCAATCTCGGTAGGGCGGGTTTCAACCCGCCGTCATTCGGCGGCGTATTGCTCACCTTCGCCGTCTTCCTCCGCATCCAGGAGTTCCATGTTGAGGCCGAGACCCCGGACCTCTTTGACGAGGACGTTGAACGATTCCGGCACGCCGGCTTCGAAATTGTCCTCACCCTTGACGATCGACTCGTAGACCTTGGTCCGGCCTGCCACGTCATCCGATTTCACCGTCAGCATTTCCTGCAAGGTGTAGGCAGCGCCATAAGCTTCCAACGCCCAGACTTCCATCTCACCAAAACGCTGACCACCAAACTGAGCTTTACCACCCAGAGGCTGCTGGGTGACCAGCGAGTATGGACCGGTCGAACGCGCGTGGATCTTGTCATCCACCAGGTGGTGCAGCAGATAGAAATGATATCGAAGTACGGTAAACATTAGGCTTTAAGACTTGGCCGTCAACCTTCAGCTGGCTGAACAAATAAGATACGGACTATCATAAGACATTGTTCTGGAAGTAGTGTGGGCATTAGGGACCTAGTGTAAGTCACGCTCATGTTAGGATAAAATATGTATCGCGTTGGACCTGAGGGGCAGTGAATAGAGACAGAACATAGGGACCGGGGTATGAGTAGAATATTATGAGTTTTGGAATCTTTGGATATAGAATTTACCTGGAATTTTACGTGCGTTATTTGACGAGATTATACATTGAAAGGAACCGAGAAGAATGTGTCTTTGATAGAATATAGTTCTGACATCATTTAATTTATATGTGTTAATCACAAGAGACGTAGCGAGAGTGGAACAAAAGTTGTAATTGTTATCTGTGGAGTGGTAATGGTTTTTGGTTGTTGCTGATAACTAAGCAAAAATGTTTAATGTAAGGAGCTTATGTTATTTTTCATACTTTCAAGTAAACCTTTTAAAACAATATTTTTGATAGTGAAATTTTAAGGTAACATTTTAAGTTTGGATATTAGCTTTGACAATAAAGTTTATCAAACTACATATGTCCTCCCCCTTCCCCTCGCATACTTCCTCCCCTCTGTCACGTCTCCTTTCATAAAATTTTATAGTTAATGATGTAATACATTCGACTTGTGAAAACTAGTAGGCTTTCGGAACAATAATGTTAGTATTAATGGCTTTTAGGAGCCGTTCGGTAGTTTAAAAGGTAAAGGTATTCCTATACATTGCTCCTAATATGAAGGGATATGGCATTAGAGAGAATCACATGTTCTGAGCCATATCATCGATCGTTAGTTTCTTTCGGTAGTTATTTTCTTTTTTTCATCTTAATCCTTCCACAGCATATGTCAGTTAGCCATTTTGATGCCTGGTTCTCCTTAGGAGCTGTTATTCAACGACCGAGCGGTGGTCTTTAACCACCAATCTGTGTCTTAATTCTGTCAACTTACCTCAAAATCGTTTGGCAGACATGGCCAACTTTACACTGGCCCAAAAATTAAAATACAACGGAGCTAAGATTTGTGGAAGGCACCATATCTTTGTGGCTCGTTCTGAATTAATCCTAGCATAGATTATTTTTTCGGGATAGGCATTGGACAGCAAAATCTGTTTAAATAATTCAAACCAAGGTTTTAATGTGCCTTCTCATCAAATTAAGTGGGCAAGGTAAAGCAAGGTTTTGATAAAGTCCTTTCCTCTGTTTTGCGGGCAGAAGAAATTCCACTAGCTGGATTGATCAGAAAATGAAAGTTGTCTGTAGACATGATATCTTTTGCCCTCTGTCTTAACCACGAAATCAAGAAACAGTAGCAATATCATTTTTTTCTTTCTAAAAGCTAAAATTCAAAGATTGGTGCACACCGTTTAGATATGTAAGAAAACAGTTAGGGTCACATTGGGGTGGATGGGGGCTATTAAGCACGCGGCTATGAAGATTGATTAACCCTACCTAACATGGGCTTTTTGGCTCTTCTCATACATGTGGGGGTGGGGGGCTAGTAGGCCCGCGGCATTTTGACACACTATAACTTTATATCGACCAAACCTATTACAAAGATATTTGGCAGGTTCGTAGTTTAACTCTTTTCCAACAAATTGACTAAAAAAAATCTTTAATTTGGTGTGAATGACGTCATCTATAGCTATGAAATGTTGCGCAATATTCAAAAATTTCAAAAATTTCAAAAATTTCAAAAATTTTGTAAAATGTAGTGCTTTTAGTATCTCTAAAGTATTTCTACATGTATACGTTGTATTTAGGCAAGATATTTTAGATTTTGAGACAATAATTTTCCAAAGTGTATAAGATATGAAACAACCTAAACGGTTGCTCACTTATAATCAACCGGTTTTTAATTATTTTGAGCATTATGACTAAAAAATATCCTCTAAACATCAAAAACAAGCAGGGCCGCCACGATCAGGAACCCAACAAGTCGCAATTTCCGCATAGTTCGCAAGGCCCTCACCAACCGGGATTGAAACGACCGGTTTTCACCATAGCACCGCCGCCCGCGTCTCGGCCATGGACAAGCCTTTGTTTTTGCTGGCGGCGTCACGGCGGACGGAGATGTCTTCGATAGACTTTTGCTGAAATGGCGGCGCGATTACGCTATTGTGCGCTTGAACCTTCGCCCTTACGACGGAGCGGAGCGACCGGCGGTTCGGCGAGAATTTGAATAGCGAGACACAATGACAGGTATTGAAAAAGCAGACGGTAAGCTGACTGAATTGAATGATGACGAGTTGGACGAGGTTCAGGGCGGGCTGTTCGAAGGGTGTTACAAGTATGAGAACAAAAAGCAATTTTCCGATATCAAGAGCGATCAGAGAATCGAACCCACGCTTGGCAAGAAGATTAACCCTCTAACCCGTTAGTTTCTTGGCGAAGAAGCAGCGCAGGGCTGATTCGACCTGAGCTGCCGGAACGGCGGCGCCGATTGATTTTGTGGCGTTGTCGATGGCGGAGTACCTAACGTCAAGCCGCCGACGGCGCGTCAGTTGCACATACGAAATCTGTGTCGCGGAAACATCGGCCGGCCGGGTCGGCGTGTCTCCATTCGATGGTTTTGTCTTTTTCGCAGACCGAAACCGTAGCCGATAATCGTTGCAGTCATATATGCGACAAGGCGCACGAACTCTCGAGCTCCTATTGATCTATATCATTTTATTTTGCCTGCGAACGGAGCTGTTTGAAACAATCACGCTTGGTGACAGCGAACTACGTCGGTAAGTCGGCGGACCGGAGGATGACCACAAGATGCCGCGTACGGCGTCGCGCCATGGGAGGATAACCATCGGTCGCCCCGGTGCGCTTGGTTTATGGGAGGGTCACTTGGAAAACCTCAAAATAATGATCCGCTCGATTGCAACGAGCCTCAAGTCTCTCGCCGGCTGTCTCGCTTCTCCATTTCTTCGCTCCTACGCCAGAAGCCGGCTGCAGAGTAAGCTGACCGACTTGCCGGAGCCGGAAATTGACCGACTGCTTGGCCTGGCAAACATGACGCGGGCCGATGTCCTGATCCGGACCCAGGCCAGGGCGTCTTATCGGCTGCTTATGGTTCGCATGCTGCCCCATTTCGGCCTGGATCTGAACCGGGTCGTTCGGCACGACTGGACGGCGATGCGGCAGGCGGAAAGCCGTTGCGCCGACTGCCATAATCGCGGGCGCTGCAGGCGGTGGATCGCCTGCCGATGGCACAATGGGGCGCCGAGTGTGTTTTGCCCGAACGCGGCCGTTTTCCAAGCCTTGGCCAGGGAAATAAACGTCACCGAGTGATCGGTCTGACCGACACAGGCGGCCGTGGGTTCATCGACCTTGGCTCGCCGTCGGACGGTGAAGCCAAAACGCTGTTGTCGCCTTTCGCGCAACAGAAGAACGGCTGTCCCGCATCACAATAACTAACAATACGTGTGGGAAAGCCAGGTCACGGAAATTGTTAATTTTCGATGGGAAGGGCCAATCATGCCAACAAGCTTTTTTGACCTTGGAGTTTTCGCCTTTTCAAACAACGACGACCTCGTGGACGTCGACGAGACCATCGATATCACCGATGGAAGCGGCACGCCCTTCAGCGCCATTTCTTTGGGGCCAACATCTGTCGACGCGGGCAAGGGCGACGATGTTGTCGATGGCGTGCTTGGCGGTACAGTCGATACGACAGATGCCGTTTTGGTGTCGGGCCTGCTGAATCAAGGGCAGATTTCCACCGGAAAGGGCAACGATGCGATAATCGGCCAGGCGGACTTCCTGGCGATTGTGGATGCCACTGGCCAAGCCGTCGGCATAAGCAATCTGCTGGGGCTGATCGAAACGGAGAAAGGGTCCGATACGATCCTGGGTCACGCCATTCTCCGCGCACCACCTTATTCTTCTGGCCAGGATCTTCTGATCCAAATGGATCGCTAAAAAATATGCCAGGGTCGTCAAATCCGTTCATTTTTCCCTCTATGGCAGTTACCTCAACAGTCAGAATCGAGCCTGAGTGCAGAAGGTGGTGCTCAATGCAAACCTTGCTGTATGTGATATTTTGCGGAATTGGAATATGCAGTTATGGAATTTCAAGCGAATGCGGACTGACCATGTCGGACCATGTTCACCACTGAGCAAAATGGACGCAAAACTCAATACTGGGGAATCTATTTATATAATACAAACTTTTATAGGATTTCACTTCCTTTACAAAATCCGCCATTAGTTCTTTTGATTGCTTCTTCAAAAATGCATAGTTGAGTATCCCAAGATGGCAGGACTCCTCCTATTACAGGTGGTCAACTTATTGGATACTCTGCTATGCAAAGTAACATCCTAGTTTTAATGGGACGATTACCCACAATATTCGATTTAGAGGCATCTGTTTCTTTGAAAAATTACAAACTGTCTTTAAATACAAAATAAAGACCCGTCAAATTTTTTAGACTAAAGAATGACATGATTTCTTATACAAAAGTACTGACATAAAATGATGCCTTGAATGTACGCCCCGAGCATTTGTTAAACTTTTTCAGAGAAAACTGAGGGCGTTTTTTCAAGAGTACTACATTATCTCATTTTAAAGATTTGATTCTAATAATTTTTGTAGATAAGGCTTTCCTGCTGTAAACAAATCGCTCTTTAAATTTCCTTGACTTGAAGTTTGCATTGCTAAATTCTATAATAACGTTGTATGACGTATTTTAAACGTATATCATTACAACACATCTGTGCAATGACGTCTCCATAAAAAGCAATCGGTTTCCACCCCAGCCGACACCTATTGTTGTCGGTGGTGCACAGCGGACTATAGTCCTATTTACTACTGCGTCACTAATGTAAACAAATCAGTTCTAAGTTGAGTTCGGATAAGATAGTTACCTTATATTTACGACTGATATACTTATTATAGTGTGAGTGTTTAATTAATGATAAAACAGTGTCACGCGTGAATGTAGTCCAAGGAAACTTAGAAGAAGGGCTAGGAGCTATAATGTCCCTAAGAACCTGGAGGCCAGTGTAACCATTTGAGAAATACTCCCTGATGAATACTCTTTTTTGAAATTACACTTTTTAAAAAAACATGCTGATTTCTTAACCGACTAATGTTAATATATATAATATGTGACTTTGAAACTGCTTGATACTATCAATGCTCCTGTACAAGCATTGCCAGTTAGCAATGAGCTCGCCATGGGTTTACTCCCCCTCCCCCCTTGCTCCCTAAAGTCAATGTCATAATTTAAGATTCGTCTGAAATGCCATAGAATTGCAGAGCAAAATTTATTTGGTACCTATTGCCACCCCGAGTGAGGCCATTGGTCAAATCATAATAGGGTTAGTGGGGACCTTAACTTCCCCATCTTTTCCGCAATGTTGTAAATGGATATTCTGTTCAAAACGCCATATAATCATACACAATTATTGCTCATTTAATTTCCCGAGCAAAAGGAAGCGAGAAAAACACTTTTTTCATCGACCGTTTGTAGGTACTAGGTCAATGGCTTGAAGAAGGATTATTACTGGTGTTTAGCAAATCCTTGTCCTCTCCGCTAATATTAGGATATTACATCGGAATGCAGCTAAAGTATTACAGCTTTCGAAATTCTCGACAAATTAAAAAATTTTGCGTTCGAATTCGTCCTTTTAGCTACATATATTGAGATGCATCCAAAATCTGGTACCTTTTTCAGAATTCTTCTGACGATGATGTTTTTCAGCTTAGAAGTCGTCGTTCTGACCGCAAACATTGAGATACAGGTCAACAAAGTACTACTTTTCAATCCTTGACTAAAAATCATATATATTTTAACCATTGCAGTTTTGACAATTAAACACCCCTCGCATTTGCCGAATATTTGCTCACATAGGGCACACCGCGGGCCTCGGCGCCGGTCACCTGCAATGCAATCTGGCGATCCTGCCTGAATCCCAGGCAATCGATTTTTTCCGCTTTTGCCAGCGCAATCCCAAGCCCTGTCCCTTGGTCGGCGTGTCCGACACCGGCGATCCGATCATGACCACCCTGGGCGAGGACATCGACATCCGTTTCGACGTGCCGGGCTACAACATCTACCGGGACGGGGTGTTGAGCGACCAAGTGACCGACATCGCAGACCTCTGGCGCGACGATTTCGTGGCCTTCGCGATCGGCTGCTCCTTCACCTTCGAGCGGGCTCTGGCGGAAGCCGGCATCCCCCTGCGCCATATCGAGCAGGACAGCACCGTCCCCATGTACCGGACCAGCCTGGAGACCGTTTCGGCCGGCCCCTTCGGCGGCGGCATGGTGGTCTCCATGCGGCCAATCAAGGACCAAGACGTGGCGCGGGCGGTCGAGCTCTCCGCCCGCTATCCCCAGGCCCACGGCGCGCCGGTCCACAGTGGCGCGCCGGAGGCGATCGGGATCGCCGACCTGGCCCGGCCCGACTGGGGCGACCCGGTGCGGATCGAAACCGATGAGACCCCGGTGTTCTGGGCTTGCGGCGTCACCCCGCAGAACGCCCTGCTCGCCGCGAAGCCGGAAATCTGCATCACCCACACGCCCGGGCGAATGCTGATCACCGACGTACCCGAGGACGCGGAGGTCCCGGTGCTCCCACCCACCAACCAAGCGAAACAGGAGAGGTAACGATGTTGAAGCGTGGATCAATGATGGCAGCAGCCCTGACGGCGGCGATCGCAGCCGGCCCGGCCCTTGCCGCCGACAAGCCGGCGGTCATCAAGGCGGTCGGCACCTGGGGTAGCCTGACCAACTACCAGAAGCACGAAGGCCCGTTCTGGAACGAGCACATCGCCGCGGCCACCGATGGCGCCATCGTCGGCGACATCAAGCCCCAGACCGAGCTCGGCCTGAAGGGCTTCGAGATCATGCGCCTGGTCAAGCTGGGGGTGTTCGACTACGCCTTCGGCCTGCCCGGTTACGTCGCGGCCGAGAACGCGGTCTTCGAGGGCGGCGACCTCTCGTCGGTGACCCAAGATATCGACACCCAGCGCAAGGTCGCCGAGGCCTACTTCCCGACCCTCGAGAAGGCCTTCGCCGAGATCTACGACGCCAAGCTGCTGCAGCTCTATCCCTTCCCGAGCCAGACCCTCTGGTGCAAGGGCGAGGTCAGCGGGATCGAGAGCCTGAAGGGCAAGAAGATCCGGGTCTACGCCACCACGCTCGGCGATTTCGTCGAGGGCGTGGGCGCCACCAGCGTGACCGTGCCCTTCGCCGAGGTCATACCGGCGCTGGAGAAGGGCGTCGTCGACTGCGGCATCACCGGCACCATGTCCGCCTACAAGGCCAAGTGGCACCAGGTCGCCACCCACGCCTACACGCTCCGGGTCGGCTGGGGCCTCGCCTTCGGCGCCATGAACATGAAAAAGTGGGAGAGCCTGGGCGCCGAGCGCCAGGCGACCCTGAAGAGCGAGCTGGACGGCCTGACCGACGCCATGTGGGCCGAGACCGCCACCGAGGATGAGGTGGCCATTTCCTGCATCACCGGCGGCGCCTGCGAGATCGGCGAGCCCGGCTCCATGGTCCTGGTCGAGCCGACCGAGGCGGACCTCAAGCTGCGCGACCAGATCGCCAAGGACGTGGTCCTGGCCCGCTGGGCCGAGCGCTGCGGCGCCGACTGCGCCAAGACCTGGAACGAGACGGTCGGCACGGTCCTGGGGCTCGAAGCGCAGGCGGAGTAGAGACGGCGCGGATCACGACCGTTAGACGGGGGCAAGGCCATGATCGATCACCTGGTAGAACGGGCCCGCCTGGCCAGCCGCGTGCTGGTCTGGCTCGGCGGCGCCCTGCTGATCGGGGCGGCGGCCCTGGTCACCCTCGAGGTCGTGATCCGCAAGCTCGGCAGCACGGCAATGACCGGCTTCTTCTTCGCTCGTCGAGGCCCCGGCGGGTTTCGTTTTCGGCCGGCGGCGGCATCCGGACCGTCTTGGCCAGGCCAGCGCCAAACGGCCACTGCTCTGGAAATGTTCTTCAACTGGTGGGATTCTCCGCCGTGAAAATCCGCGACGGCCTTGTCGTCGAGGCTATGGTGCGAGGTATCCGAGATCATGATTTGGCCAGGCTTGGCCATTTCCTCCAGCCGTGCCGCAACATTGATGCCATCCCCGTAGATGTCATCGTCTTCCAAGGTGACTTCCCCAATATGGATGCCGATGCGCAAGCGGATCAGTTCGTGACCTTTGAGTCCCTCCTGCACCTTCACGGCGGATCGAACGGCTTCGGAAACGCTCGGAAACTCAACGATCCAACCGTCGCCCATCCGCTTGATAATCGAGCCGCCGTGAGTGCTCGTCATCGGTTCGAAAAGCTCGGCGCGCAGCGCCCGTAACGCGGAAAGAGTACGTGTTTCATCCTCGCCCATGAGACGTGAGTAGCCCACCACATCGGCGGCAAGAATGGCGACGAGTCGTCGTTCCAATCTCGGTCTCCTTCGCCCAGGAGAATAGCAGCCAGGGAGGGGGGGTCTATGCGGAGGCTGATAGGCTTGGATGGCAGCTCATTGCTACTTCCGGTCGATAGGAGCACCGGCTGGGGCACGGGGGTCTGGTTGCACGGCAGAGTGAAGCTGCATAGAGGCGGCACAGTCCTGGTGTCCCTCGCCACCAGCCAGGAAAACCGGCACCGGTGCTTCACCTCAGGGCGCGGCCTTCCTTGGCAGCGCCTGGGTCATTCCCCAGCGCTTGAGCGCCAAAAGGACCGGTTTCAGCGTGCGGCCATCGGGGGTCAGCGAGTACTCGACCTTGGGCGGAACCTGAGGATAGACCTCGCGATGCACCAAGCCATCCCGTTCCAACTCCCGCAGCTGGTTAGTGAGCATACGCTGCGTAATGTTCGGGTGCAGGCGTCGTAGCTCGTTGAAGCGTTTGGTGCCCTCGAACAGTCGGAACAAGATTACCGCCTTCCATTTGCCGCCAATCACGTCCAAAGCGGCTTCGACGGGGCAATCCGTGTAATCGGCGTGGCGTTGTTTGCGCATGGCGGGCCCTCAGGTCAGTTCACCTACGGTATATTATTTGATACTACCTGCCTTGTTTGTGCGTACTTACGCAGCTGTGTTGTACATCGTATATGGCATAGGTGTACAGCAACCCATGGAGACTTGAACAATGCCACTCATTCAGATCAAGGGTATTGGTGGTTATCTGACGCTGGAGGAAAAGCAGACCATCATCAGCAAGGTTACCGACGCGGTGCTTTCCGTCGAGGGCGAAGGTCTGCGCAACGTAACCTGGGTCACCATCGAGGACGTCGAACCAGGCGCCTGGGGTGTCGGAGGAAACCCCGTGACCGATGACATGTTGCGCGAGATGTCGGGGCGTCCCGCCGCAGAATAGGTCGCGGTACGGACGCTCGGCAAAAGCTGGGCGTCCGTGTTCGCCCGTTGCCAATTCGATCACGCTTGGTGATTGTCAGTTTCGGAGCCAGTTGAGCGCCTTCTCGGGGCGTCCATCACGCCGATTGGATCGTCGATATCGCGGCGGCTGCCTCGAAGTTGGTCCGACACCCGTAGCCAGACGAAAGTGACGCCCCAGCCCTGCGCGCACAGGCTTCTGGAGCATACCGCGTTCGCAGAGTACAAAGGGATTAACAGTCCGTCCGCTTGGACGACTTGATGGATCGAACCCGAGCGGTGGATTCCATCTAACGTCCAGCGAGTCCAGAGCGGGTTGCAAGGGGGGTCTCATGTCGCATTTCAGACCTGACCTCGCTCCTAACCGGGCCCGCTTGTCCCTCGACAGTGCGGTTGGCAATCCGCGGCCCCGCAGAACCGAACAGCCGCCGTGAGAAATTGGGGAGCACAAGGGCCTGTTAGTAGTAGTAGTAGTAGTAGTAGTAGTAGTAGTAGTAGTAGTAGTAGTAGTAGTAGTAGTAGTAGTAGTAGTTGTATCATTTAGAAGCATTTTTGGATATTTGACAATAAAATCAAGTCGTGAAATTTCGGAAGAGATGTACTATAGCTCGCTTTAGGGACATCTAGCATTTCAAAAGAGGAGAGGAGGACTACAATCATTGAAACATAGAAACGATGGCACCACCTGGCACAATAAAGAGGAGTTAGGGCCAAGATGGATAAACCATGAGGGTACTTAACTTTGATAGGCAACTTGATGGAGGATGAACACCTTTGAGGCCCAATGCGGCACGTTTGAAAAGTTGGACGAATACGAAAAAGAAGACGCGGGGACGTCGATCAATTCAGGATCAATCGATAATTAATTAAATAGAGTGAAAACCATGGAATACTCCATGGGGATAATTACACGAGTCCTTCTCTCAGATTTTAGCAGTTGTAATAGTGTTTTTTACGAGCACTAGAGAAATGGTGATGCCAAATCAAATCGATTACAAAAAAATCTATTTCCTTTTCTTTTATGTTCGTAGTTTTCTCGTTATGCTTGGCAATTCTTGCCCTCAAGTCACTTGCTTAGAAGTTCTAAAAATGCTTACCAGTGTCAGCTTAACCTTCTTATCACGAAGTCTATGTATTTCTACTCCATGCAGTCAACAGTATGTTCATGTTTGTGCTCCTTTACGTGTTCGTGTTCCTGCCCGTGTTTATGTTCGTGTTCGTGGCCGTGTTTGTGTTCATGCCCGTGTTCATGTTTGAGTTTGTGGATCGTTTTTGTGGACGCGTTGGTGTTGATGTTTTGGTTCATGGGCGTCTTTATGTTCATGCAAGTGTTTATGTTCGCGTTTGTGGACGTGTTCGTGTTCGTGTTCATGCTCGAGTTCATGTTTGCGTTCCTGGACGTGTTCGTGCTCATACTCGTGTTCATGTTTGAGTTTGTGGACGCTTTTGTGGACGCGTCGGTGTTAATGTTGGCGTTCGTAGGTGCGTTCGGGTGCCTGCAGGACTTCAGGTTCTTCTTTATGCTCAAGGTTCTACTTTATATTCATGTTTGTTTCTGTGATTGCATTCGCTTTGTTATAAGAATCGTTCATACTTAAAGTTTTTTAAAGCAGGACGTATTTTGTCATGATTTTAATTTAATAATTTTTATGAGATCGCAAACAGAAAAAGAGATCCTTTCTCTTGTTAAGTTATTGTTTTTCTCAAGTTTTAGAGACTCCCAAAGACTTAAATTTTCCATCACCTGTGGTAAAAAGTGGTTGACAGATCTTTGTAAAATAACTTTCTTTAAATGCATATTATATTCAATAACAACGTTAGATTAACCAAATGGAATGGTTATCAAAGAAAGGAAAGGAAGATTAAAAAAACTAGCGTAAGGGGGATCTAGTTTCAGATGCCGGGTAAATTAAAATGATGGAACAAGAAGAGGTCATTGTAGAAGAAACCCTCTGCCTGCTGTGACATGATCGACTATTAAAAATGGGAGATAGGGAAAACGAAAAGGAAGAGAAAGAAGAATTTACAAAAAAAGAAATAAAGAAGAAAAAGACGAAAAAGAAGAAAGGAAAGAAGTAGAAGAAAAAGAAGGAAAAGAAGGGGGAAAAAAGAAGACAAAAAAGAAGAAAATAGGGAAAATGACAAAAGGAAGAAAAAGATAAAAAAGGGAAAGAAGAAAAGCATTTTAACGTCTAGATTGTAAACTTCAGTAACTATGGTCTTGCACGTTGAAGGGAATATGTCTGACTTCTCTATTTCGGAGGTATGCCCTCATTGAAATAAGTTACATTTCCAACGCAAGAGAAGGTTATTCTTTCCCTGTCAAACTCATTATTAGTAAATGAGCATTGAATATATAACTTTCCGAAGGTCATTAGTTGGAATTAAAATTTGAAAATCCTTTCATTTTCTCCAGTAGAAACAGATCAATTTCAAACATGTACATATCATAGTCCATTGCATTTGCACAACGTCGGTAAAAGTTTCTGTTGAAAGTCTTATCGAAAGCCTCGTCTCAAGGTACGAAAACCATTTCAGTCCCTCATGGCATCCCTTATAAAAACATGCGTTGAACGAAATGGTTATTGCGAAGAATGCTCCCCTTCACCATCATGCAGACAATATTCTAGAAGGCTATGGATCAATTTTAGCATGAAAACAATGTAAACGGAAAATGGACTTTTTACAGCAAAGTGAGGATATTCGTTCCTATATGGGTGGTGCCAGTAAAGTTATAGGCAAACTATTTGACCAACGATCAAAGCTTCCTTTCATGTGATGGAGAAAACTGAGCCATAGATATTACGTGATACTCTTTTTGGAAGAATTCACCAAAATTTTCACATAATCATAATCTTATTGGAGAACACTACGTTGGCCGAATCAATCAACTTAAATATTTCTCAAAAAGAGTATTTTTTTGTTGTGTTCCGGACCTGTGCTTTTATTATATGTTGTATTTCTGTTTAATGAGATTGTTTCTTCTTGTATAGAAGAACGCAGTTTGAGATTGATGAACTGACCTTTTTGGTGTTCTAAATCAATATTCGTACTGCTAACACTAAGGAGCGGAACCAGTAAGAACTCCCTGAACTCTTATATCATGGTAGGTACAAATACACTCAATTATGGAACAATGCAAATTCATAATCTCACAGGAAACTTTGCCGTTGTTTTCCGCGCTCCCTCGAAATTTTCAGTTTTCTGCCACCCTGTTTTGAAATATCTTTCTTTCTGGTACTACGCTTACTACATCTAAACAACAAACGGTCGCCATTCCGGCAAAACTAATTCACACGAAGGGCAAGGAAAGACACTTTCTCCAGGCGATGTCAGCATGAGAGATAAAATGAGAGATGAAAGTCGAAAGTAAGTCCTTATCTTGAACCACCGAGCCTTTTCATCTCAAAGATATCACAAAAGTAGGTGCGAGAAATGTAAGAACGATGTTCAAGCGTGGGAAAATGGACCAAGTGCTGAGGGAAAGGAACGCTATAGGCTAGATATTTTGGGGAAAAGTGAGAGGCAATGGACAGGACAGGGAATGTTTACCAGCATCAGAAAAACTACCGTGGGTAGCGGAAGTAAAGAAAAACATACTGGTATAGGAATTGTACTTGGCAAAAATGTAAATAAATCTATTATTGGGTGGAAACCTATCAATGATAGCATAATCTCAGTTAGACTTCAGACAGATCATACAAAAGTGACAATCATCCAGGTATATGCCTCAACAGAATCTCTACAGAGGAAGAAAAGAACGATTTCTACAACCAGCTGCAGGACGATTCCGATGAAGTATAATCTTATGATATAAAACTTGTTATTGGTGATTTTAATGCTCTTATAAATAAAAATAGGTCAGGTTTGAAATTGTAGTTGGACCATATGGTAGTGGAGAAGAAACATGGAGAAAGACTCCAAGGCTTTTTCAACATTAATGGCTTGTGTATAGGAAACACTTTTTTTAAGCACAAAACAATTCACAAAAAGACGTGGAGGTAAATAAATGGCAAAGTTTTTATAAAGATAAATTATGTTTGTATAAACAATTGAGTCAACCACTATGGATCCGTCGGTGATATGGAGGCTGCAGGAGCAATCTCAATCTTTCCCCAATTTAATTTATAAATATAATCTGAGGTATGTGAGGTATGTTGGTGATGGTGATACAGAATTATACAACAAAGTACGAGGGTCATGGAGGAACCTCATGTTAATGTTGCTATTGAAAAATTATAATGTGTTGGCAATGTCCAAAAGGGTGTTGGATCAAGGCTGAGAAAACTTAGAAGTGACTACAGGAGGAAACTTCTAAAGATGACAAACCAATATCTGGTAAAGGAAGGCTAACAGATATGTCTATCAACACACTGCAAAATTACTTTGGTATGGCTATTCCTTACAATGTAAGGAAATTCTTAAAAGCTGAGGATTTTTTTTGCACTTAAGATGTTTTATGCATATCGGCCCAGCCTCTCTGCGCCATGTGATTTGACCAAGGAAGAACTGCCATCCGGCGCGTCATCTATCCAAAGCCCATTAAAGTTAGAAAGTATCATCGAGAAGAGAGGATTTGAAATGTTAGTTTTGAAAGAACACTAGAGAAATAGAAAATATGCCACCACCTGGGATCAAAACCGTGACCCACGCTTTCGCGGTGCGCGCTCTACCAACTGAGCTAGGTGACCTCCGATGTTAACATACTTTTGTTGGGAGCTAATGTGGCGACAAAATGAGATCCTAACAAGGCGGATTCTCCTGCATAACACTGTGACTAACAGTTTCAGCAGTGATGCTATCTCTGACTAATTGTTGGCAAAACCTGTGTTGCTACGCGAACTTTCATTACTGAATAGGGTGTAAGATGAATGTGATTGTAAGTCAATCTTGGCACAAGTTTTAAACCACATTCAAGGTCATCATGGTACATTTTCAAAATATGACTCCAGAGTAAAAGTAAATAAAACGACTGGGTGCAAAAATGCTATCTGGGTTGCCACTCATATAGCATTTTTTTAGAAAAAAATTAATCCCTCATAGCACTTTATAATGACCCTTCATTTTACGGAAATGAATATACGACCTACCCCACCACTTTATTATGAACCCCCATATTAGGCTTTTAAAAGTTTCTAAGAAAACAAAAATCGTTTAGTGCGAGAGAGAGCTTTTACTTACGAAAAACTTACGAAGTAGAACAAATTGTCACTTGTTGAAAATGTCTAAATCAAACTGTCATTCGTAGTCGAATACATACGTGCATAAACAAATACCTACCCTTTCCATTCTATTTTCACAAGCCCCCACTTTTAGGGTTTATTTGGTTTATTTCCCTGTAGATTATTTCAGTATAAGCCCCACTTTATGAAACCTAGAAAATTATTCACCATCCCAGCTTATTCGACACCCACTTACAATTCAGCACCAAAGAGTATAACCTTTACATTACATGATTTTCCAAAAATTGCCACAGCACTCTAGAACAATCCGAATATCTTTGATGATGATATAGAGGATGTGGCAAATGTTGCAAAACTGAATGCTAAAGGGTTGATCACACTACTGATACAGAATACACGTGCGTGTGGCACGTTTTCATGGGCTTTTTGGCAACTCCAAAATTAATATCTATATATCCAAGATAATCACAAAGCTCGCCAGTGTTTTTGTTCCAAACTATATCTTCTCGTACCTTAATCTCATCAAATTGTAAGGGTGGCGGTGGTTGGGCGCAACAGAAGCAACAAGTGACACACGTCGCTGTTAGCTGTCTGTACCACTTATTCTTGAACTCGAATGAAGAATTGATCTAGCAAGAATTACAACATCCAAAAAGCGACTAGACCACGGTCAATGAAATTCCAGCGACTCAGATTCTCCGACATAACACCATCTCTATTCAGTAGCTGCAGTCGAACACAACTGACTGAAAGATACTACAAGCATAGTGAGAGGCTCCAAGTAGACTTCCAACGTGCGTAAGGCGAAGTGTTACTCGACCATCTCACATACACCCCAACTTTAAAGGCTTGCCTCGTCCTCGAGCAAGAAAATAAACGAAATAAAACTAATCTATAATAGGTCTGCTGGTAGAACTTTGACAAGTCCAATCGAGCTTGGGCAGTTATTTTAACCAGAGTGCACCTCCCTGGGAGTCGTGTGTATGACAAGCATCTCCAAGTGATAGTTCTACGGCATATCGTCCATCAGAGAGATAATCTCTGCATCCTATCAACATCAGTGTCATCCTCAAGACTATGCATCCTGGAATGTTCCCGCTTTTCCCATGTTGTCAGTTGATGAGACTTAACTCAGTTTGCCTCCAGTAGCAGCCTCCCCTGACAATTAAGTCGAAAGCACCAGGGTGTGGATTCAACAGTCTTGCCGCTACCATTGCGTACAGAAGTCGTATAGATTATTCACAACACATCAACCTATACTTATACTATAACCTATACTTCATCGGTGAAGTCATGCGGCCGTCTATAAGTTTGAAAATAATATTGATGAAACTGTATATTGACAATATGATTTATCATCTCTGGGCAATGATTGGCACTTTTCATAATATTTTGACGAAATCAAAATCTGTGGATAGTTCATGACGATCAATCTGTGATCGATGGAACAGCCGTGAGAGGGACAGCTGTTCCGTCCATCACGAAGTGCACTAGTGAAATGAGCCACTGTTGGCAATGTGAAAGTATTGCATTGTCTTTACGGCACACGACTTTATGTCCATAATAAAATTTCAGCAATATTATTGTCAATATTAATTGTTTTGTAGAAGCAGAAGAAAAGGATAGCTGCCCCGACCATGATGGAATACATTGGTTAAATGAGCCACTACTGGCAATAAATTGTGGAAAATATCAAACTCTCAGCAATAAAAGTCATCAATATTATTATCAATATTACTGAACATCTGTAGGCCGCTTTAGCTATCTACGTTGTTGTTTTAAAATGGGTACATAAACACGTTATTTGTTTACCAATAGAGTAATAAAGTGATGACGTCACAAAAACGTTGTTCAAGGAATCTTAATTACAAGTACATCAGAGTGTTAAACCGGCCACTAAATGCCCGTATACCGAACATTGAGTTCAAATCTTTTATCAACTGTGAGAAACGGCTATTTGAATTTGTAAAAGTCGTTAAGGAAACACTGTTAATTTTGTTCAGTTCATAAAATCATGAACTGGGATGGAATTACCAGATTTTAATGGGCGTGATTCAAACTTCGAAAGGGTACATCTTGACGATTGCCCTAGGTATCGTTCTCAAATTTGGACAGGTTATCTATACCAATAACAAAAAAGGAAGGGAGTGCCAAATATTTCCATACTTTTGACATCATTACATTATGACGTCATATTTAAGTACTCTATCAAAGTGCCACTGTGAGCGCATTTATGTAGTTAGAGTGTCAAAAGTATTCCAAGGCGAACTGCGCAACATGGATCTGCTATCACCAGCACCAGCAGTTCAGCATTAACTCTGCGCACAGGCATCAGTTAATTCGTGCCAATTGCTCCTAACGCAATCAGCTTGTCTACGTTAAAAGTTTCTGCTAAAAGTGACTCAAAGGATGTTTTTTGACAGAAAAACCTACGTGTGCCTAAAATTACCAATACGAATTTTCTCGTGTATTTTAAAAACCCACACTGTCGTTGTTAATTTGCCACTCTTAAGGTTGCTAGTATCAAATCACAAAGAAAGGTCTTTTGTTGCTAAATATAACATATTTACAACTGACTCACTTTTAAAGAAGATGAAAGACAGAAAGCGTGTCATTGAAGCTGAAGTAGTTATAATAAGGAAGTTTATCATGTAATGCGTATAAGCCTTCTCGTATTGCAGAGACTACCACGTCAAATAATAAAGAATAAATAGGGGACGATGCTACAAAGTTGAAAGGCGCATTAAATTAGCTCCCAACAAGGTGACATGGTTTTTTCGGATGCGTTTTCAGATCCCCTGACCTGATCTTCAAAAATATTTTAAAGGTGTTTACGTTCGTTATCTCTCTCTCTAGGTGTTGTTGACCTTATCATACTTAAGGATGTTTCTGTTTACTTCTAATGGTAAGTCTTTTGTGTTCTTATCACTCAGCAATGACGAGCCATGATGACGATCCAAGTGATGCTATCTGGATTTTGACGAGTTCCTTCATCATATTTACGATGCAGAGTGGATTTGGACTTCTAGAAGCCGGTACGTATCTTCCTTGATCTTTTCAATAAAATACTCCTAAAGCAGCCCACAGACGCGCAATAATCTTGACAGTAATACTGATGAAGGCGTAAATTGATAACATTATTGATTGTCTGTGGGCCAATTTTAAATTATTGTCATAGGATATTTAAGTAACTTATTTTTCAAATCTAAGGCAAATACTTTTCTGCAAGATCCAAAAATTTTAGAAAATGAGCATCATGATGCACTCAGATTATTGTATTTGTCCATAATTTTCCACTTTATTTGAGTAAAATGTTTCTACATTATCTATGAACGGACTATGAATGTCTTTACGCTTCAATATCTATTTCTGTTAAGGCATGATTCTTAACCTACCAATTAATTCATTATTTTAATGGTGCATTACATGAGTATAATAACATTGATAAACATCGGATAGACTGACAAAATATCTTATACTAGTTGTTAATTGTAAATGCTACTGGTAAGATAGAAAGAGAAAGGAAATAGCTAATTACAAATGGAAAATTTGCTAATATGGGAAAAGGGAATATTTTAAAATAAAGATAATTTAAACAAAGAGGAGAGAAGAAAATTTCGATCAGAAATATAAAAGAGGGAAGAAGAAAAGCAAAAATCTTGAGAACAAAATCTGACGAAAAATGGGAGAAGGTTATTCTAGATTGATTGTCACAGTTTTAAAATTAAGAAACCGCTATCAACTGCATAAGGCAAAATAAACATCAAGGCTCCATGATTGGCGTCTGGCGAAACCATCAAACTCAAAGAAGGAGACATTGTCAATCATCATAATTCTAATATCGAGTTATTACTTGGATTAATTCGTGAATAATTGAAGTAACAAGCGTATAATGGAATTGCCCATGCTTAACCTGGGTGGCTTGTTCAGCCATGACTAATTTTTACATTGTCTTGCTGGAATCATGTGTGCTTCACCTTGAGTGCACATCACTGGACACAGGTTAACAAAGGGCTACATAAAACAAGTTTGCGATACTTTTAAACACAAAAGAGGCTGTCTGAAGATCGGCAAATTGTTTATAAACGTTCCAGTACCTTACTCTTTAAAAACGTGATTTTATTTTGAGGTTCTAGGGTATCAGGTTTCGAAGACTTACGAGTTTTAATGCCAATTTCTTTTTTTCAGGAAGTGACATAGTTATCATAATTTTGATGTAGCTTAAACTATATATTTTATGCGCTAGGAAAGATTTTGATTTTTCTCCAAAGTTAGAAAGGAGTTCTACTTCAACTGATAATTTAAAAATGGCTCCACAACAGTTAATAAAACAACGTTTCTCCTTAATAGTTCAAATTTTAATTTCCGAAAAAGTTTAAGGCTTAGCCAACAACAAGAAGTACAATAAAACTTTAGATGAAGATGTTTAGTTCGCCAGGATTTTAGTTTCTAAGTTTAGATGAGCCATTATAAGGTAAAAGTATGGCACATGTTTTGTGGTAAGATCACCGTGTTGTTATACTTCCAGCTCAAACCTGGCTAAGGATGACAATAAGAGATAAATCTTAGTATTTCAGCAAGAAATTGATACTCAAGTCTACAGATTTTGCCCAATTACATTACAGGAACCGGCGAGTGACAACAGATGGAGTGCGGGAGAGCACCGACCTCAAAATGTCTTCAATGTAAAGAAAAGCTTCCCCTCTTTACAAATGTAAAGATAATTATACCTGTATTAGCCCGCTTGGATAACACTCGAATAAAACTTGCGTTGAATTTTGTCTTAAGTGCGGTGAGAAATTATTGGGTAATTAGCCTTCAATCAGAAAACAGGCCTTACTATTTGAGTTCTTATTTAAGCCCCACGGGGGTTAGATAAAGTAAAGCCTAGACACAAAATCAACTCAGTTCAGGAAGACACATTAAGTTTTCTATTACCAATATTTGCTGATAAGGTAAAAGTTATTTAAACCGTTCATAAATAAACTGTAAAAGCAGTAAGGGTATCCTTCAATCGACTTGATGAATAATTTACTATGAAACCGTCTGGAGGAATTTTGTCACCAATTGTAGCACCTTGAAATTTAAGCCCGCTCTTTCAAAGTTACCGTTGACTTTGTATTTCCTAAAATTGGACAAAAGTGAAAAAGAGTGGACATTTTTTAGCGTTTTAAAACTGATTGGGCATCCGACGATGGACCCTATTTTATGAAAATAGTGAAAGCGTTGGCAAATGATTCTTACTATAGAATCGGTTTGTCATGTCGTTAGCCACCTTTAGATCGATGAATTTTCAAAAATGCTATGAATGTTACCAAATATATTGCTATATTTACGGCTTGAGTGGTTTTAACTGCCAACAAAGAGTGGACGAGTAAGACAGATTATATCTAAACTGCTTGCAAATGTGAACACCTACTGTAAATTTATATATTTCACATCGGTTGTCTCGAGGTAACACTGCGAAAAGCAGTCGATTGTACCATGACCATAGTGCCTTAACAGGATCTGACAATAGATCTTTGATCAAGGCAACACTTGGAAAGGCAGAAGATTATCTGATGACGTAGATGCAGCAGCTGAGTACTGCACGCACTGACAACTGGCACATATATTGAAGTCATAAAATAATAAGTTGTAAGTCGCTTGTGCAGGTAAGTAAGACAATGACAAGGCTCGTAGAGGCTGGCCAATATTTTTTGCTTGGCTCAAAATGCAATAAATTTTAGATGTTAAGTGGGCTGTACAAAAAGGAAATGGTCGGCGGGTTGGCCACCTCTGGTTTAGACTGAATTCGCTTTTAATTTACACACTTTTGCAAAGTTCTGCAAAAGTTGGGGAGGGCCGTAAACTTCCACTTTTGGCAAAACTAGATGTATATAGATATTTTTTTTTCTTCTTAAAATGGTTATTAAGACAAGAAGGTCTTGTTTGCCACTGTTCCATTGCAAGTGAATCTTGAACTGTTAAAGCGTAGTCACGCGTAAAAGAGTCGATGCTCTTAGGCTGACCTTGGAAAGAAAGGAAAGTGGTGAGGTGCCTGCTTTGACACGTAAAACAAGCGTATGGGCTGCTAACGCCATCCAGAGTCAAGATTTGCCATACCGGAGAGACATCGTCAGGCGAGATGACATATTTGTAGAGTAACATATGACAAAGAATGTATAGATGAGGAGAGGGAGTGATTGTTCAAACATGACAATGGGCAGGAAGCGGCTGTGATGTGCAATTAGTAAATATGTAGTCAGACAGAGGTCACGTGTGGACAGCAAGGAGCATCCAGCCATCCGTACTCTTTGTTTGTCACTGTCAAATGTGTAAACTGTACTTCAGGAGGTAATAGGATACCATGGCATTATTTAGGCAATTTGTCACTAGACAGAGGGCATGATCTTCAAGATTTTGTAATATTTGTATCCACAAAGCGCCAGGAGATGCTTGTTGTCCCCCCCCCCCCCCCCCCAACAAACAAGAAAAAAGCCCCAAACTGACTAGGAGGGACGAAAATGCCTACTGGTCAAGCATTTCCAAAGGATTAGAGGAGGACGCAGCTAAAAATGAGACCCACAAACAGTACAAGATCTTCAAAGAGCATAGTGAAAAAGGGGAAAATGAAAGGGTGAAACATAGTGAAAAATGAAAAGGGAAAGTACAGGAGAAATCGTAAAAACAAAAGATAGAACTAACATAGCAAACCGTCAAGAAAGGCTGGATCGGTGGAAAGACTATTTAAAAGACCAGTTAATTAGAACAGGACATACTAAACTCCAAGCATTGAGTCAAATCCCTCACCCGATGCCAGTGCCACCAAAGGAGAAGAAACCATGTGGTATATCACCGCCGTCAATAGAAGGAGTTAGAAATGCCTAAAATCCTAAACAAGAAACAAATTCCCAGGCGAGGACTCCCTGCCTGCAGAAACTTATAAACCAAGCCCAAGGCTCGTGGAAGCCCTGACAGACCTACTTTATAAAATCTGGAATGCAGATTATGGCTCCCAGGACTGGCATTACGTCACTTAAATTCCTATCTTCATAAGAGGAGATAAAGCCGATTACAAGGCTTACCGTCGAATTTCACACATTAACAGAGATTTTCTTAGCGTTAATGCAAGTTCTTTTTATCAGATTTCAAGGTCCTTCCCTATACGTATAACTGGATCGAATGCTTTCAAGAGGACTGAAATCAATACATCCTAGTTTGGATTAGATCTATACTTGCTATTCTCTGCTGATCGAATCACAGAAACCTGCAAAGGTGAAATCTTTAAGTAGGATAGGCATTCTGAACGGTAAAGTTCTAGACGGATGATGATGTTTTCAAAGAAATACAACAGAGACAGAAAACGCTTTTTTAAGTACATACAAGAATGGCAGACAGGTAAATACGTAAAAAACAACAGAGAAGTGTTTTGTAAAGAAATAAGAGGAAATTGAATAGGGGAAATGAGAACTGGACAGTCAGATTTGATACAGTAAATATCAACTACAGTTTCTATCTAGAAGTCTTGAGGCATGCCAGATGCTTAGAAGTAAATCATGGCACACTGTAAGCCAATTTGCTACAGAAATATTACCACGCAGTCAAATATTCTTGGTCGAACTTCAAGTGATAGTTTTCAAATATTATGGGTGTGATTGCTTCTACTAAAATAGAAACAATTTTTAACTTCGTTGGTTTCTTTGGAGTTGTTTGTGCAAAAGGACCTTAATTTTTAGGTGAGTAGAGGGATACCATTACACTTTTTATAAGCCTTTATATATTAGCTAGAATTCTTAATAAATATCTCTAACTTTAAGTGTAAGTGTAATAGGAATGAAAAGAACAGAAAACATTCTTTCATGAGTAGTGTCATTCACTTTATTTTTGACATTAATAGCACTATTCACCAACGTTATCAGAATTTTGTCTGCCACAGAATACCTGGATGGATAATTGATTTCGTGTTGCGTTTGTACTAAAGACCATTCCGCAGAATTCTCCTCTATAGAGCAATTCACCACATCGTGTGGATATTAGTGGATATGCATTTACCCTCTAGGTAAAGTACGTTTAATAAAGAGTATCTTACCTCGGTACTATATTTACAAGCGGTTCATAAAGCGTCGGTCCTCTGTTACCTGAGTTCGACCATTTTGTATTTCTCTATTGATAACACATAAACAACAAGTAAGTATTGTAAACAGCTAGGTTACTCGCTTCCTTTTTGCCGTCGTCCAAAGTAGCGGTGTCAGACACTGACATTGACTGCCACTCCTTTTATCTGCCCGCCGAATCAGCTCCACAGTATTTAATATCACATAACGTCTGAAATGTCTTACTAAAGTAATACGCGCTCATCTTCCCTGCTGCCATCCACATTCCCAACGATTGCTTTATGTTTCAACCCCTTTTTCATCAGATGTCCTAAGAAATTTTAGGAAATTCTAGGGATCAGGCGGATTCCTCCTGTGTATATTGCCTCCCGGACTATTGCCGCGAGGACAACTGCCCCGCGGACGATCACCCCCTGGACGATTGCTCCCCGGCGAATTGCCCCTTGGACAATTGCCCCCAGTACTTTTTGCCCCCCGAAGAATTGCCTCCTAGAACAACTACAATTTTTTTATTCGTAAATATTTTTCCATGCAAATTACCCCTCTTGCACTTAGCCCGTCTCCGACTACCATCTCTATGTCCAAAAGGTGCACTAGTTGTGTTCAGAGTCATAATAGTCCTACTCCAAATTTATAAATAAAAGTTTAAGGGTCCATGAGTTTGCGAGCAAATGGTTTCATGGGTTCAAATCCCCTGGCCTTCATGAGTGTTTTTGCAATTATTGACGTGAAGTTCGACTTTATGAGTAATAGAGGGATGCGCCGAAATTCGGTATTCGGCCAATAATTGCACCATCCTGAATTCTATCGAATCATTGAATTGCTACCGAATACTGCCCAGTAGTTGATTAAATAGGGATGATATACAGCCCCTTATTGCATAATATTATTTCTTCATAATCACCAGAATATCAATGGAAATTGCTGTCAGTCCTATTCGTTTTCTTATGACGAATGATAATACATATTGTTCTGTGTTTGCTTTGTAACCATGATGCAGCATCCTGCTCACAACCAAGTGACTACAGAATTGTAATGAACCTTTGTTGCTGTAATAGTACTGATATGATTAGATTGCAGTAAGTCTCGCGTGCTGTATGGTTCTAAAAAAATTTTATCCATCAAATTTAGTACTGTAGTTGTCCACACCTTCCAAGACACTTCTCTTAAGATAATGCAAGACCAGCTGTCTTTCCTTACTTCAAAGCAAGCTTTTACCAGCTAGGAAGAGTACGAGACATTAAACTGATTGTGACACTATTCCATCTCTTCCATATGTTTACACTATAGTTTGTCTTTCCGTATAAAATAACTAAAATTTTAAAGTCAAGTGGGAATTTGATTAGAGAAAATTGAAATCGTTAACTACAAATACTGTCTGTGTAACCAGTGTAACTGATATTGAATTTCGCTGGATCTACCAAACGACTTTCTTTACCTTCTGAGGTGGAAGACGTAAATTTTTACTGACAAACCTCTCTCCCGTCAGTTATTTACAGTAAGAGCAACAAATGCAATACCATCAAACGAAATATTGCATTTGCTACTCTTACTTTCCACAAAAATTCGACTAACAAAATTGGCATCAAATTTGTCAATGAGCCGCAAAGCTCTGAAAAAACAAATGTAACCGCTGGTATAGATTATATACGGTATTTTTGCATTTCTGCATGACGCCTAGATTAGCTTTAATTATTTTGACGTTTGGACATCTACTCGTCATTTTTAAATAGAAAGTTACTCTTACTTCTATAATTACGGAGTTGTATAACACAAAGCAAGAGGGAAATCACAAATCAGTGGTTCGATGTGAGCCCAAGCCCGAAAGCAGACCTGTACGTCAAGTCGGATTCACAAATTTTTAATCAAATATCAGACAGACCTATAGTAGTTTGAAATAAGTGATACCTAACCGGTTCAGAGCTTTATAGGATAGTTAGCCCTGTAAATGTAATGATTATAGCAACAAAAAACCAAAAAACTCTCAAATGTTGTTTACCTTTTTGCTCCATGTTATATGGCTAAGTAAGACTCATGACTTGGTAAGAAAGTTAGGGCGCTTTATTCCGTGGCGTGTCCGTTTAAAATCAATGAGAAACCCTGATCTAGTGCTTAAAATTGTCTATTTACCCTAATAAAGACCGTTTGTACAAACCAAGTAAGGCCCGAATAACATAGAAAAACACAGAGATCAAGTGTGTCAACTTTGCGATGGTGATATATCTTCTATTTTTCTAGTGACTTTTTAAAAATTGAACATCTAGTCTTTCAAACTATCATATAATCTTTGGGAGGGGCAAAAAGCCAATTTGGAATTAACACTTTCCTAGGTACTCTGTGTTCTACGAGTATGCAGAAGGTTAAGCAATGCCACTGCACATTCACTGCTTTGAGGTTGTCTTAAAGGAGCTAGGCAATGGGATACTACATTTACGGAGGCGAGCACCATAATACGAGTTTAAGAATTCAAAAAAAGGACAACTAAACATCGACGTATCCAAGCATAAAGCTAATTTAATAGAAGCCGACGTATACAGAAATTTCCTTATTAATATTGACAAGATTGTAATTCAGCTGTTAAATATTACAGAATGTAGATTAATAAAGGATGGGCATTGTAAGAGCGAGCAAGCAAGATCGCAATTCTCAACATGGAGTCTAAAAAACTACAGAAAGTCATTGGTAGTTCTCATTCTACGTTTAATGTAATGAAATTTGAGATTTGAGATGGTTGTCAAGAATCTACAAAAAATATGCTATTGAAACCATGATTAAGTATTTTGATAGTGTCGGGACACAGTCAACTCCTTTTCGGCCTATAATATCTTAGCTACCAATTTTACGCAAGGCTGGAAACATTGTATCACCTTGACGTCAATTGCGTAGGATTGGGGGGGGGGGGGGGGTCCCCTCCCTTTTTTGGCATCCCTGGATTTTGCCGCCATGGCTGATAGGGAACAATGGAGAGATTGTGTCATGGCAATCCGACCGAGGTCGATCCGATGATGATGA
This sequence comes from Alatinidae sp. Z8VKAUB7J3, assembly GCA_010016025.2. Classification (NCBI taxonomy): domain Eukaryota; kingdom Metazoa; phylum Cnidaria; class Cubozoa; order Carybdeida; family Alatinidae; species Alatinidae sp. Z8VKAUB7J3. The sequence continues at coordinate 7,007,790 of JAAAKM020073195.1, read as the reverse complement.
TGATTAGTGTCTATGTTTTAAGTTGATATATTTCGTAATAAATCATGGGAGAAAGGAATCCAAAGAAATATATTGAACCAGACATTCTGTATTGGGAATACAAGTGCTTACCTTGACCCTAAATGCTACTGTTGTTAGCAGCTGTGTTGCATTAATATCAATGTTTTAATTTGACAATTTTTTTAATAAATCAAAGGAAAAAGGAACCCAAGGAAGTGAATCGAACCGGACATTCTGTGTTGGATATCCAAGTGCGTACCTTGACCCTAAGTGCTACTGTTAGTGAGTAGATGTCCCGTATTAGTGTCATTGTTTTAAATTGACAATTTTTGCAATAAATCATAGGAAAAAGAAATCCAAGGAAGTGAATTGAACCGGACATTCTGTGTTGGATATCCAAGTGCGTACCTTGACCCTAAGTGCTACTCTTGGTGAGTAGATATCCCGTATTAGTGTCATTGTTTTAAATTGACAATATTTATCATAAATCATAGGAAAAAGGAATCCAAGGAAGTGAGTTAAACCGGACATTCTGTTTTGGGATTCCAAGTACGTACCTTGACGCTAAGTGCTACTGTAAGTGAGTGGATGTCCTGTATTAATGTCAATATTTTAAATTGGAAAAGTTGGTAATGAGTTATGAGAAAACAAGATCCAAAGTAATAAATTGAACCCTACATTCTTTGTTGGGAATCCAAGTGCGTACCTTGAAGCTAAGTGCTACTGTTGATGAGCGGACGTCTCGCATCAATGTCAATGTTTTAAATCAACAAATTTTGTAATGAATTATAGGAGAAATATATCCAAGGGAATGCATTGAACCCGACATTCCCTATTGGGAATCCAAGTGCGTACCTTGACTCTAAGTGCTACTGTTACGGAGTGGGCGTGTCGTTTTAGTGTCAATGTTTTAAGTCAATTAATATTTTAATGAATGATAGGAAAAAAAGTATCCAAGGAAATGATTGAAACCGTATATTCGTTGTTGGATATCCAAGTGCGTACCTTGACGCTAAGTGCTACTGTTTAGTGAATGGATGTCTCCTATTAATGTCAAAGTTTTAAATCGACAAATTTGGTAATGAATGATAGGGAAAATAAATCCATTTAAATGTGTTTAACAGGACAATCCATTTTTGGAATCCAATTGCGTACCTTAATACTAAGCGATACTGTCAGTGATTTGACAAGTCGTATTAATATCAATGTTCTAAATCAACAAATTTTGGAATGAATGAGTGGAAAAGAGAATCTTTACTAAATAATTGAAGGTGGTATTTACGTTAGGCGATTAAAGTGCGTTTATTTATCTGAACGTATAACTGTTACTGAATGTAGGATTGTGTCAGTGTCAGTGTTTTATATCATCAGCATTAGTAATGATTAATAGAAGAAAGCAGTCCCTGAAATTGTGTCCAACCAGAATTTATATTATGGGATCCAAGGATGTATTATGAGGGGAATTCCGACTGTTACTGAATGGGCGTTTTTATTTGTATTGGTGTTGCTGATGTACATCTGCAACGCTAAGAATGAATGACAGGCAAAGACAATCCATTTAAATATGCATAACAGGGAATTCCTTTTTGCAATCCATTGGCATTTCTTTGTGGCCATTGCCATTTTTTGGGAGTGAAGTTTTGTTTTTGTGTCATTGATTATGTAAGCATCACAAGTTATTCGTCATAATAATGAAATATTTTTTTAACTTTAGTGAACCAAACATTTCGTGTTAGTTATTCATAGACGTTTCTTTGTGGTCTGTCCGTTACTATTGAACGGAGGTTTATTTTAGGGTCAATATCGAAAATCAGTAACACAATGATGAATTTTAGAGGACATTAATCCATTGAAATGTAGTTACATAGAATTTTCTTGTATGAAATCCATGGGCATACAGTATGTTAACATTTGGAGGTCACCTAGCTCACTTGGTAGAGCGCACACCGCGAAAGCGTCGGTCACGGGTTCGATCCCCGGTGATGACATGCTTTTCTATTTCTCTAGTGTTCTTTTCTAACTGACATTTCAAATCCTCTCTTCTCGATGGTACTTTCAAAAGGAGGAAATATGTTACAGAGGCTGCTAAGGAAGGAATTGAACCACTCAGGTTGAGAAACGATGCCGTAGGGCATTGAACAAAAAGTAGAATAGTCTGTCGACAAATTGCAGTAGATAAAACACCTACAGATATCAATAAATTTTTCTTATTTGGCGCCTACTACAAGTAGGAGAATTTACAATTAAAACAGAAGCGGTTCCAAGAGCAATTCGAATTCCAAAAGGCAGCATACACTTAATTTCTTTAAAAAGGAAACTACCTCAGCGTCCAGCCCTCGAAGTTTCTTAGCAGTTTCTTACTCTCTGGTACCGATTAGAAGGGGGAGGAATACGCGGAGGGGGCTGCTCACACTGCTGTTAGTAAATGCACACTTCATTTAGGCTCCCTCTATTCCAGGTTAGCCTATTCATGAAATAACCCGTTATCAAACTGTCTGAAACGCTTTCAGAGATTTTTTAGGTTTCTTAGAGGAGCCCCATCCAGCCCTCGAGTTTCTTAAACTTTGGGGAGGTTGAGCCCCGGTTTCTTATAAACTGGTTTCTTATAACAAAAATAGTGTATTGATCTGAAACTAATCATTCAGAGCTTGTTTTGATTCGTGGAAAATGTATACAAAGATGCTTTGAAGTCTACCTGTTATTTGACCCTTTAACGTAAAGAAGTTGTTACTAAAACGATAATGATGTAAGAGTTCAAACACCAAAACAAAAAAAGGAGAGATAGCAAAGAGGTATTTTAATCTTATCCGGATAGAAACTACCTACTGCGACGGAGACAAATAAGAATCAACAAACATATTGACATCCGTAAACATAAACATATCTCCAACGTAAATATCGACAATAAAGCAAAGTACCACATGTGGTTTGCTATACAGTGAAATGTCAATAATCAGGAATATGTAGATACCTTGTGTCTCTCTAACTACGAAACATAGGGCAACCATCTAGCTTAGGAAATACCTTGTGACTCTCTAACTATGAAACATTTGGCAACCATCTAGTTTAGGAAATACCTTGTGACTCTCTAACTATTCATGAAATAGTTACATTTGGCAACCTTCTAGCTCAGGAAATACCTTATGATTCTCGAACTGCGAAACATAGGGCAACCAACTAGCTTAGGAAATACCTTATGACTCTCTAACTGTGAAACATTTGGCAACCATCTAGCTTAGGAAATGCCTTGTGACTCTCTTACGACGAAACATTTGGCAACCATCTAGCTTAGGAAATACCTTGTGACTCTCTAACTACGAAACATCGGACAACTTCAAACTTAGAAACGTCTCGCTGCTGTCTAACTACAAAACATTTGGCAACTATTTGGCTACGTTACTAGAGCATTCAACACTTTCACTCTTTTTCATATTATTTTATTATATTTATATTTATAATATTATTATAATATTAATATTATTTAACGTTCTTCTGATATGTCACTTCTGCGTTTACTCTCCGTCAAGAAAGTCTTCTTCCTGCAAACACTGATGCCGACTTTTAATGCTACAATAAGGTACAGTTTCCTTCAAACTAATTTCCCCCTTAAGGGTCATACATTTGTTCTTTTCTTTCCAATTATTAAGTTCTTTACTTAGGTAATCATGTCTTCACATAGCCTAGTTACTTTCAAGATTGTTAGAATACGAGGATGAAGTCATGAATGCATTAAAATTTTCGTTAATTCGTTATTTTGTTTTAAGTGTTTAACATTATTCCTACATAGACATATTACCTAATGCCACATAAGCGCATTCAAGGTTAGGCATTGCTCTTCATTAAAACGAATACCGCAATGGTATGTTTTCAGCACTATGTATAAAATAAATAGTATATTCACCTTTAAACCCAATGTATGCAATGATGTCAAAAGCTGTTCCTAAAACCAAATTGTTCTTTGTGATGAAATACTTTTAAACGTCGTACTTGGTAATTGCATGCCATGAACTGTGATTTGACACCCATGTGCTTTAACCAGTAGTAAAAATGTAAACTTTGAGAAATTTTTAAAGAAGTTGGCTAGGAAGAATTCCACAGGCAATTTCTGTGTGGGAGGGGTCCTCATGGAGTACCATAAGCTACCAGCGAGTCCAAGGGAGGCTGTATTCAACCACTTGTTGGTCTTTTAAGTGATGTTCAACAAATATGAAACCACTTCCTGTTTTCCCAATGTCCTTTCGCACTCTTGATGTGCTTAAGAGCGTAATATGAATGTTGCTGGCAAATGTCAGAAAGCTATGAATGAATTTATTAGCAATGTTTGGTTGCAGCCAATTTATTGAGCGGCCAGCGTTTATGGACCACTTGCCTGCGTTGCCAACTCAAAAAAACCTTCTTTGCTAGGGTCTGTGAACCAGACAGCGAAAAATCGTCTTGGCTATGACAGTTACAATGCTTACACGCGATTTTGGTTACAACTTTGCTTCTGAGCCAACTTTGAAGGACCGTTTTATAAATGGATGACACCAGTCAAGAGCGACACGCTTGAAGATAATATCGTATAGGTGAATCAAATCTGGTACAATCAAATGTACATTCTCTTTTTTAATGGCTCTCGATAAATATAATCTGCGCGGCAACTAGCCTGCTCGCAGACAGTAACTACTGACATAGTACCCATTAGGATAGTCTGCACGCAGGCTACGCAGCAACTTAACTTCATCCTTTTCAAGTCTGGACTACTTGTCGCTGTCTAATTCGCAGACCCAAACAAATAAGTATTTCAACGCAGATAACGCAGAGCATATGGTGACGAACAAGATTGGTTGGTACAAGCAGGACTGAGAAATGACGATGAAAGGACGAACAGTGGGTAAATCCGTGCCTTAAGAGAAATGGACCTTGAAGCGGACGGGTCAAACTTGATGAGAAATGGATACTTTTACGTGTTTGTTTTCAACTGTGTGTGAATACATGATAGCCTATCCTTGCATAAGGAAACGTCAAGTAAATTGTATCTCTAGGAATCTAAATGGGAGCACTGTGCTTAACTCAAGGGGCTTCAACAATACCCGTTTCTATTCACCTATACATTTTTATCCTTTAAAATTTATATTGCGTTAGAACAGAAGATACTCTACAACATATGTAAGGGCTCAGTATTGGCTTTTCACTACAGCATTGCCAGGGAGCGCATTCCAAGGGGTATTCTGAGCGTAGCAACATGCACCGAAATTTGAATAAAAAAGCTTTGAGAGGTCTCTAATTATAAAACACATGATGTTTTAATATTTTGAGCCAAAAATATTTGCTTAGAAAAAAGGTTTTCAAAATTTATATAAACTGCTTTCAGTTGTAGGATGGCTGATTGCAAGGTCTATTTCAATTTTTCTAAGGCTTAACATTGGACATGTTTAAGAGCAAATTATTTTGCATCATCAAAATCCCCGGTGGTGACATGCTTTTCTATTTCTCTAGAGCTCTTTTCATAACTAAAAAAATTGTGCCTACCTCCATCCTACAAATAAAAATGGCTACTTTTATAGAACTTCTTCTAAACTTTCGAATCATCGTATCACATTTTGTGTCGATGGTACAACTCTCTCTTAGCACAAGCTAACTTCTAGGTCTTGTAGTATCCATTTAATTGATGCCACAGCCAAAAGCACTGTTGATGGTACAACTCTCTCTAAGCACAGGCTAATTTCTAGGTCTTGTAGTGTCCATTTAATTGATGCCACAGCCAAAAGCACTGTTGATGGTACAACTCTCTCTAAGCACAGGCTAATTTCTAGGTCTTGTAGTATCCATTTATTTGATGCCACAGCCAAAAGCACTGACACAGTGAGAAAATAATCTCTAGAATCTGACCGGAAAAAGCAGACAGACGCTTTCGTTCTTGCAGACCTTGTCTGGTAAGTGATTTCCTCTGTTATTTTTATATATCTATATATTTTCAAGTAGTGGGATACCGAGGGGCCATAGAGCCATGGCCCACTTGGTATTGCACCTTACAGAGGAACATTAAATGTTGAGGAATAAGAGTATATGTGATGTGAGCAGCCACTTCGTTTTACTGCGCAGGAAAGATGAATGTGTACAAACACATCTCTGTTAAGCTCTGTACAAAGGGTTTGACTTTGTAGTAGACTTTACTCGATTTTTGTGGGGTCAAAAGTCGAGCCGATTTGTACACCTTGTATATAAATGTCGACTCTCTCAGCGTAGCCACCAGTGAAGCAGCACCCGTTCCCAACGGTGCCTGTTTCCAAGCGGTAAACAAGGCCTCCGCATGGGCGTGTATAATCATTGAGATTCATGGGAGAGTGTAAGTATTCTTTATGATTCCATATATTTATTATCTATTGTTTAACTTTACCAAGTTCAAATAGATGATGAAGCGGAGTATTGCCAAGCCTTTTATAGCGAAGTCGAGTGAGTTTTTAACATATTCCGAGAGGGTCCTTTCTTACAAATCCATTCTTCTGCATCGTGTGGAGTCCACGTGGACACTCGCTCTATCACAGAAATCTCAATGTATCCCTATAATGCTATTAACACCACCTACGTCTGCTGAGTGATCTGATTCAGACATAAATTTACAAAACCGTGATAGCCTCGTTTGTACGTACTGTAATTCTCCTACTTCCAGCTGCACAACTCTATTTCGAACTGACTGCTTAGTACTGGTTTGGAGTGGGCGTTTGATATTTTACCATGAGAAACTTTGAGTGGTAACGACTTCTTCAACTGTCGATTCAGGAATCTTTTACTACTCCCCATACTTTCCTGGATCTGTACAGCTCTTACGACTCCATCACGACCCGTAATAATGGAGCTAACTTTAGCTGATTTCCAAAAAGGGACGTTTACGGTTGTCATCATGAACAAAGAATGGTGTCACCAATATCGCTTGAAAAGCGTTTAAATAATGCTACATAGTACTTAGGTTTTTTTACACTTTACCCTCCGCAGAAATATAAAGAGGGCCTACAAAGTTAACCAAGTGTGGGTAAATTTGGGATTCTCATTATCCCTGGCGCGTGGTTAATCTGGAGGCTGTATATCTGGAAACATCGTAGCACACGTAGGGACGGGGGAACAGGGGAACAGGGGGTAGAGTGGGCCATGCCCGCCCCAAAGATTTGCCAAATCTCAATTTTTTCCCTTTTCATCTTTATCAAAATTTAAATTGATTGCGACAGACATTGCGTCACATTCACAGCAAGATATGCATATCAACACGAAACACCCCTTTATACATAATGACCAAAAGCCCCTTAGTGGAATGTGACAAAAAGAAATTAAACCCAGCCTTCTCGCCTCCCCTCCCAATCCTCCTTACCTTCCCCCGTCACTGCCTTGAGGGGAAAAACTTTAGAAAGACACGTTAAAAATGACATTAGTAACTTTAGGGAGTATGCTTTCACTGACCCACCACGACCACCACATCCAGGAACTATCTTGCCCGTAATGAGAATGTAGGTAAAAATCCCTAAAGAAAAAATCCCTACGGAAAGAATCCCTACGGAAAAAATCCCTACGGAAAACATCTCTAAGGAAAAAATCCCTACGGAAAACATCTCTAAGGAAAAAATCCCAAATGGAAAAAAACCTCCTCGAAAAATATCCCTAAAGAAAAAATCCCTAATGGAAGATATCTCCCCTGTGGGAAAAATTCCTAAGGAAATATTCCCTCCTAGCAAAAATCCCTACGGAAGATATCACTCCTGGAAAAAATCCCTAAGGAAAATATCCCTAAAGAAAAAATCCCTACAGTAAAATTGCACGCCCTGGTTACTAGGTACGTTACAAAGGTTATAAGTTATAGTTACAAAAGTTATAAGTAATTAAAACATGATAAAAAATGGAAAGAGTAAATGAAAAGAGTATATGAATGTCGGGGTTCACCTAGCTCAGTTGGCATAGCACACACAACGAATGGTGTAACACGAGTTTGAGTCCTGGTTGTTACATACTTTCTATTTCTCTAATATCTTTTTTAAACCGATTTGTTAGTTTACAGTGTACGTATTGATTTTATGTATAAGGTTTACTTTATGGAAGAAGTTGATTTTAATTATAACCATTGTAATATTCATAGTTTTGTTATAAAACTGTCTTTGCAGGGTGCATGCTGCCATCCCAGACATACATCAAGAATATGTTTGTACAGATGTGGAATGCTTATTATAATCAGGCAAGGTTTGGATTCGACGGATTATGCGTAGGCTATATACCACCTGCTGTTACTTTGCACCTACAGATAACATATCTTGTCACCATGGTGGCAACAGCAGGGCACAAGAATAGTTACAACAACAGGCTTATTTCTGATTTTAAACTAAAATACAGTTTAGATGGAAAGGTATATAACTATATTTATCAGACGGATGGGAAGTCTCACAAGGTAATGTTGCTACGAAATTTTGATACCGTATGTTTACTTTGAGATGACATCTCTCTTTTTTAGACTTAGTTGCTTTACTGTAATCCTTCAAGGGAAACAAAGTCTCCCTTTACATCAGCTGCCTTCACTAGTTCATTCTTAAGGTGATGCCATTCTCTTCGTTTTCCTGCTATTCCTTTTTGTGCTACCAGGTCTTGTTAGTATTTTAGTGCTGTGCTTTTGCAGGATGTATGGTCGTTTTCACACGCCCCAGGATGGTGCGCTGTGGATGGTCATGAAAACCTCGCTATACACGAAGTCCATAAAAATCCCTTCTTAAATAAACACAACAAATATACATGGAGTCAAAATAACCAAATTAAAGCAAATTACAATATAAAAGCAATCCGGTTGCATAAATAGTGTTCAATATAGTTCAATGGTATACTCTTGGTTCAATAACTTGCTCACCCTCGTCTTCGATTCGCAGTTGGAAATGTAGTGCCAGCGTTCTCTGGTTGTGGTGTTCCTTCCCAGAGCCCGAACTGGTTGATCGTAGCAATGCCGTTTTGTCTTTATTTGTGTGGGAACGAGCTCCGTTATCGAGCCTACTTCCCTTGGACTCCTGAGGTATTCTCCTTTTACGATTTAGGCTCCCCTGTTTATATATTCAGATCATTTATATTTTCACCTCAAGATAATTGCCATAATCAGCACTTTCTCTGGTCTTGTACAACTAATAGTTGGGCCCAGGCTTCTCTGTGCCTCGTGACAGTCGTGATCGTTGAAATTTTGAATCCGATGTAAGTGTCCTTTTTATACACTATCAAAGACACATTTCATGTAAGTTTCTTGAAGGGAGTTAAAGCAGTTATTCTAATAATCAGATAATTCTCCAGCATAAAAGAAATTTCGGATGGCAAATTTTGAAAGATGAATCATCATAATGCAACGTGTTAAGCTCATATCAGAGCCTCCTGAATGTAAATGTAATTCACAAAGGAAAGTCCTCCCCTTCGTTACCTATTATTTGAATTTGGATAACATTGTCACGCTGGTGGTCCTTGAATTAATTTCCAAATAATGAAAGAGCTGATATCAATTGGTACGCCCTAATTTTGTAAAAGCCACCCTAATCGGCAAATTTTCAAGCTGTACGCCTGAAATTACCCTGTGTTGAAATGTTTAGATGGATGACTTCAAACCTTTTAATGTCATATTCCCTTACTGCTTAGACGCAGACCCCGGAAATTCATATCAAACAATCGTACGTTTTGAGTGAAATTGCGAGTGTGGCTCAGTCACGAAGGTGAGGGGGGCAAGGGAGGGCGCCGCCCCCTGCGAGAATTCACTAGCGTGTACCACCCCCCCCCCTGACATTCTGATCGGAACATCCTATAATTCAATTCAAATATCTCTCTTATCAAATTTATGGTTTCTCTTTTCTGCTATTAATAAGTAGCAATTCCGGATCACGATAAGAACTATAACACAATGTTAGCGCAAAAAGGTAACTACATTAATAATATGAAGCAATAACAGTAGAAATTCGTACATAAGGAATGCCAAAAAGACCAAATTCTAGCATTCCAATGATGGATGTGTGCATTTGACCCCAAGCACTCAGATTGTCGCCCAACCAATGACCAGCATATTTCCCAGTTGTTGGGTAGCTTGATCTTGTTACGACTAAACTTCGTTTGTTGAAGAGTTCACGAACTGCCCTGTGCAATATAACAAAGACATTAAAATTATGAACACTTGGATACACGCATTACAATATGTAAATCGTTTGTGTACGAATGCAGTAGAAAGGCCACCTCATTCCACTTTTTTATAGTGAAAAAATGCTAAAGATATAATTTAGGACCATCTTTAAGAAACATGGTCAATGACGGAGGGGCGGGCCATGGAGGAATACAGGGCCATGTTCCACGCAACAATTAGCAGGGGGGGCGACCTATCTTTTGTCTCCCCTAGCATACAGTAGACCCGTGCTTCACACGACCGTATGCACCGGCATTTTTGCCTTAACTAACGATTTCTTTCTTCTTTTATTTAGGGAATAATATCGCGATACCAGGCAACTAGGTTAACGATGAAAATGCCAATACAATGATATTTCTTATGAAGGTACCTCGGTAAAATGGAGAAGGGTGTCCTGCTACGGTCATGATTTCGCCTGTTAAGATTTCCACGCTACATACAGAATTTGGCCATCAGCTCTTACTACCGCCATGCTGCCATGTCAGTGATCAAATTATCCCTTCACCTGCTCACGAATTCTTTAACTTACCAAGTTAACAATTTTTAAACAAAAATGCACCACCGTATTGACTCAACACATGACAAATATAATTTTTCATTCGCTCATAAATCCATCCTATTCATTCACTCCGCCCATCACTCGATGACTCAATGACTCGTTTACTGATTCACTCGCTCAACTCAATGACTAATCAATATTGACAACCATACAATAATTTAATAGTTCATTTGAAAACCCGTAGCTTAAGACGATTGATGGACTGGAGAATTAATCCATAGATACCTGGTTTTCTACAGAAAGAAATTTAACGGTGGACAGCATTTTAATATATGCAGCCATGCTCACAATCAGGGTAATCAATCTAAATGCGTTAAAGCCTTGTTCATAACTTTTGGGATTAAATTATTAAATTTAATTATTATCAAAATTTGTAAGCTACTTCAAAGACTATTATAGTCACAGCCGAGGTCTTTCGAATATGTGTAAACGTCACAAAAACCCTTTTTTCTCACAATACGAACCTTTTTGCTTACCTGTATGAAGCGACTGATTGCATTAAACCATAGAGACTGTGTGCATTGTAGTGCTTTCCTCCTTTGGCACTATGGGAACTCATACACAATGTCTTATAGGAAAGGGTCTTGCCCACAAGTTCTAGAATTCAATTTGAAAGAAGGATCTGATGTAATGAGTAGTACGGCCGTCAAGAACATATTCAATGAAAAATTGAATAATCAAAATACTTATCTAGATGCAACAATCACTATGCTTGGCTAACGAAAATGAAGCAGTAGATAACTGCACAGAATTCAGAATAAGCTATGAGCGTGGTGAGCCATCAAAACGTGAAAATGCCAACAACTATGCTCAAACACTTTCAATGACAAGCATCATACCATGGATTGACCCTAGGCCTAATCCCTGTCTTGAATTTCAGTTGAGTTACGAGGAGTTTACATGTGTGCTCATATCTAGAATAAGAGTTGAATTTACTGCAGGAGTGGGGTAGCACGAGGGGACCAGCTATGCCTACTTCTATCTCTACTTTTATCCATCATCTCTATATGACCGATGAAAAATATACTGTATTGAAAATAAAGCAGTCGGAGTAATGAAACCAGGACACGTTTTTACGATAGAGCCTATGATAAACAAAGGTTAGTATAAAAGCGGGTTAAAATGACACATTTTTAAGGTGGATTATAATTTGAATTGGATGGAATTCTCATAAAGTACTCACAATTCGTTTTCAGTATCAAATCTCTGATAAAAAAACCTTTGTAGTTGCAGATCGGAGTGAAATTTAAGACTTAACTTTTGAGTATGTTGATTTCTGCTGAATTAATGTAGTGCTCTCAGTTAGGGAGTTGGCACCTTAATGCATGTATCCCTACGAAGAATCAAATCGATAATTTGTTGGGTTGGTGGATGTAATGCAATACTTAAAGGTAACTATTCGCCGTGCGTTCCGCGTGAATGATTTTGAAAAATGGCAATTCCTCGCTCTACTAGGACCCCAAACTAATTATTTATTTTGTTCCTTAAATTGTATAATTCTTTCCTCGACCCCAATGATGTGGAGCTACATTTGATGAAGTTTTATTGGTGTTTTCGTTATTAACATCTCATCCATGTCCCCTCTTCCTTGGAAGTAGATCATCACGGAGTATATTTTGCAAATATTCATCGTAAGAAGATGATTTGGATAAAGACTAACAAACTAGCTTCCCCAAATTTTGCGCATAGTGACTTTCCAGAAATGAAATTTCGAGCTGAAATTGCCTGTTCCAGTTTGTTTAGCTTTTAATGTCCTTTTCAAGTGGGAACTTCCGGCATTCTGAACAAATCTATTTTTTCATAAATGCTTCGTTTACAATCGACTGTATCTGTTCCATTTCGCCCTATTTTCCACAAAGGAAAATGCACTTGAAAACTTGTAACACAATTGTTGTCCGAGTAGGTGGGGCCAGGCATAACTGCATAAAATCGTTTTTCCTGGCACTATGAAACTAAGCTGTAACACAAACCAAATCCTTATAGTAGCTGGTACAGTACTGTGTTCAGTATGGCCTTAGTCGTTCGTAGAACAGGCGGATAGTCTATCAAGTTGATGGCCATTGTTTTCTCTTTGGGTTCCCGGAACACGTCTGTAATACATCGTTTTCATTCTTGTATCTTGGAATATGTCAAGAGGTTAAAGTCTTATGCTGAATATGAAAGTATAGACGGTTTCTACGCCTTTGTTGGATTGACAAAGCCCAATAATGTTTTGGTTACTGTAAAAATGGTACTTGATAATTATAAAAGGTTGTTTGCTTGCCTTTGTGTCACATATGGTACGACGAAGGTATTTAGTGGAAAATCTATTTGATGCTGTGTATGGCAAAAGAAAACAAGGGAAACCACGTGCATTTCTCAAAAAATTAAAATACAACAGAGCGGAGCATGACAAACGTTACAGTCAGAATACGAAAGGCGGCAGTAGATGATCATGATGATGAGGATCACGATGATCATGATGATAATCATGATAATGACGCCTTGGCTATGTCTGTTAATTTTGTGTGCTTTTTCCAGTTTTCTCTGTTTTTGCTCTTATCAAAACTTATCCTGGCTGCTCACCAAAGGCCATGTGAAAGCGGCCAGATTGATGTGAGCAAGGGTCTTCGGCTCGATCCCTGCTGCTTTGCTTCCATTTCATATTACATAATACTACTAAGAACTGTCAGCTTCATGTACTGACTTTTATGGGCCTGTTTTGATTAGCAGAATGATTTGCTTTAGAGATTCACAGGCCCAATGAACCAAAACTGGATGTTTTTGCAGGTGTGCATGATACGTTTTATGCCGTCTCTCGAATGGACTGTCGATCTCTCAGATGTATATACGTACCGCGTTCATTGCTCCTCGAAAGTTGTCATTCCTAGATATCTCCCGCATGTGACTTTGCATATTCTTATGTGCCAGGGTAAATTTTGGCTTTAGTTTGAGTAAATTGTGTAGCCTGTTGATTTATCTGTACTTAAATTTTTGTATATTTTAAGTGAATGCAGGTGCTGTAGCTTACCAAAACTGTTTTCCCGGGGCGTCCAACTTCACCTTTCTGACCTTTCGATCCTCTTTCTCCTTTTGGTCCAACGATAGTCTAAAGAAAAGTAGAAACAATGAAACTTGTTACAGAGGAAGCGCTAAAAGTAGAAATAAAACTTTGAACTACCTAAACGGCAAAGAGATAATATCGTGAACTGAACGCGCGCTCCCCGCCTAGTTTGCTCGTAATTGACAGCAATGTGTACAACTTTACAGAACTTTTTGATACAACAATAAGAGATATTATATGCCTCAAGCAATATTCTTTCTCTCCCTAATGTTACTAGTATTAAAATTTTATGACTTTGATAATCTAATTATGTGTTAGACAATGTAATTATTATGTTAATAAGGTAAAGGACCTACGATGCCCTGTGCCCCCCCCCCCCCTACGCCAGCCACCGCGACCAAAACTATTAGTTCTTTCGCACGTGGGGGTGTCCCAGATTGTCTGTGCGTGCTGTCTGA
>JAAAKM020073195.1:6912579-6993564 GCA_010016025.2 Alatinidae sp. Z8VKAUB7J3 | reverse complement strand
CGTGTTTGGTTTGATCATAGTTATTATTTCTTGAAAGAGGCAAACCATCCGCTACCCCCCCCCCCCCCCCCCCCCCCCCCCCCTTGAACACAACAATGAATTCCTCAAAGCGTTTGATGGCACACCTGGTAGTGCTAACGGCGATATACCGATATTGTACGAGTCTTAAATAGTTAATGGTTATGGACTTCCATGATTGAGAGGTTACGGTACTTGTCGACAAGGAAGACCTCATGTCTCATTTCGGTTACAGTCTAATGCTCCACCGGAAATTTTTCACTCAACTCAAGCCAAAATGATGTACTTGAATAGGTAATAGGTTAAGGAATGTCCAAAAATGGATAACATATTGCTAAGAAAAGTAAAAGTTTTGGCCACAGACCAAAATTACTTGCATACTTTTATTTCTAGAAGAAACATAATGTATGATTTGAGCTTGATTGTACTATCCTGGAAAATGCTAAGGCACGCTAGAGATTTGAGTGTGGCTAATTTTGTTTTAGGGGATTCTCAGTACTTTGCCATACATGAATTGTCTTGTGTGGATCAGTGTAATTAGACTTATTAAGGATAAAATACAAGTAACAGTATCAGAATTAACGAACCCGCCGATGCAGGTACACGTAGGTGACACAGTCTCCGATAGTTATACACGCATTGTGACACCATCCTTCATTAAAATCTTATTAGACCGTTAAAAATAATGTCTAGACCCCATAAAAAACTAACAATCAATAAAGAAATAACACCAAATAGACTGACCACACCAATTTATCAATTGACCAACAAATCAGTGAGGTAACCAAAAACTAACCCACTGACCAAGACAGAGAGAAAAATGATACTGCAGAAGGAAAGAGATTCGTCGACAACAACTTTATCTCTACTCTTCCCTCTTCAGTTATCACACCTCAAAATAAATAGAAATTAGCAAAACAGCGGTGTTCTAGTACTTCTTTACTAAAATTGCTTAACCCTTTGATACAAAGTGACTTCTCAGAGCAGTAACAAAGAAAAAAGGGCTATCCGTCACGTACCAAAGCAAAGTTACAAACTTGTGATATAGGATTGCTTAAAATGTGTGCACTTGTCTATTGTGAGCCAAAAAGCAATTGAATTTTTTGTCAAGTTCTTCTTTGAACTAATGGTTGTCCTTTAGCATCTTCCCTTGCCAAGGTTTATGCAGGCAAGTGTCAGGTAGTGGTTTAGATTTGCAGATGAGATCAACACTTGCTACACACTTATCGGCGAACTTTTAATGTACCAAAAAACTCGTGTATCTCCTATATTTCTCTGAAATGGAATGGCTCAAGTATGCGATGTAAACTTACTTGGGTTGATACATTGAGTGCAATGAAAAGAGGAACGAGATTTTTCAGTTTAATGCCCATATCTTGCCAGTGTCAATCCTAATATCGTTTCCTCTGTTCCTCTCATTATCGTGTGCCGGTAGAAGATTTACATTATTACAGAAGTAAATTCGTTTTTGTATGATTTATCTTCGTGAATATTACGTGCTTCTGATATACAAGTAGGTTGTAGTCCAATTATTCTATACATCAAAATGCTTGTGTTTATTTGTTGATGAAGTGTACAGTTTTACCTAGCATGATTGCGTTATTTTTATAGAATTGTCTATCTATCTATCTATCTATCTATCTATCTATCTATTGAATTTTATATATATAAAGATATATATTTATCAGGAGTGGAGTATTACCACAACAGCTTGCTTTTTTCACCAAGCGCGCTCAGGGGATTCGAACTCACGACCCATTGCTTTGAAAACGCAAACTTTAAAAATTTTACCTTTAAGTCCAATAATTAAGGTGAGAAATTTTAAAGTCAATCTTCTCATGTTTTTTCCTCTTCTCAGTGGGTACGGGGAAAATCATTTATTATAGCTATTCATTGTGTTTCGGATTTAAGCCTTCATCAGTGCCAGAGATATATAAGTACTCAGAAGAAACATAGCAATTATCATATATTTATCACGAGTGGGGCATTGCCACAATAGCTTTTTATATATAGATCTATATATATATTGTCAAAAGCTACGTCCTGCTATTCATATGAATATAATATAGAACTCAAAAAATATAACATAAGATAATATCAAATGATAATATCGAAATGTTGAAGAAATTGTGTATATTTTGAGTTTATTTTTATAGTTGTTAACTGGCATTTTTGGAGGAAGGCCACACTGGGTTTGAAAAGGACTTTAAGGTTATAACCACAGACAGAACAGCAAAAGGCAGACTCAGGGAAAGTTTTTGCCAGTATAAATTAGGCAACTTTATTCAATAGGATTTAGATTCTAGAGAGGTTTGTTGATTAAGTTAGTTGTAGTGTTAATCTTAAGGCTATCTTCTTTCCTAATCGTCGCTCGCTTTGTTTCGTTGGTTTTTTACTTTTCCTAACATGTTTCTTTAATTATGCTTTGTATCAACTGCTAGTCCCATTGAACATTAAACTTTTTCTTTATAATCCACAACTATCATCTTTTTATTCTTCCAAACCATTTAACACTTATTTTTGAATGAATGTTTCAACGTTTCGGATACTTCGTTCAGAAATCCGTCACTTTCTCTTCACGCGTTTACTTTCTTTCAGCGCTCTTAATGTAAACTTTTGAATATAAGTAACTATATTCATTACTTACCTTTAGTCTCACATATGTTTTAATTCTAAAGTTTAGTGTAATCTCTTTGTCATCATCATATATTGTATGTAAGACCATCCATGTGGCACAAATGAACAGTTTTTTTTTGAAAAAACGTTTCCAAACTTCAATGTGCTAGTGTTTAAATGTTGATACTATAATTTGTTAAAGCGTATGAGTTAGAATAAAATTTTCATATTGAGCTCTTGATAGTATTATTGCCAAGAGAGTTGTCAAGACTAGCCATCAAAATGACAGTATAAAGCAGAAAACTGTCCAGGGGTTATGGGAGTGAAGAAGAAAATATAATGTCACTTCTACTGCAGTGTCATAGTTTTCAAATTATCGGATAACAAACTTATAAATACATATTAATATCTATAAATATATAGGAAAAACTGTGGAAAGGATTTAAAGTAGATATATACATCATGTACGTTTGTTATAATTTTTATAGTAAATACGTAATTGGTAGAGTATAATTGGAAGAGGTCAGTTGGTAGAGCACAGGCCGCGATAGCGTGGGTAATTGGTTCGATCCCCCGCAGTGGCATTCCTTCTGTTGTTATAGCGTCTTCTCAAAAATGCATCAGTGTTGTTGATAGTATCATATAAAACTCACAGGGCATCAAAGTGAAATGTGAAACCCTCGAGGATGCTTTCCCCTAATTTAACAGCCCAAGTAATAACGTGCAATTTTCTACTTGCGCAGCAGTGACATGGAAACAATGGGAAGCATGGCCATATCTTGGAGGAAAAGCTAAAGATTGTCTGCGCAAGGTAGGAAGTGATCTCTGGTGCTCTGTAAGGCTCACGATCGCCTGAATGAGATTGGCCTTAAAAGACATTGACTTTTTAAGCAATTACAGCCTGAGTAACAAATGCAGACGTCTCTGTTGTCTGGAATTTGCGATTGAGCTAAGCAACGCAAAAACGAACGCTTTAATCATTACGAGGTCATTCTCCGTAGATGCGCAGACACTACTATATTTTGATCACGATCAATTGCTATTAACTTATATTTTGTGTTACCCAGTTAAGTTCAATGACAAAGGACAAAGAGAAGATGAAGTCGTGCAATATGCCTCGGCGCATAAAATAGACTTGCATCGGCTATAAAAAGCCTAGCCTTGAGATTTTTCTCATAAAACGAACTTTATCTAGCCCCATGATAGATCTTGATTTCACATCACGTCCTCAACTTGATATGCCTGTTAGATTCACCGCCGTGTTTGTTCCCCGAAACATTCTTCTTTTTTAAATGCTGTATTGTGTCCGATATTCAACTGAAATGAGGATCAAAGTCCCTGAAGCCCTTCTCTCTCATTGCTACTGGGCGCTCATAGTCGGGAAAATTTCAAGATTGGACAGTTTTGGCTTCTGGTCCTCGCCTGAATTCCAATTTGACGGGTTTCCTCCGTTCGGAAGTGATATTTTGGTTGTCGGTGCTCTGCTGCGAATTGTATATCAACGGCAGTGTCAGCTCTCAAAACTTGGGGTGTTTGGTATGTTTGGGAGGGTACAGCTTCCAGTGTTTCATTAATTATCATAATCAACGTCACAGAAATATCACAAAAGTTTTTACAAGGAATTTATAAAGGAATACTGGTTGAATAGCTTTATAATGTTTGGTAAGCCAGAACCACCGCCGCTACAAAAATTTCAATTTTTCCTAGCAAGAGTACCTGGACAAATTAAAAATTTGATTTTTAAAACGAGCTGTGGAACAAATTTGCTCCTAGAGCCCCTGTGTTGCCACAACTATAACAGGCAAATACTGACCATCGAGATAACAGCATCATGCGTTCTGTGTCAGATTAAGTCTATTAATCATTAGTTTGTTTGCTAGATAAAAAAAAAAAATGAAAAGTGATCAGATTACAGCTCCTTGTGTGTGAAGCTTAGGAAGTGTAAATTGGATATGTATAGAGGTAAAGAGGTAAAGAGGTAAAGAGGTGAAGAGGTAAAGAGGTAAAGAGGTAAAGAGGTAAAGAGGTAAAGAGGTAAAGAGGTAAAGAGGTAAAGAGGTAAAGAGGTAATGTATAGAGGTAAACTGTATAGAGGTAACCTTGTCCCTCCCCAATACCCCGAAGACGTTTTTATCGAATTGAAGTGTAAATTACATGTACAGCTGTGGGTCTACAGGCACCAAAATAATTATAACGAAAACATGTAAATGCAGTTCCCTGATGGTTTATATGTAGAAAAAACATGAAATTGAGTACCTGCTAGTAAGGATCTCTATACATGGATTAGAAAGTTACGGGTTGTACAGCTCTCGAAAGAGAATGTGAAATAAAACTTGAATGCGAAATGGATGATCGTAACAACTGCTCAAGAAGATCTAATTAGAACTACAAACTGGCATGATTGAGTAAAATATCAATAACTGCACTATCCCACAGTGATTTGATTGTGAACACAGTAAATTGCTAATATATGTTACAAGGTCTTTTGATTTTTAAGCCCTTTTATTGGAATTGGTGTTTATTATAGGTTCTGTAAAGGTCAATGCCCATAACTTGCAATTTGAACTTTGGTTGTATATCCACATAATAAATTCTCGTCTAATATATGAATACTGTCTTTTGATTTTCTTATTCAGCTTTTTTCTATGTAAAGACGTAATACACTTTATTATTCCCTACTGTTCATTTTATTATTGCACGAAATAGCAAAAACATTGTGTACTGAAAAGCTTTTTTCGTCTGACACTCCTCAGAGTACTAACGTCAGAAAACTAGAATATAAAGTACCTGCAAAGTTTCTGTCGCTTCTATCATAGAATTAATATAATTTTACAAAGATTTTACAGCATTTTTCAAATAAGTAAGGATATTAATATGCCTGACGTTTCAAAATCTTCTTATAAAAATACTTGTTTGTTAATGCGTAACATCAAATTATTATATTTATAGCTCTCCATTAACTGCAATTTTGAAAAAGTATTTCATGTTTCTATTAATTTCCTACATCAGATGTAGCTTTGTTAATTTAAAAATGGTAGAGTTAGTTCAGAATCTATTGGTTCTCCATAGTAACAATGATACAAATGAGACTATAGAGTACTACAGAGTGACGTCACGATGTGATGAATATCATAAGTTTGATAATCTTTTGCACTCGTTGCATTCTTCTTGTTGATATAAACTGTCCGAATTGTAGAACGATGTCTTTAGCAATCGTTGAGATAGGATCTTTTAAACTGTGAATCATGCCTATCAAAACCTTGCTATTTGAACCTAGTTCAAAGTTTTATGAACTGAGCAAAATTAACAATGTTTCCTCAAGGCCTACAGTAAATTCAAATGAACATTTCTCGCAGTTCATACGAAATTTCAACGCCATGTTTTGTAGACGGCTATTTGGTTGCAGGATCATTTAGTACTTGTAGAGATTCCTAGGAAAAAATGTATTGTGACGTCATTATTTTAGTACTCTATTCGTTTATAAAGGTATTTGTTTACTTGTAATTGCAACACTTCAATTGTCTTTTCTGTTTCCACCAAAAGTTTATATATGAAGGGCTACTAACAGAAATCATTAAAACTGGACAGAATTTGTCAGTTTGTCAGTTTGCTTCTGGTCTCATTTTAGATCCATTTCTGAAGTTATTTATAATCCTCTTAGTATTGCTAGAACTGGTCACTGGCACTGGATATGTATTTTCATACTCGTGTAGTTTTTCACGCCAATTAATTTCATGCAGGATGAAATAGGGGTCAAAACACTTTACAAACAATTGAGAAGGCAAAAGTAAATAGAATTCGATATTTAAAAATTCCTCGTTTCCTTGAGTTATCTGCCACACAATGATTCCTGGGCGTGGGATAATCTGTGGTCTGTTTTGGCCCCCTGTGTTCCAAACGGGCATGCAAAGGAAGAATCGTATGGGTGCATAGAATTGGTCACTGTAATCTATACATTAAGACTCCACCTTTCAGCGGCTTAGAGGAAACTCGGCCTACTTCGCCACACGACCACAGAACCAACACTGTATCTCTAGACAACAGAAAACATTAAAAAGTCGAGCTAGCAGGTGAACGTTATCCACCTCGGGAAAATCAGCTCAGACAACATTTGGTAGAATTATTTCAGCAGAATAGCAACCATTCACTGCGAGCTTGTGTAATTCCTCCTAGAGCTCGTCGTCATAGCTTAATCTGCAAGCCTGCAGACTAGAGAATTACATTCTCCTTCACTTAATTTAGGTCTCTCAATCACCATCGATACGATATCTCCATCCTTCTTGATGGCAATGTAGGCCATGTCAACACTGGGAACCTCTATGAATAATGAATCAGTAAATATCGAATATAGGAAGGATAAGACGATTATATATTCTAATTATTTCATCGGCAGCGTAATTAGAGAGATTGCTAACGAAGGAAATTTGTTTTGGTAGGATTTTAGTTTGATTACAGGAAAACAGAGCTTTATCAACTTCTTAAAAGATCAGCCGCTCTTGATTATCGGCATTTGAGCATCCAGTTAATATTTTAATGCCGTTGAGTAATTACTCTTAGATCTTATATGTTTGTATTAAGTACTGAATCCTGTCTCGGAAGCTATTGTCGGTGCTCAAGTTATAAACAGATTGCAAAGCACGGACGTTTTCGACAAATTTCCCAGTTCTAAATTTAATTTCAATGCGGATGTTTTGGCTTGAGAACAGCCGCTTCAAGAACATTTCTTATCATTTGTAAAGCTATAGATTGTATCTATAGACCGTATCTGACAATGCACAATGGGTTACTCTCCATTGAGTTTTACTTCTCAACGTACCACACGAATGAGTAAAGCTGTTTCCGTTCTAGAGGGTATTAAGGCAATATCTCAACTCATCGCAAGATAAGCTGAAAGATAGTGGTTCGTAAAATAAAGATCTTTCGGTAAGATTTGATAAACGCATCTTTGCGCATGTCTGTTAATCATTGTTTATTTTGTTTAGAATATACCCATGTCTGACTCCATGTGTCAAACCATTTTGGATTCCATATAATATGTTCACTGCTGCCTTTTTATTGGAAAGACGTACCATAATTGACTTTAAAAGACTCAATGAGATACTCCTTGCCTTAGACGTTGTAGGAGATGTGTTCCCTAAGCTTAGTGCTTATCTGTAAAGCAAATAACATCACTTTCTCTCTGTCCCAAGATCAAACACATTAAAAGTATTACGGAACTTGCTATTTGGTAGGCAATAAATTTTAAGCAAAATCTTGTACACATAGGATAATGAATTGTATTTAAAACTATTTAAAGAGAGGGGATCGAACGAACTTAAAACCTTGTTCCTCATGTTAAACAATTTCTGACGGACCAGGAAGCACGACCAATTCAACCTACAATCTTGAACATAAATTAATGTAAACTAGCCTTACCCCCGTTCTGACTGACGATGGACTTTGAAATTATCATCTCGGTGACTTGCGTGTCACACCTCCCTGTTGATAGGAGGTAAGGGGCAGATAGCGTGTAATACCCCAAATGAGAACCCCTTTCCTTTACTAAGTGTCTTTCATGATTCTGGTTATTTTCATCGAGATTTAGTAAAATTTACATTACTTTTGTCCACGATTGTAGGGTGAAGATGCGCTAAAGCAAGAACAGTTTCTATAAAACTTCTTTCTTTTTACGTAAACTAGGTTTTGAAAGGAGAGGAATACCCAAACTGCACCACGAATAAATGAAATTTATAGCATTCTCTAGCTAAATTACCACAAGGGTCTCCCTAAAATGTTCACCACAAGCTGCCATGCTGTTAAGCTGATCCACAATTTCCGATTGAGTTGTATTTCCTTCATTTCCGGTCGTTGTTGACCTAAGAGGAGTTTCTTGTTTTCTCGGAGGATGATCTGGATTTTACCAGATCAGACAGTTATGTGCTTTTTAATTCATTCTAGCAGACTCTGATATGTACGCCATATGTAACATTCCGCACAATGGAAGCCACGCTAATCTCTTCCAGCTCTTGCGTTAGGATTACCAAGTTATCCTAGTGGATCCTGTGTGATAACTGCTTGACGCTAAAATCCGGAAAAGGCGTAAAACTGTCCTTACCTTCTTTTGAAGCCTGCATAATTGAGCATAGACATTGAAAAGGGTCACAAAGTGATTGACAACGTAATTGCAACGTCTTTAGTTGTGGAGACAGACAGTTAGCGTTTCCGTAAATACCAGTAGCTTGTTGTGCATAGCAAAACCAAAGCATGTACTTTTTCTCTTTAACTTTTCCATTACTCATTTCAGAAACAGCTACTACATCCAAGCCAAATCTATTGTCATTCAGAAAGCCGGTTTTTGTGGTACAAAATCGCAATTCGGTTTCCATTATCCAGTAATGTTCAGAGTCAAAATGTTCGAAAGCCAAGTCGTAACTTTACCTCTAAAGTCTTGAGTCGACTGTTGGGTCTTGCTTTGTAACCTTCGTTCGCTCGAGCCATCCACCTATTTTAGCAAGCACGCTAAATCCGCCTGCTTGGACACTGCAGTAGGAAAGGTATCTTCTTTATGGTCTCCTTTAGAAGCAACAGCCGTTACACTACAGCTTTTGGCACATTACGCCTCGTCAGTCTTAAAGAACACATGCTTGTCTATAACGGGTTCCGGAAAATTCCCTCCCAGAAAACTCCCTCCCGGAAAACTCCCACCGTATAATTCCCTCCCGGAAAATTAAAAAGAAAAAAAGGAAAGAAAAAAAGAGAAAAAAGAAGAAAGAGAAAAAAGAAGGGTTATCTGAAAAAGAAAAAGATAAAGAAAAAGAAAAAAAGAAAAATAAAAAGAAGAAAAGAAGAAAAAGAAAAAAAGAAAAAGAAAAAAAGAAGAAAAAGAAAAAGAAAAAGAAAAAGAAAAAAAGAAAAAGAAAAAGAAAAAGAAGAAAAAGGAAAAAAAAAGAAGAAAAAGAAGAAGAAGAAGAAGAAGAAGAAGGAACGGTTATCTGTAAAGGAAGGTTGTGTCTGTGGCAAAATGGGTAAGTTTATGTTGTCGTTAGAGCACGCCGCTAAACAGCTGTAGGATGATGTTGATGGTATGTATGTACAACAACAGCTGACTTACCGATGGTATTTCTTGACTGCTTAATGGGTCCATAGCTCTTTCGGAAGCATAAGGACTCCAGATTATATTGCCCTACAGTGCAGAAAAGATCGCCTGACAATTACCACCAAGTCAAGAAAGAAATGGATTACACCTGTCACATCGTGCTGCAGCATTTCTCGGCAAGGGTTGATGAATGAGGTAGTGTCTGAGCATCCCATCTCATCGTGGCATATGTTAGCATATACAATAGCTAACAATATCGGGACCGTTCATTTCATAGCGCGAAACGCACAGAAACTGCCTACAGATTCCTTTCAGCTTTACGTTATATACATAGCTTGAAAATTGCATTTCATTATCGCAGACACTGCAAAATGACTTTCAGAGAAACCGAATAGACTAGTGTAAAAGGTAGTACCTGCACACTACCTCAGCATGAGATAGCGTAAAATATCTTTTGATTTGCAGTATTTGAAGAATAAGGTTAGGCAACCATTTCATTGTACCTAGTTACATTCGTAACTGGGGACTGCCATTTCATTGACGATATACTTTTGGTGGTCACCGATCACAGTAAGTCGTCTTTTTGGAGTGAAATAGGCAACATGGACTTGAACTGCATGTGTGGAAGAGACGAAGTATAAAAGGAAACGCCAGTAGATCCTACCCAGCGCGGAACAGGTCCAAATATTCGATGATCTATAATATGTGACGTGGAATCTACAAAGTAATCTACAAGGTCCTCCCTAGCCATCTTGCGTCATTACAGTATGGGTGATGATGGGCTATGGATACGCTAGGTCCTACATACACACGTTTACCAGGTAGAATTGCGGCGCCGTACACAAACTAGTATAGGACAATTGCTAAAGACTGAAGCTTTTTGACAGGCACTGCTCATGGCGTACAATCTTTAGCAAAATAGACAAGGTTCTACGAATGGGGTGCAATACATGACAAATACAGGCACTGCCCGGGCGATTCCTTATCAAGGCGCAAGATTTACACAACAAATCCCTCAAAGTTCCAGACTTTAAGTAAGGACCTTAATGCGTCCCTTTGTTCACTTGAAAATACCCTTTGATTACGGATATGTTTCAGCCTTGCATTAAGTATAAAAGAAACACCAAAGCAGAACATGTAGAAGCGGGAAATTGTAAAAGAAAGAACAATGGCGACTAAATCCTTCCCAAGTGCCAATAACCGAATCGATTATACCATTTCAAAAGCTTTCTAACCCATGTTATTCTAAGGCTTCGACGATAAGATAATCCCGTGTCTTCTAGGGAGGACTGGCGTCATACTTTTACGAGTATCTACTCAAAAAGTTAGACAACTTAATAGCGAAGTAATTAAACTTAAGGAATATGTAACAAATAATGTATATATCTGACTTATTCACTTATATATCGCAAAATCGGAAATCTTTATTCTGTTATAATCGTATTATATTATTCTCGTATAATATACTGTAATCACATCAATTTAAAAGTTTGTAAAGGTGTGGCGCTGAAATAGAGGAAGAAGATGAAGAAGAGGAAGAAGAAGAAGAAGAAGAAGAAGAAGAAGAAGAAAAGGAAGAAGAAGAGGAAAAGGATGAAGAAGAAGAGAGGATTTGAAATGTCAGTTTTTAAATGAACACCAGAGAAATAGAAAAGCATGTCCCCACCAGGGATCGAACCCATGACCCACCCTTTTTCGGCGTGCGCTCTACCAACAGAGCTAGGTATATTTACATATTTGTATATTTGCCTTGTCGCTATCGTAAAGACAGGGTATTTGTGAGGTCACCCTCAATTGTTTTTAATTCTTTAGAGTTTTTTGGAATTTTTTAGAATCTTTTGGAATTTGGAATTGTTTGGAGTTTTCTGGAGTTTTTTGAATTTTTTTGGGAGTTTTGGAATTTTCAAATCACCTTATCCAACTTTGTAATCCAAAAAGCACGAACTTCTCATCTTCCGAACACGCTTTTGCCCCCTTGTCAGGAATAACAAGGTTTTACGTACCAATAGGCTAGCAACTATTCTTTATGATATAAATGGTAGAATTTATTCTTCGAAAATGCAAGGCCGCCCCCTTCAAAATCTCGGTGCTTGTCGGTTATTCCCTTTCTTCGTCCTTGTCTGTAACTCTTCCTTTCACTCAAATACAAAATCTTAAATTTTATAATAATATAAAAAGAGAATTCTTTATTTCCTCGGTAAGAATTTCACAATTCCTTGCCTAGACGATCTGTCTGAAGTGTTTCTGTGCCTGATTTTCTTTACATCTGAATCAGTTTGTCGTTGATAGTGAAGTAGTGAAGTTCGATGAAAATGAATTTGTTAACTCTTTCAGACATCGTTAATGACAAAGAATCTAGCGTCCGGTTTTTGAAACGGGGAATTTTGCATAATCCAAGAACATGCGCGAACGGCCATGCAATGACTCTACAACTACAAGACAAGCGCATCGCCAAGTTGACTTGTTTGAACAAATCTTGGCGAATATTCAAGCATACTGGCTACTCAGTAGTTCAACGATAGCTTTATATATTGTATTCTTTTCAAAGCGTGGCATAATAAAATTTATCTTTGAAAAGAAATTTTTGTTGGGAGGGGGGGGGGGGGGGGATTAACCGACAAGTACCAAAATCCCCTTGCTTATTTCCTTTTTCGAGCAGTCAGCTCCATAAGCCTGGCATTTGCACTCTTAATGGTCTCATTGCTATTGGTCACCTTCTATATACCACATTCTCCATATTTGGAACCAAAAATTCGCAACATGTGCAGCACAGCTGTTAGTGTGAAGCTAGTTTGCGTCAGAGAAGGAATGAGTCTTCAGTAGCATTTGTCAACACGTGTATTCAAAGTTTTGCGGTTTTTTACATTTCAGGATATGTCATGGTTACTTGCTTGTGGTTTGATCTTAACGTGCCTTTATCCGAAGTCGACCCAACAAGAACTCTATCGTAATAATACATTGAGAGCTACTTGGAATGAGGGTTTATATAATTCTCACATTTACCTAGTCCTATCCTTCATAGGTTGGGTACCCCTTGCGGACTCAAGATTGCACATCACTGCCATAGAGCGCCTTCTTGTTTGTATATTCCATGGTTTGGCCGCGTTGGTTAGTTGCTTGGGGTTTTTTTTGTTATTTTTTATTTTTTCGTTTTTGTTTTTGTTGCTTTGGGCGTTTGGTGGTGGTTTGAGGGTTTTTTGCTTTTTATTTGCTTCTTCTGTTTTGCTTTGCTTGTGTTTTTGTTTCTGCCTTTGATTTTGCCCCTTCATATACGTATATATATATACGTATATATACGTTTATATATATATATAGATATATAACATTCAGAGAGAAAAACTACATTTAAAGGTTTTATTTAATCGGTCCAGTTGAACTGTAAAGTTTATTACTGAGGAAGAATTATCTCGAAACATCAAAAATGTAGTTTTTCTCTCTGAATATTATATATCTATATATATAAAAACGTATATATATACGTATATGGTTATACAAACAATGGTTAAGGCGTTGGTTTAGTAATCATGAGGTCGTGGTTCGAATCCGGTCAGCGCCGTTAATTTGCAAGCTATTTTTATACAAAAAGTACGTAACGGCCCTCTATACGCCGGCCCAAGCTCAATAGCGCCTAGAGCAAATTTCCACCTACCAGCCAACTAGGACTGCATTTTTGCGAGAACGAAAGTAAATACAGACTACGGAGGCTCTAGATACACTCTGTCGATGTTCATTCAGTATCACTGCCTTCTGCACTACCAATTTCGGATCCAACATACAGAATCCCAAATATAAGTTCTGGGCTTATATTCGGAGGGACTTACATTTGGAAGGATATATTGGTTAGTTTACAGGGGGGCTGTATTCGGAGGGGGCTTATAATCGGGATTTTACGGTATTTGAGCATCTTCCCTTTCAATACAAGTTTGGATCTTTTAATGTCGCGTCGCGAAAATCAAGGCCATTGACTGCCGCCGTAAAAGGATCAGTAAAGTTGGAATAAGGGTAAACAAAGCCTGGGGTGTGTAGTGACGTCAACCGAAACAAATAACATCCCAAATTTCTATGCTTCAATGGTATGGGACCATGGTGTAATAGCTAGCACATCACATTGCAATGCTGAAGGACGGGGTTCGATTCCTCGTGGTTCTACGTTTTCACCATTGAGCTTTTCATCCTATATCATCAGTCGTCCACGTCAGGTGTACCTTAGGTTCAGGTCGATTTAGAGCGTCAATTTGCTTTTATTTGATCTCCATGCTGTAGACATCTTCTGAGACGGGTTCAATCCCTTTCTTTCCTCCTCTGGAGTGTCGAATAAACCTGAGGGTCTGAATAAACGGGGGGTATCATTACGGTCTAAAGTTAATAAACGGGGGGTCCAAATAAACGGAAAGGTCTGAACTCCAGTGCAAATTTCGTGAAAGTTTTAAATGATGACACACATGAGGACAAAAATCGTACTAATTGACTAACTAGCAACTGTTTCAGAGTCAAACGTTGCATGGAAATTTATTCAAGTGTCTTCAGACACCATTTACATTTGAGTACTGGGAAAATTCCTTGAAATTAATAAACGGGGGGTCCTAATAAGGAGCGGGGGGTTATTAATTTCAAAAAATTATAAGCGGGGGGGGTATGATTATTTGGCACTCGAAAGTAGATAGTCTTCCCCTTTTCTGCTTGCATTCGTGTAATTTCTTTTCAATGCGGTATGTGTCAACCATTGCTCTGAAAAGTGCAACCTTAGCCCCTAGACAATGTCTAATAAGATTGCCTACTCCAGACCTCCTCATACCGTCATAATGCTAACATCAATATTACATCGTCATTCCTTTATCCGCAGCATGGAGATCAGATAAAGAGAATTGATGCTCCAGATCGACCTGAACCTAAGATACACCTCAGGCATTCTTTTGGACAATCTTCCCTACTTTACTCCAGACGATTGTTGTGGTCAGTGTCTGGCAAAAATGTTAAGGAAAATAGATCTGTCACACAAGGCAGTATTCGAATGATACTAGTTGTATTCAGGTCAACGATGTATCACAAAAATGTGTGAGTGCCCCATGGATAGCCTCTTATTGGTCTGTACCCTACAATTCACTGCAACCTTAAGTCCACTTCTTTTGTCTTTATGAACACATCGCTTACAAGATTCTTTTTGCACCCAGATTATATATTTACTAGGCATACTTCTAAGCCTGATTTTTTGTTTGGCTGAAAAGTTTACGTCAGAATACATGAAGCGGGTTGCAAATACAGAAAGGGGATAAAAAATATTTACTATTGAAATATAATAACAAGTGAAATACAAAATATGTCACCACCAGGGATCGAACCCAAGACCAACGCTTATGCAGCGTATGCTCTACTAACTGAGCTAGGTGACCTCCGATGTTAACATACTCTAGTGCTCTAGTCGCCACATTAGCTCCCAGTCATCCACCTGTGGACATCGACATCCAGCTCAACGCAATTGGAGACCAGCCCTCTGCGCCATGTGACTTGACCAAGGAAGGACAGCCATATATACCGTCTATCTGGAGGCTCAAAAAGCTAAGGTGAAGATTTTAGTGTCAATCTTTCGCGAATTCTCCTCCAGTCAGTGGGTACGGGGAAACTATATATATATATTATATATTATATTATATTGAATTATATATATATATATATATACACACACACATATATACAATATATTAAGTTTGATTTAAATAAGAGTCATTGCCATGGATTCAACATCCTCCAAGATCTCTAAAATTAAAAACATACTGGTTTACATTACAATGACTCTACTCATCACGTAAATTTGAAACGCATTTATACGTATCTCCTTGAATGGAATCTTAAAATATGATAAATATTACCTCGGGCTAGAGTGATGAAAGTGGTTCTTCTGGAAGTTGTGGTTTTGGTCATAGATCAAGTTGCATATGAAACAATTAAAATAACTATCGATAACATGAATAAGCGGTGACAGACTTTGATTTAAAAGTGGAAGCGATTATTAACAAATTTGTAAAGAAGGCATTGCGTTATTGATAAACAATCATGAAATTATAGCATATTATTGTTTACATCTAAACTAAATTCATTGTTTCTCTGCTCGGAATTAGCGATATAAAGAGAGAATATTTTAAGAATGTAACAGATCAACATAAAAGAGAAGTAATTGTTGAATAATGATGTAACTGATCAAAATCTTGTTTCATAAATCAAGGAACGAGATAGCCGAAATAGAGTGATAGTGACGTCAAATCTTTGTTTTGACAGGAGTTCACCCACACGTAAAGCAAATAAACAGCCATTAGTAACAAGGGCTTCCTTGCTTGCACATTTTAGGTGCTAGCAGTTGATCCGGTTTTATTCGAGCTGTATTTATAAAATAAAGGTTGCTAGTGTCGCGTTAAAAATATATCGGTATGTGTAAGCTGATTGTTGTAAACGTTTTTACAATTTAACCTCTACTTTGCCCTTCTGGGTTCGATCATTGTTTTTCAACTACAACATCTGAAGATTTCCACGACAGACAGTAGCATATGATCCTAGCCTCCTTTAGTCTTTAGTAAAGACTTACTTCTAATGAGTTATGTCACAGCACGCGAAGAATATGTTGTGACAGCCATTAAAATAGAAATATTGATGTTGGCGATTTTTTTTGAAGATGGAAGTCTATTTCGGAAAGCTTTCGTGTACGATGCTAAGTGATATCTAAGAAAACCTTGTAAATTACATATTCTGATAGTATTACTGCCTTTCGATAATGTTCTTAACGTTTTGATTATCATAGTAAATTTAGCGTTCATTTCAGCACTATTGCCCTGCAAATAGCTTTAAAATATAAACAGTTTTGAAAAAGTCAAAATTTTGATCTATGACGGCATGTTACTACCGGTCAAACTTTCCAAATATTCTGCAGGTGAAAAAGAGTCAATGTGCATATTTTATCCTCAGATTATGCTTTCCTTAACTTAGACATGAAATTTTTTATTTGCATTCAGAATTTATTAATTTTTGGTCAACTTAGCTGATGATTCAATATCTTCTGTCATAATCTGGTAAAAAATTCCCACAGCATAAAAAGTTACAAAATTCCGAAGACTTTAGAAACATTCTAGACCTCTTCTAGAAGTGCAATCAGCATGCAAAGAGCTTCCATGTGCAAATGTTTAGCTTCAGGTGGTCAAGGTTTTAGTCTCATATGAGGTCATTTGTTTGGTCTGTAAAATGCCTTAATCTGGTCATTAGAACTCGTGCAATTATGGCACGTTACTTTCCCTAAGAAGAAATAGAAAACATTTCCTGTAGGTCAGGATTAAAATTAACAATAACTTAATTCTGAATACCTGATAATATATCACAATCCGGTCCATACGTTATTAGATATCACAATTTTTCTCCAATGAAGAAAAAGAAAAATACCTTACGATTTTAAAACGGGAAACTTTGACGGTTCTAACAATACCAAGTTTGGCTTGTCAACAATTCTGGGACTATCCGTTTTTGTGTTTATCGGCATATATAGGTACGCGGCTTAATTTGACGTATTAAGGTAAATATTTACATATATATGATATATATATATACTGAAAAGAATTCTAGAGAAATTGAAATATGTCACCACCGGGGTCGATGATACATACATCTATGTGAATGCTTCACTATATATCAGACATCTTTTTCTTCTAGACCCAAAGCAAGGATAACAATCAAATCTTTTTGGAATAAGTAAATAAGTTCCACCGTATTCTCAAGATTATTTATTGTGCATTGCAGTAGCAATGGATAGCGATAGGATTGCAATTAATTTGTAGTCCAAGACTAAACATTTTCAACAGAATATCTATTTCTGGCATCATGTTAGACATTGTACACTCAGCTAATAATATAGTACTAATAACTACAATGATGGGGGAAGGTAAGGCGGATTGGGGGCTGCCAAGTAAGCAGGCTTCAAACTTATTTTTTCACATTCCACTAAGGTACCTTTGGTCATTGTGTGGAAAGGGGTGTTTCGTGTCAATATGCATATCTTGCTGTGAATGTGACACAATGTTTGTCCCAATCAATTTCAATTTTGATAAAGCTGAAAAGTGGTCACGCAAAAATTACGATTTGGCAAATCTTTGGGGGACATGGCCCCCTTTGCCCCCTTCTGCCTCCTGTTCCCCCTTCCCTGAACTAGTAAAGATTGATTGCATAACTTCTTTCCTGAAGGACGAACCGAAAAAGATATTAAACAGCTTCAAGTTAGAGTTATGATTGATTGCATCCCTTGCAAAAGAATGATTAGAGAACAACGAGGCTGAGCACAGAGATGCACTCTTTTGTAATCGCATTTGAATTATAGTTTAGTGAGGTTGGGAAAATGTTCTTAAATACATTTAAGAACATTCCTTTAAATTTACGTTGTAGGAGACGCTTGGCCGGTGGCCACACCCTTTCATGGTCTTTTTGCAGGCCTACATATGTTCTCTTTAGTGTCTTTAGAAGCAATCTTACAGAAATCCAGTGTCTTTTCCCAAAAGGCCTTATCATATTTTCACGAAAGCAGAAGTTTTCTTGTAAACAATTGGGGGTTTCGAGGTTTTACATAAAAGTAAAAATCGCAACAAAATGTTGGGAAATGTTCCAAACACAAATACCTACTAATTAGTAGTTCTAAAGAGTTCAAGACGTTTTCACCGGCCTCTTATGTGGTTTATTGCATTTGACGTAGCTTCAGAAGCAGTTTATAGCAGACTGAAATTTATCCGTTGGATGGAAATGGATTACGGGAAGTTTTAGATGCTTTTATTGTTACAATCTCATCAGCAGGGAAAAGTGAAACAATGTATATAATAAATTGGGTTTCATAATTAATAACCACTTCAACTGCCACTCGAAACACCTCATTGATCACCTTCCTTGAAAAGCGTGGTAACAGTAGATGGGATAAACGTACAATAAATTTAGACATACGTGGAATAACTATATGAGCGAGGCCAAAAAGGAAATTGGAAACTTCCAATTGTGAAATAAAAATACCGCATTATAGCTTTTATGGAGTGAATACAACGGTCTTTAAGGATTTCCTTCTCGATAAAATTTATTCTTTCCTCGTCTTGCCTATACGCCTTGCTTATTGTTTTGGAAACTTGTCCGTTACTCTCAAATCCACCTTTTTCTAACAATCACTCTCTCTCTGTTCAACCCTTTTCTGAAGCTGACTTTGTGTTCTTAGCATCTGCCTCTTATGAGGTTACTCTATTTATAAAAGGGATCCTTCTTATTGAGAAACTTAGTCAGAATTTTTATGCAACAGTAGGCTCAATACTCCACTTACTCTTTTTAGTTTTAATTTGAGATTCATTAATGTGTTCTCTCCTATTCTGTATTTTGTATAGTTAAGCCATTAATGTGATGAATACATAGATACCTCGTTTAAATTGATGTCTCGTGTTTAATGATGCTTCATGTAAATTTTCTCCAATTTACTGCATAGGAATAATCGTTCATTGTTTGGGCAGCTATTGCACTTGTCGGGTAGATAATCTTTTAGTCTAAAGATGGAGGAGAGCATAAAGCTGCTGTTTAATATCCTTTTAGATACAAACTATTTGATCCTCCTTTTTAAAAACCACAGTCAACCCCCCGTTATGATAACATTGAACATGACAACAGAAAATGGTCTCAGCAGCGAGCTGACATGGGAAAGAACATGCTCATTCTTCAAAATTTCTTGACATAGAAAATATCACTTGGATTGGACAAATGGATTGAAATACGTCGTAGAGAATGATTTTTTCTGTTACTCGTGTTCTTGAATAACAGATAAGCTCTAAAAATACTTATTTTGTCGGCAGAACACGAACTTCAGTGTTTTAAGAAATGCAACTTTTGGAGCAGCAAGGTGAAAAGAGTTACATACATTTGCTAATACCCTAAATAAATCCTCTTGGTTATTGTTAGCACCTGTTGAATTTTTGAGTAACTGTCACTCGATTGCTGAGTCTACTTAGGATCTACAGACAGTTTTGTTTGCACGACTAGGTTATATTTTCGAAACCATGATGTGTTTACGTATGAATGCCGATACGTTTCGCTCGATTTTATACTGTAACTGTTGCGACCTATTACCTATACTTACACTTGCATAGTGTCATGTAAATTGGTAAGCTACTCAATGTTTGTGTGTGATACGTAATTCGTCTTTGGGGCTACATTTAACAACTAATACCGAGATACAAGAATGCGGAAGCAATTTTGAAGCCATAATGGGAGTGATAAGGACGTAAGCTGAGTTTTAAGTGTACAGTAGAATCTATAAGTGACTAATTAAGGGCCATAAAATGTGATATTTTCTGTATGAGTAAAGCCGTATACTACAATGGAGCCTAAACAGATATATGAACAATATCGAGTTTAGCTTTTTTATGGTTTCTTTTAGTCACATGTGGGGAGAAATTGGAATTATTTTTCAACGAAAGAAAAACTGCGTCACACGTTAGGCAAATCATTTTTCACTCGATTTCTATTGAAGGACTGGTTGGATATTTACGAGATCATAATTACAAAAAAAAGTATTTGGTAAAAATAGGGATCTTCAAAATGATAGATTATTTCCCAAGTGGGGAAGATTGAAGAAAGTGTTGTATTACACGTTAGATTCTAGTTAGATTTTACTTAGATATTTTCTGCATAATTAAAGACTAAAAACATTTTTAAAAGGTTTGAGGTAAAGTAGTTTGAATAAAAGCATGTACAACCTAGATTTTCTAAATTGATTATTACGGAAATATAGTTGTCAGATATAATTTTGTCAAATTCTGATACTTGTAGTCAATTACACTGGTCAACACGATTTATGGTGTCAAGAAACAAAACATCTTTTTCAGCTAATTTGATGGTGCTGATTCCGAAAATGACCTTAGTTTTTTAATTTTAGCTACCATTTTCACTGTACTGGAAGTGCTCATTTTTGCTAAAAAGAGTAGTTTATGGTCTTGGGTAATTGCAAAATGTAATTAATAAAGGTCATAAAAACCCATCAACTTTTAGGTAGACCCAACAACTTATTACGAGACACTTAAAACTAACAATTTTTATAAGAAAATATAGAAAAAATTAAAGAAATTAAAAATAGAAGTACTCAAATTTTCCAATTTGTTGCCAAGATTCAAATTAACTAATAAAATATATCAGTAATTATAATACACTTTAGTAAACCTAATTGTTAAACCAAAAATTGGAAACCTTAGAATCTTCTGTTTGATATTAATCAATTTTACCGTGCGTCCACAAATACGATCCTGGGAAATGGAGATTGTTTAGTGGTTGTTAAAAATGTATTTTGTGTGTTTGCTCCGTAATACCAACTATACCCAACAATACCTATACCTCATTCAATAACACCGCCAGAAATCTACGATACCATCAAACAAGTTATGAAACAAATCGACTGCAACAAGCATGGTCACAGAGAAGTTTCTGGGACGAGTTCATTGCTAGGAATTACAAAATGGCGTAACAGAAGAGGAAAACGACCAGAGTATGAACGATCGCAACCAGAGACAATACTAGTGCTCCTTTTCCTTAAGCTTCTACCGCAGTTTACAAAATTATTTGGAGGGTAAATATCCCTCGAAGTCACCAATTTTCGCAGCCCTTGTTTTATGACTTGAGACTATACATTATCCTTAACTATGTAAGCGAGGAATTTTTACAAGTGTAGGCTTTTTACTTGCTTGTATTTTTGTAGACATGATATAATTTTTCCCTGACTTGATGTAACGATATTAATCTGTTTAACCCTTAGATCCACACAATTTGTCCCTGGGGACTACATCTATTTTTCTTTGTTATTTGCTGATTTTGAAATACAGTAAACAATAGTAAATCTATGTATTCTTCTGCAAATATAGCTTTTAAGACTTTCTAGACCGAAAGGGAAATTTAACAAATGTAAATATTGCCAAAATCTATAAAGTGACCGAAAGCTAATGTGTCAACATACATCTACGTATAGCTGCTAGACTTAACAAAGGTAGCATAGAGCTGTACCTGTTGGAAGATTTTCAGACCAAACGTATGTTGAACAAGAAGAAGAGGCCATTATATTATCAAAATCATCAGCGAAAATTCTTTCTTTGTATCTCAAACAGAAATGTCCATGAATTATGGTGGTGTGTCAATGACTGCAATTTGTTTTATCAAAAGGCTTTTATAGATAATTCTAGATTATCATCTTGTTCATAACATTCAATAAAACTTAGTTTTAATAGAAACTTTTGACAACCAAACCAACAGCTCATCACAAACTTATCCGTCTCTTACAAACCGGGGTCTGGAATAAATGGGGGCCAAAAACAATTTCAAAAATTGATAAACGGGGGTGTGGATTAAGCGGGACAGGACTATCAAAATAGTTTCTGATAGTTGTAAAATGAAATTAAAACAGAAAAGACATCAACATGAGGCACGTTCTAGCCTTAGAAATCTTTAAATCACTTTAAAATAACCATCAAACAAATCAGTGAAAATGTTTCTCTTAAATCATTGAAGCTGATATCTCAAAATTAATAAGCACGGGGAGGGGTCTATTAAGCCTCGGGGGTTGGCAAATTTCCAAAAAGCAATAAACGTTAACTAAAAACGTCAGAAAAAATATTGTATACATTTGACATTACAGACTAACGTGGGGTAAAAAGATGCATCCAAGTTGTAGGTAACATGCTACGAGCTGATACATAGATAAACTCAGTTGACACACTAATTTAACAATAGATTTATCTTTCAACCAATATTGCTGCAAAATGATCAAAGACTGATCAGTCATAAAAAATTAGGGTCCAAAGAGACGCACTATGAATGATTGATCATTAGCCGTTATTGTTTAAGAGACGTCCTCTTGATGGTATTCTTGCTCAATCTTAACTTTAAGCTCCTCCTTCTAGCATTAAAGGACCAAATTATCTCCTTGTTAAAGTTTTTATGGCATTGCATTAATCTATGAACCCAAGGAATCTGGCGTAAATGATAACAGTCACGCAGCAAATTAATTTAGTTCCCAAAATTTTGATTTTCTTTGCTAACGCCTTTAGAATACTTAATGGTCCATGTATTTATTGTGTATAGTTTACTTTTTGTCGTGCATTTAACCTACCCTTTTTCTTATTTGTACAAAAACAAACTGGACAAGAAATTATAGGGTATTTTCTTCTTTATTTTTGTAGATATTCTATAATGCTGTCTTGTTGGCTACATCATCCTTCCGATCGGCCTACATTCCAAGAATTGGCAGAGGTTCTAGCTCAAATGATGCACTTACCACAGCCATACGTTAATGTCAACCCTAACCAAAACCTTCTGCTGCCGCCTTTGAAAGAAGACGATCGTAAGTGTAAATAAACAAAATACGGTAGATGACTGATTTAAAAACAAATAAATGCACTTTCTATCAAACGCCCGTTGCTTTAAGCAAAATATAATAAACTAATATCATATTGGTTATGCCTTTTGATGAACTTTGATGAAGTAAGCAATGGAAGTTTCATGACAAGAAATTTACATAGGAATTTTTGACAGTAAGGGAAACTTAATAAAAAGGTAAATAGATCACGGACAAATTGCACTAGTTAATAAGCCGAAAAGGGAACTTTAATGATAACGTTTCGTCTTTTGAAAGACTTTTTCAGGTCAATTGTAAACTGATGGCTGGAAATATGTTAAGAGAACCATCTCTGTAAAGTATATTGGCAGCAAAATATTTAAGATAAAATAATTTGATAATAATCGGCTAATCCCCCCCCCCCCCCCTCCGGCAAATAAATGCTCCTCGTTTCTGCTGAAAATTTAATAAACTCGCGGGGCTTATTCGAAGCATTATGATATCCCACTGGACCCTGCCTAGTAGATACGTAGGGGTATGCTTTCTCGTACTACCTTACGTTAGCCATTGAAGTATTTCGCATTTGATTCTCTCACTGAGTTTTTGTTTCTTGTTATCTTATCAGCAGGATACTGTGAGATGCTGTTATTGTGGAATTCCAGTGTTCGATCACCATATATTATTTGTCAGTGGACAATATTGGCATTCTAAATGCCTAAAATGTTGCATTTGCCAACGATACCTTGAAAGTTATGGCTCTTGTTTTTCAAAGAATGGACGTATTTATTGCAAAGACGATTACTCAAGGTATGAGGTACCACCATTCTTTCGTTTTGTTTTTTTGTTATGTAAGACAGGGGTAAAATATGCGGGGGGAGGGGGGAGGGCCGTGTCTTTCTCGCTTCTCGGCCATTTGGCAAATTAAGTTGTAGTGTCTGTTCTTATTGATTAAAGATGCTTCCAATGGTCCATGGTAGGTGGTCCTACTGGGCAGTTGAGCCTGCCACGCGGCTTGCTTCGCTTGGTAGCCCAAATTAAGGCTCGTCGCCCTTGTATATTCCAACTACCATTTGTACATTAATTATCCAGTTTATTGCTTATACTCTTTATTTGGAATAATTACAATATCAGGCGCACTGCTCTCCAGTGGTCTTTAACGGAGAGACAGACATGCCTTTCGTAATCCATGCACATGACTGCCAGTGAATGATACAATTTTCAAATGAGGCAAGTCTTTCTATCGACCTTTCAGTTATATACCATTCCCGGTTTCACCTTTCTGGTGCCTAAGCAGTAGTCATGGAGTTGTGGTAAACATCGTTTACCCTATTGTTGTTAAAACACGGACAGGTGACCAATGCAAACCCTCCAATAAGAAACAGTATATGAAGTCTATATCCAATGCCATTACTTCTATACTGTCTATGTAGAGTTTATCCTTCGATAGCTTGAGAGACTTTTACCTCTACTTACCTCAAGACACATCTCATTGAAAATACGTGGGAAAATCTTCTCTTCTTGTGTTCGATCTGTTTTGCTCTACGGTAGCAAAACTTGGGCCCGAAGGATTCTGAGCTCCAACGGTTTCGCCGCAATGATTGTGCAATGATCAGATGGATCTGTAGGGTGCAAACAAGTGGTGATGTGTCCACAACAGCTCTCCTGAAAAAGCTTGAAATTACCGATATCATTGCCGTTCTACGCTGCCGAGGTCTGCGATTGTATGGTCATGTCCGAAGAGCTGCATCTGCTATCAACAACGTGACAAAATTGGATGTCCCTGTGCGGAGAAGATGTGGCAGAGTGTATTCGAAATGACGTGACCGCTTTCAACTTGGAAAATGCTGCCCCGCTTGACAGAACTACATGGAGAGTCAATGTTAAAAGACGCCTGGTGTTGCCTACCCCGGATTCTGGGAACTCCGCAGCACCATAAATACTAAAACAGGATGGTAAGGTAAGGTAAATAGCAGTGATGCCTCTTTAGGGCTTTCGAGAAACGTAAAAACAATGCAGGGAGTCAAAGAACCGAAATTCGTAGTGCAGAAGGCAGTAATACTGAATGAACATGGACAGAGTATATAGAGCCCCCGTATTTACTTTTGTTCTTTTTTGAGATTTTACCATAGAGGAAAAAGACTGGAAGAAGACAGTATGGATTTTACGCATTAAATGTTGTTATCAGTCTCTCTGATTGGACACCGAATGGTGATTGGTTTGGAATACAGAAGTCACCTGTTAACCCAAAAGACCCTCCGAATATAACCCCCTGTATATAAGCCCCCCGAATATTAGCCAATCAAAAAAATGCTTACGAACCTCTATAAGCCCAGGGCTTATATTCGGGAACTCACGGTATGTTTCTCGAAACTTCGTATGTAGATCAGTAAATTTGGCTACCTGTTTTCATTACTCTTTCACAGGTATGAGTGCACAAATAGCAGAAATTATTGCATTCGATACATCGGCAAAGATAGTCTATGGAATTTCAGCAAACGACCAACGATACATATCGCAAAAGTGGCCCAAAGGTTCCATGTTAGCATTAACAAAGAAAGATTGGATCTCTGCCGAGTCATCTGCTACTCTTGTTAGGTCAGAAGAAGGAACATATTCAAAAACCTTAGCTAAATCTCTTACAGGTACGTAACAAATTGTGCATCTTTAACTGAAATTTAAAGTACAGATTTCTACGGCTTTAATATAAATTTTCATCTTTGGTATATCCGTGTACATTAAGACATATCTCCAGATCTAGTGTCACCAGACAAAAGTTTGGAACTAATAGGCTTCCAAAGGTTTCTTGTCTCTTATCAATGGATGCTAACTAATGATTTTGCAGTCTTTGACATGTAAAATTTCACATAGGACTCCATTTTCCCCCTTTTCTTTCATGTTTTAGTTTTTCATATGTGTCACCACTAGCCCAGTGTGGGATTAATGGTAAGCCAATGTGACATATTCGAGCTATTATCACAAGAAATTTGGCTGATCTTAGGTGCTAGGGCAAGAAACGGCTCTTGGCCCCTGTTTGAAAATGTTTGTTGACAAAAAGTTTTCTTCATCATGTCTTTTCCCTGAATTGTGATGCCTAACGGTGTTAGGGAGATAGATTCGACTTTCTAATTACTAATCGGGAGGTGCTCATTTCTATCCTTTTCGTTTGTTTCTTCCGCTTAAATTTAAAAACAGTTTTCTTAAGTTTCCTTTTTATCTAAGAAAAGGGCAGGGTGCGCGACTATGATTATCACAAGAGCAATTTATTGTAAGATAAAACTTATGATATCAGTTTCAACCAAATAAAACGTATATAAATTGTGAAGAGTAATCTATATATACAAAATAAAACAGGGTTTTTTATGATTAAGTAAAGCACGGCATTCTGCGGCATTAAAAAGTAATACAATGGTGGTATGAGCATTGCAACGGGCTCCGGCACTCAAACAGCATCCAAATATCCAGATGTTAAAAATGTCGTCTTCTAACAACATTTTTTTCTTATATTCGTAGCGTCAGACTACTCAGTTTACTACAATAGAAAACGATTATTTCTCTACAGTTGTTGTAGTCGGTTTTAAAGAGATAAAGGAGCATGTTCAATAGCAAGATGAATGGTAGAACTATTAAATGGCTGACGCAGGAATAAGAGATAATGAAGTGAAGAAATATCACTGGAGAACCATATCAGCAATCATGTCATTCATCGATCAAGAAACAACCCTTGCAAAATTTTCTAGCAATTGAGATTGTGGATTACTCGTATAATTTCTACACGTTTTTCTGTGCTGTTGTTCTACAGAGATGTCCTTCCTCAAGGTTAATAGGATCAAGAAATGCCAATGGACACCTAGTTCCATTTAGCAGCAATTGTATGACTTTCCACATCCTTTAAACGCCTCTTGCAAAGATAATAGCATTTGCTAATAATAACCTCGTTAAGGACTGTTAGTCAAGGGATGAAAGAGAAAATGGAGGCTGCAAAAGTTTGGTTCGTTATGGGCAGACAGGCAAGGTCCCCCTGGCAGAATATAGATATTGGTAAAAATCAAATGAACTAATAAAAAATAAAATTTCTTATAGCATTGTCCTAACCTCTTTGGCTTCGAAACAAGAAGAAAGGAATTGTTGCATCTGTGACATAAAGAAGTTAAGTATCAGTACGGTGTGCAAGTGGCAGTTTCCCTTTAAAGCTGTCTTGGCGAAGTTGCACTAAAGGTTCTTGAGCAATATTTGATCAGTAGGTGTCTTCTTTGTGCAATCATTGCGGGAAAAATTTGGGAGGGCCATTAAAATTTGCCATGGTGCCCAGACCCATTTTATCACTGATTTCCTTAGTGAGAAGCATCTCGTATTGTTGACACACTAAGTTTACAAAAAAGCTCTGGGGAAAAACAAGAAATTGCCCACCAACCAACTTCATGCACACAGCAATCAAGGACATTCTTACGAAAATTCACCTGTTGCTCAAGGAAAAAGTGGTCTTAGTTTTGGCTGTATCCAAAATCTAATTGGAAAAAAGGGTATGGTCCCCTTCATGTAGTAATTTTCTCCTCTCAGTAACTGAACCTACTAGCCACCACTGCTTCCAACTGAAGCAAAGTGATGATGTAGCAGTGGTGGAATGAATGTATCACAATTATCAGACAGCAAAAATACAAACTGGACCTGGAACTTTTGAGTGACTGGAAGGTTATCAAGAATAAAGGTTTAGTAAATGGTACAAATATGGAAATTGAGAACAATAAGGGAATGTCAAATAAGGTAAGTGCTACATGATTGTACCAATGTACTTCAAATAGCAGACCAAAATGTTACTATGCTAAAATACCATATCAGGTGACAGACAAGAATGCTAAGACAAACTTAGCGCGAAGATCTAACTTATATATGTATTAAACTAGTGTCTGGCAAAGCAGAATATTAGCTGAGAACAAAGTTAAGTAAACAGGAGAGAAACAAATTTATTGACATATATTCAATCTTGTGAAATGTATTGTGCAAAAAACAAGACAAAAGAATACTCTGGGGTAGCTCAGTAACATTGAATGGGCATATTACGATTAGGAATGTGTACTTGGGTTATATATGTTATATAATGGTTATCAAAAAACTGTTCATTTGCTGTAGATTGTCTTAATTACAAAACTATGTGAAAAATGCAAACAAATTTAAAATTACAGTAACTTTTAGAATTAAACATATGCAAACCTCAGGGGAAATAATGGGCTTAGTCATCTTTCAAGAAAGGGTTATGTTAAAAGTACTGAAACAAGGCCAACAAAAGGAGAGAAAGAGGTAAGACAAAAAGAGATTCCAACACAATGTAATGAAGACATTAAAACAGACACAGACAACAAAGGTATGAAATGGTTTAGTAGAATACGAAGGTGATGGTAGTGCATTACAAAGAAAAATATAATGATATCCAATGTGCCAAAAATTAACACAGAAAATGACTCAACTGACAAATTAGAAACACATTGGAAGATGTTAATAATAAGGAAATGAGGTGAGTACATACTGGTACATATACTATAGAAAAGAAATCGTGCAAAGAACAAGTTGTT
Source organism: Alatinidae sp. Z8VKAUB7J3 (assembly GCA_010016025.2). Taxonomy (NCBI): domain Eukaryota; kingdom Metazoa; phylum Cnidaria; class Cubozoa; order Carybdeida; family Alatinidae; species Alatinidae sp. Z8VKAUB7J3. The sequence continues at coordinate 6,964,919 of JAAAKM020073195.1, read as the reverse complement.
CAAACATTCAAGCATCATTTATGTTAACTCACAAACAACGAAAGGGATTGCGGCAAAAATTTGTGGACCTCTGATTGGACAATCGTAATGACCTACCAACAATTTGGAGGCACCAAAATTATTAGAACAATTTCAGAGAAAACACAAACTCCTTTTGATGGCAAAGTAAAGGATCCCAGGTTTTGATGAAAACTGCTTCTAAAACTTTCAGAATGGAAGCTGATCTAGCTTTAGCTAGTATATGAAAACAATCATTTGTATAGGCCCACAAACAGTAGTGCTGATGTAGTAAATGTGTATCAATGGCCGAATCACAATCTATCTGACTCACATTTGCTTTACACTTTTGTTCGGGTTGTTGACGTTCACAAACAGCCTTCATATTTCTCAACACAGACTCAACCTCAGTTATGGTCCGATTAATTTATACTTCGTATCCTCTTTTACCTTTTCCATCGATTCAGGGGTTGGAATAAACCCCGTTGCAAATAAAGCGGGGCATTACACTTTCACCGGCATACACAGCCTAAATAACAATAATCGGTAGATAATTTTCAAAGATTTGTCAGCTACTTAAAGATCCCCTGGTAGCTCGTGGATAATTAATGGCCTCCATAAAATAGGACCTGAGCCCTGAAAGGGGCCTGTAAGTATCAGATGCAAAATTATAGACCCCATTTAGCCCCGAATCATTTAGTCCCTACGAGGGGAGCAACCGTCCTGGGGTCTTCGCAAACCTTGATTGCCACAAGTGAAGATTGATTTCCTTCCTTTTGCATAGTGCAATTGTTACCATAAACTTGGAGCAGGTGGGAAGTTATCAAAACACAGTTGGAGTTTCAGATAGCTTTTATTCTAGTTCAACTGACGAAATACTTAACACTCAACTGAAAATGTAATTAAGAAACATACGTTCAAATAACTTATAATATCTGTGTGCTAAAGGAACACTCATGTCAGCGTAGAAGCACTTTTGTGACATTATAATTAGACAGACTGAGCCCTTAAGCCCAACTCACTGTAGGCCCACTTTTGCGCATCATGAACGCCGACAATAACTCAAAAAGTAAACCGATCATAAACATTGTTTGCTCCTACCAAGTCCTTTTCATGTAAAATTTGCTGCCTCTTCTTGACAGCTTGCCTAATGGCAGCTTCTTACCATCAATTTCGAAACCAGCGATTCAAGGAATACAGTCAGTCATGATGCATCAACACCTCTTTCAGTTTTGAATCCTCTAAACGACAGCAGAGCCAATGAGATCTGCTTAAATCTTGGAGCTGATCTCACAGAATGTCAGCATCAAACGGCTATTTGAATACTCGTACACTTCCAAACATGGTAGGATATTCGCTTATCGTTGAAAGATAGTAACTTTGCGTACAATTCACGAAGTGTTGTGATCGTAAGAAAACCAAAACAAGCATTTCGGGTTGCTTACTTAGAAAATGGCTGTCCGTACTTCTCTTCTGTAGGTTTGGGTGTGCTTCTAGAGAGAACCAGCGAGCAGTGTCAGATGAAATATGTTTTGATTATCCAAGCACTTTGATACGATGGCGACACTGCTGGCAGCAAGTTGACTTCATTGTTTTTGTTTTCTGCCCCCGGTTACCCAGCGTGCTCTTGCATTTTGAGACTCAACTGGGCAAGCTGTTTTGGTCATAGAAAAACGAGGCCTCGTTTTTCTACGGTTTTGGTCCTCCTGATTAACACTCCCTGGACTTGATGGCATGGGCTCTGAATTTATCTCGGGTCCAATAAGAGAGTCATTGTCTTTGTTCTTTGAAATGTGTTTTCTGTTTTCCCGTTACTGTCATAACATCGGGAGAGGGGAGGAAGGCAGCGTGGACCGGAGTAGTAGTAGGCGTCTGAATTACCAACTTGGAAGTTAGGGCGCATTTCACAGGTACGGACAACCTTGTTATGAATATCAAATTCTTTTATTTAATTTTGTTTGTTGTCGGTTTACATATACCGTTGGGCTTCTAAGGTTGAATGCAAAGTTAGAAGTTGGAGCCATTTCATTTTGTTAGCCCTACTGTACTGTACGTTCACCCAGTGACGCACTCTCCAAATTTTCAAGCGACCGTAGAAGAACGCTAGGGCGCAGGTAATCCCAGCCACTAGCAACAGAAGTTAACAGTTTAGTGCTAATAAAGATTTGCGCCCCATATCGTCTTGGATTTTTCATGATTTGGGGAAGGATGAAACCAGGAGCCGGAGAAATTGAAATAGTTACTCATTCTAGCTACTCTCGTGTCTGAATAAACGGGCGTTCATCGTTACGGTCCAAAGTTAATAAACGGGGGCGTCTGAACTCCAGTCTCGATTTTGTGAAAGTTTTAAATAAGGATGACACACGAGGAGTAAAACAAATACAAAAATTACCGGTTATCGTCACCACGCTACAGAAACTTAACTTTCATTTATATAGTCAGGATGGTGAGTTTCCATTTCATGAAAGTTGAGCATGAGCTCAGAGCTGTATACACAACGATACGTCTATCGAAGCATCTACACTGTTTGGTATGCTGTATTTGTATTAGGCCATTCCTTGTAGTTATGTTAAGAGCACTAATTATGTCTATTAGTTGTTTCCATTCCGTTATTATTCACTTGTTTAAAGGAATTCTACATTGTTTTACCGATCTCATAAGCTTATTGCATGGCAGGCAATTGCCCACCACAAGGGCTAGTTAGTAGTTGCACAGCAATGCGGATGCGTACACAGCTCTGAGCTCAGGCTCAACTTTCATGAAATTGAAACTCACCACCCTGACTATATTAATGGAAATTAAGTTCCTGTTGCGTAGTGACAATAACGGCTGAGTTTTGTTTTTGTTTTACTGGTGCCCTACCCTAAAATAAGCAAAAATAATAGGGGGGTCCGATTCCGTATTAACGCCTTCAACACGAGAGAGAGTGCAGGAAAGTTAGTCCTGCTTGGATGGCTGCATGAAAACAACCTACTGTCTTTGCATGTGCAAGCAGCAGCGCTTTCATTTAGCTGGTTCCACTCTACAATTATCTTTTTGAAAAATGATCAGTTATACAAGTCACTCTTAAGCCCTGTACAAACAGGCTGGACTTTCAACTAGACTTCACACAACTATTGTCGAATCAAAAGTTGAGCCCGTTTGTACACCTTGTATAGAGAAGTCGATGGTTGTCAAGCCTTGTATTGCCAAATTTAGTAAAGTTTGAACATGTTCAAATATGTTGAGCGGATCTACTCTACAAGAGGAAGAATATTTTGACAAATGACGAAGTGTTGACAAATGACGAAGTGTGTGAAGGTTCTACCATTCTATTCACCATTTTGTATGGTCAGGCAATCACAACTTAGAATAATTTGCATGGGAGTGGACAGATTAGTTTTCTTTTAAATTGTCTTAAATTGTATATCTTTTGATAGAATGCATCATACTCTTGAGTACCCAAGAGACACCCCCCTCCCCCCACTAACTAATTGTTCAAAAACTTTCCACGGACCAGGACATTCTTATTCCAGGCCCCCTGCATATTAATTTTGAAGTAATCTCTCACCCATCACAAGTTTTTGAGGAGGTACTTTGGTGGGCAAGTAGAAAATATCTTTATGAACATATGAAAATCACAATAAAAAGATGAAGGTTGTATTTTCATACATTAAGGAAGTTGCAGTTGATTCTAAATATTGATTATAGACTTTATTTTGGCCCCATTTTTTAAACTTTTAGTCCACACACCCCTATTACATTTTTGTCGCTATCCAGCCTCCCCGTCTATTCCACCCCCCCCCCGTTTATTAAGATCTGGGGAGTTTTACAACCCTCCCGTTTATTCCAACCCCCCTTCTATTAGGCACCAAAGAGTACATTGATAGCCGTAATTAGGGTGATTACGTAACTGACATCAATTTGCGTTATTAGTCCAGTATAGACCTGAAAAATCTTGCAATGTGACAAAATGTTGTTCCAATCATACTGTTACCGAATTCTCAACTCGAGCGACAACCTACAGCAGTCGCCCCTGACAGTTAGCAACTTTCTTCGCAGAGCTAAATTACAAATTTTCTTAATAATGACAATTCTTTACTGATTTGAAACAAATACATAGCCAACAATTTACAAGTATAACTGACTGTACGTAGACAGAAGAAAAAATAAATATTGTATATATTTACATAGAAAACTCGCATTTAACGAATTCGAACTCAATTTTTTAAACCATTGCATTGCTCTACATAGGAAACTCGCAGTTAGAATGATTTGCCTAAGGGTACCTTACTTCTTTAGTGTTGGCAATGTGCGGACGTGTGTGAAATGTTTTGATGCTTTCATGATTTGGTATCACATTTCCTAGTTAATTATAATATATTTTAAGTTAATTTTTATGTTTTGTTTTTTATTTAAAATCTAATCGCAACGATTCTTTAGCACCTTTAGTTCACTATGACCAAAATTACATATAATACACAAACGCATTTGATAATAAGAGTTAAGATGGGAATTCAAAATCTTTATATTAAGACCAGCTTGTTAATTAGGGCATTTCTATCCAGTCTGACGGCTGGACGCAATTTACAGAGTTGCCTGTACTTCGAGGCATTAATGGCAGCATTGAGTCTTGACTGTGAACTACAAAAGAATACAATAACAGGCGAACTGTCCTGAGACTTAGAAAATGTTGCTAAAGATAAATAATTAACCAGTTAACAAGTATCATGAAGAAGCATGCGATGAAAGCATTGATTTTTCCTTAAAACTACAAAAGAATTGTAACAAAATTTTTGTCATGGGAATTGCAAAATGCAACTTGCTACTAAAGAAACGTAATCAACCAATTAGCAAGGATTATGAAGAAGTGCTGACAGAAGTATCGAGTCTTCCCTTAACACTACAAAAGAATGTAATAATTTGCAAAAGGCTGTCAGGAGAATTGAAAAGTTCTAATAAGGATGAATGATTAACCCACTAAGAAGGACAACTTAGAGGCATTGAGTCTTTCCTTCAGACTATAAAAGAATGTAATAATACGCGAATGACTGTCATGGGAGATGGAAAATGCTACTTCCTACTGAAGATGAATAATTGACTAAGAAGGAATATTATTGAGTATTGATAGAAGTATAGAGTCTTGCCTTAAGACTACAAAAGATTGCAATACTTTGCAAAAGGCTACCAGGAGCAATTTCTACTAAGGATAAATGATTAACCAACTAAGAAGGACGACGTAGAGGCATTGAGTCTTCCTTTAAGACTATGTTATGTCTGCTATAGGAATTATAAAATGTTACTTGATACTTAAGAAAGATAATTAATCAACTAACAAAGACTACGTAGAAGCATTGATAGAAATTAAATAGGAGGGTTGTGGGGGTGATAAGTTATTGCCAAACAGGCAGTAATTTCTGCATCGTTGGTGTCCTCATAGTAAATAAGAAATGTGTAGATGCCGGGGGGTGGGTAGAAAAGAATCAAAGTACGTACTTTAAAAAGCAGTGTTAAGCACTAACTGAGGCCTACGAACGTGTGAAGGGAAAATTTTATTGAAACGACTTCCTCCCTCCTCTTTCCTTAGAGATTCCTCCGGTTCTCCTTGTACAGTGGTGCACTTCGAGTCTTGTAAAGTAAGAATCCTGAGGTCGATCCTCTTCTTCCATTTCTTCATTCTTATATTTCCTTGTGCACTAAGCTGGCCATCACTTGAGTTGTATTGAGATACTACGCTCAAGCGTTTTAACAGCTATTCTCGTTCAATTCTTTGTATTCGAAGAACAAAATTCTACCTCCTTTCCAACTCTATATAAAAAGATGGACTAATCTTCATGCTCTTGGTGGCATTTAGAGGTTTCTGAGCTTCAGTATATCTTGCATAACGGACATTGTTTATGGTAAGTTGCTGCACCCTCCTGGCAAAAGATGTTCTGCCGACCAAACGAAGTTCTTTACTAGGTCTGCGAATCAGGCAGCAAAAAGGGCGTCTAGGCTTTTACAGGATTCTTGTGAAAAATGCGTGCGCATGTTGCATGAATTAAGAGTCACTAAACGAAGAAAATGAAATAGATGTCCTCCAGAGGAAGCTGCAGAGACAGATAATGAACATTAAATGGAAGAAGAAAATAACCAATGGGAAATTATATAAGGTAACCAAACAGGCCCCGCGGAGCAAGGAAGTGAAAAGAAGAAGACTGAAGCGGTATGGGCACATGATGAGACTACCAGACAAAACACCAGCCAAAAGAGCTCTGACAGAATACCAAAGATATGTCAAAAAGCCCAGAGGGAAGACTAAAACAACATGGCTTGAGACTGTAAAGAAAGATCTAGCAATTCGTCCTTTGGTTTCCCTAAGGGGCACACATTCCAATGTTCTTGTAATTTAAAGGGAGGGGATATAGCGGTGGGCCCGACATTGGAACTACCCTAAATAAACAGAAAAACACCAAAATGGCTAACTAAGAAATAAAGGGCAGCTAGGGCGTCCAAGGGCGGCAATCCTCAATTTAGGCTACCGGACAAAGAAACAAGCCATGAAGCAGGCTGAACCGCGGAATACGATCCCTCCTTATTTGTAACCTATCGGGATGGTCTGAAATAGTGCCTTGATTAAGACAAAGCCGATGGAGGAAAGACCCTGATTAAGACTACCCATTTGAAGCAAGGCGTCCCTGCAGTACCGGTTGATCCAAAGCAAAATGATGGAATATTGTACAGACACACGATAAATCGTTGTTTACAGACAAGATTAATAAGTAATAGGAATAGCAATACAAACTCGAAGAAATTTTAAGAATGATTCGTGGCATAAAAACTTGGAAAACAAAAAGCCTCATTTTTGGTGACAGCTATTAAACATTCCTTCAAGGCGTTACGGACAATAGCTGCGGGCACGCACACCAGAGTGAAACGGATTTTCCGTTTCGGGAATCTGAGGTGTCACATCTGTCTTGGTATTTCAGTTCCCAGATATCTTATAATAAATTTAAAGCCCTGTCACAGCTCCAGATAACAATGAATTGTGGTCTAATGTGGGCGAAAAGCATAGAAATCTTATAATGGAATATATTAATTCTATGGCAAAAAGATCGAATCGTGATGATCAAGTCAGCTGTGTGCCTGTCATTGTGATTCATTTCGATGCTAAGCATTCGATAACAACTCACGTTTTATCATGAGGACTTACACTATAGTGACTACATGTTCGAATTTGGTTAAGTAGCATACTATTACATCCAGTCGGTAACTTTAGAACGGCCAACTTTCTCTTTGAAAGCTGCACAGGGATTTCTTGCGTCCGTTACATCTCATTGTTTACATTCACCTGGGAATTCCAAGAAGAAAATTTAGCAGGTTTCCTCCCTCCGCTGTGTTATCAGAAGCAAAGACGTGTTATCCCATCATATTGTGCGGCTTTTGAACCCTCGTGAGGGCAGCTGATCATATCTACATGCAAGGAGAGGGGATTCTAAACCTCAGTTATGTACCGATTAATTTAAACTTTGTATTAGCTTTTACCTTTTCCCTCGATTCAGGGACTTGGGTCAACCGCGTTGCAGATATAAAGAGGGGCATAAGGGAGCCATGTTCATTATCAGTCCCAGGAGCGGTTTTAGTGTATGGCGGACAGGGCGGTAGCCCAGGGGCCCTGCGCTTAAGAAGGGTCCCCCCACTTTCACCTCAGAATTTTTTTTACCTCGATTTCTCCTTTTTCAAAGACCTTTGTATCTTTGTTGCAAATTGCAAAGGGGCAAGATCGTTCACGAAATTGAAATTAGTTTTGAACTATTTACGCAACACTATAGGCAAGGAGATACTTCCTTCTCTGGCCCTTCTATCCATTGGAAATAAACTGCTGCGTACATTGGACTTCAACGATGTGATAAATACGTTCGCGGCAGTGAAGGCTTGGATAAAGGACTTTTGAAATACCTTGCTAAGTTATTCGTTGTGTTAGTATTCGTTCCTTAAATTAAATTGGTGTTACGAAATTTGTGTTATGTTTGCTCACAAAACTTCAAACTAGGGGTATTAATCTTTAGAAATCATTTTCTCAGGCAACAATTAGAGTTTGGCCCTGGTATGAATTAAATCTTGTCAAAATATGGTACAATCGGGAGATTAACAATGCCCCTAGATTACCTACTCTTGGGTCCCTAATGGACGTCTCCCCGCATATAATATTTGTCAAAATTTTGGGCGCAACGTCGAATCTATCTACGGTAAATCGTTGCTTTTGACGCACTATTTTGGTCCAATCTTTCATCACCTCCGCTTATTCGGGACCTTGGAGTACTTCTGTACCATACAAGTAGTACCATACGTATGGTACTACGTCTACTATAAAAAATATGAGCATCTGGAATCAATACACTAGAACGATGCTTGGGTTACCGATTTATAGACTCTGCATTGTTTACTCCTGTTACAGAATGAGAAGTTCCAAAGCTGAACTAGAGCATGTATCTGTTCACATTTATTGTAATACTATGCATGAACAGGGGTCGTGATCTTTGATCGAAGAGGGCTAAATACGGGCAAGGGTCACCCAACACTCATCCCATAGGTCCGACATTTTTTATTTCCGATGCATTATGATATACTACAGTGAAAAATATATATGCCGATTAGAATGTCAGGGGGGTGGAATAGGTTAGTGAATTCTCTCAGGGGGCGGCGCCCGCCCTTGCCCCCTCACCTTCATGACCGAGTGGGCTATAGCCAAATTAGTCTAGCCTCTCTTCTGCTAAAAAGATTTGTTATATCGGTGGTGTTCTTCATTGTGTATGTAAACATTATTTTGTTTCTTTTCTGTTGCTTTAATTTCATTATTAACTCATAATGTTAACAATACACATTGTGCAAGTACATTGTTCACAAAATCATTGGATGGGTTACAGCCCCCGTAGCATGAAATCCAAAACAGTCCCATGGGATCCCCTCTTAATCCTGATAATTAATCAGCTGTATTGGTAAATATTCTTACTTTCGCACGTTTATTTCCTGGTATAAAATATCTAATACAATCCCAACAAAGTAATGCTAATATTAACAAAATAAAATTTCTGCACAATGTAAAATCGCTTCTTTATATCACAGCTGAAAGGAAAGGACTTCGATCGTGGAGGGTGAAGCCAACGACACTTTAAGCAATAAGGTGCAGGAGGATACTTTTAAATTAGTTTATGGTATTTTGGAGAATAAAGCCTCTGCGACAACACAACGGAATGATGCAGAGTTCCATAAACTGTAAAAATAGTCACATATATACGGCTTTGGAATGCAAGGAGAGTTAATATTGGCGATTTCCACAGCACGAGATCTCTATTTACCAATTGCATAGGGACACCAAGAAAGCAGAAAAAAAGGAACCAATGGGGAAAATGGAACAAAGGGAAGAAGGGACTAAGGGACGAAGGGACAAGAAGCAAGTATATGTACATTCTTGTAGGAAAAGAGGACCACAATTTTTTGCGAGATTCAAACTTTTATAGGTTTTCCTTATGCAGATGCAATGTCAGCCTGTCCAAACTCAGAATGATCTTCTTAAGTTTGGAATTTACCCCCTCCCCCAATTCTAGCTCCAACTATGATACGATCCCGCCAATGAATACTATCGTTTTTATGGAAACATCGTATGGCGCGTTCATAACTTTAGTAACTTACAGCTTTGACTTAAGTGTGCTTTGAACTTGAAAATCTAAAACAGCTAGTTGTACATTTTTTGTTGATTGTTGGGGAAAATTGTATTCTGATGGACATCAGGAGGTCTTTAATGAGAAGAAAAGTTGTGGAACAAATTTTTTTTGTCGTTTTCATTCTTGCTTGTTGTGCCAAGTGCGAGGGTAAAAAACTTGCAAGTACGGAAGCATGCGTTTGAAAATTTATGGAAATCGTGCGCAATGAAAGCATTCATTGCTTTCAGACGAACACACGTGTGCGGTGTCTTTAGCCTTTAGCCACTTTTAGGGTAACATCATTTGCTTAAATTCAAGCCATCAGCAAGTACTTTATCAATATCAGTGACGTAAAACATTCCTGGTAGCATGGACACTGCAATACAACCCTAAAGGATGCTACCTTTGAAATGTAAAATAAAAAAAAAAATGACAGTTCTACATAAATTACAATTATATATTATGATATTAAAAATATTTAAAAATTATTAGGCTGTGGAAGTAACAGTGCCTGTGTTCAATTTCGTGCGGAGTACAAATAAATGGTAGCAAGAAATTACTCATAGGACAATGCAACAGGTATGTTGCAGCATTCTTGAGAAAAGTGTATCCAAGATTCGTTTATCTTTGCTAAAGCATCACAAAACCTTAGAAATTGACACAAAACAATCGTGCCTGTTATCTTTTGATATTAGCAGCCTCCTTATCAGCGTCCATTTGTCTGAAACTAACAAAATTTGTGCTAACTTGTTGTAACAATGCAGAAATTGAAAATCTTCCAATTCACAAGGACGTGTTCATTAAATTGATGAACTCCATCACCCAGTCAAGCGAGTGCAGTTTCAATAGTACAATGTTCAGAAAGGTTAACTGAGTTGCTCTGGGTTCTCCTCTTGGGCAACTTCAGCAATTTTTTTCGGTTTTATGAATCTAAACATTTGATAAACTATTCTTCCACTTATCTATTTATCCTATATCGCAGTGCCGTAGCAGACTTCAAAATTTGTGGGGCAGGAGTTTGTATGAAAAAATAAGAAATTTGGTTGAACACTTTAAAGTAAGTAAGTAAGTAAGGTGGATCCTCCTCGGGGTTCTCAAGTAAAATAGAATTAGAAAACCGTTAATTACATAAAAGCGAGGTGAGTATTGACGATTTTGTAAAACAACAAAATCAAAGCTTTCACACATTCAAGAACTATTCTTTATTCAAGGTTCCGTGGTACAGCAATTATTAGAAATGTGTAATAGATGAAGCATAATGATTATCAGATGAGAGTTCTAACTTATTTTTCAACTATTTGATACAAATTTCAAAACATACCTATTCAAAAATTTAGGAGACTAAGGGTGTCCTAACATCCATCTGCTATGGCGCTGTATCGATGATGCCTTTTTTGATTTCCAAAAGTTTGCAAGAAAAACCTATTTTGGAGCCTTCCTTCATCTCTGGTTTGATACATCATTATCCGGTGTGAAAGGTTTGCATATCAGTTATTATAGAATTACCACGATAAAAGAAACCTATACAGAACCTGGGTGTTGGGACTTATTGTAATATTTTTTTGTTCCGTTTTAATTTACAGGGGTAGTCAGATGTCAGTGCGCCATTTTTGTTTGATTAAGAAAAGCTTTACGAATCAATAGGAGTGGGGTCCTCTTTGAGAATAGTCCGATCTTAGAATTTGGAGGTAAGTACTCTGTAGCAAAATACGGCTTCTTCTTCTCTATTAGTCTAGCTCAGGGTTTGCCAACCTTTGAAAGAATATTACCCCTCTAGCGCTACCAAGATTTCCAAGTACCTCCCCTGTGCCCATAGAAATCTGGGTTTATACCCTCCATCAATGGAATACTGAATAAATGACCTCACAAAAACTTTTGAGAAATACCAATTATCACTCCATAAGAGGGATAACCATGCCATCAAATGCTTATAAACAAAATAAAGGATTGGAACCTCATATCCGCAGGAAGAAACGGCTTTTAAATTCTGATGAAGTTCTTACGAAAACACTGTTAATTTTCCGAGTTTACAACATTAGGAACTTGTTTAAAGTAACAAGGTTTTGATTGGCACGATGGAAAACTTGAACGGGTTTCTTGACAATTGCTTGAGATACCGTTCTCAAATTTAAACAAAATATCTATACCAGAAAGTAAAATGTAAAACAGGATTTATATATTCCCTCGTTTTGTTTAGCAACAAAAGTATATTTTACTAGAAAGTTTCACTTATCCCCTTCGTGTGTCTTGAGCCCCGCTAGTACCCCTTGTCTTGATTTTACCCCCTACAATTCTCAAATTTGGGGGGTTTCTGGACCCCCGTTGAGAAAAACTGATCTACGTAGTAAAATATTTAGGATATTTTAAGTTTCTATGTTATCAATAAAAGGTTACCAGACCCTGCTTTCTTTTGTTACCAGCAATGTACGGTACCTAGTAACGTTTGGTAGCATAATCTTAAATCAGAAGATTGAGTTCTAACAAGGTTGCAGAGGTGCAATAGAATACATTGGAAACCTGTAACATGAAGAGCTGTTTTTCTTCAAAAGATGTCTTTAATGTCATAAACGGATAAAAACTCTTTCTTATGTTATGATATTGATGTAAATCTTAAGCATTAAATCCACTTAGCACTTCGATCATTTGGAGTTTAATCCATACGGCATTCAATGCTCCACTTGTGATAGGGGTTGTTTATATCAAACAGATTGCATAGATCTATAGTTTATTGGTGCTCATCTTAGCAGACAAAGATGTATTTCCCTCAGTCATGCCGTGTCGGATCACTGGATATGTTTAGAGAGCTGTACTATTAGCATCGACCCTCAGCACTTAATCCTTTTTATCTTTAATCCATATTGCATACAATGCTCTGCTTATGGGGAGTTTTGCGTATATCAAACAGATTGAATTAATGTTGTCTTCTGAAGCTCAACAATTTGAGATTCATTGGTATCAATCATGTCTGGTCGGATGACTGCATCTGCTTGTCGAGCATTTTTGTGTAAAACTTTGAAATTACGTCAACGTAGGAAGTCGAATCTATATACACTTAAGATGCACGTATGCAAAAAAGTTAAAATGTTGAAACCAGGAGAGATTCAACAAAAACGAAATAGGTATTGCGAGGAAAGGATCACTGGCATGACCGATTTTTAGTAGAAAAATGGAACAGTTACTAATTGAGAGAACCAGAAAGACGGCCAAGAGACGATTGTAAATCTCCTTTATAATACTCATTTTTCTAAGTGGGAAAACATGGTATTGAATGTTTGATAGCCTCAGAAACAGCAGGAATGCTACTAAAAGTATATGAAATGCTCTTTACTTCAGAATGCTCAAGTATAATAGAGGTTTTGATGAAATTCTAAGTAATTAAAATAACAGCAAAAATGAGTTTGATGATGATCAGTGGAAGGTTGGTAGGACTTGAGGCTGTTTCATTCAGTTAAATTACCTCAGTTCGTGAAGCCTCACACCAGAATAGTGTGGGTCCTGGTTTCTATCCGCAATGATAACGTTCTTCATCCCTCTATTACGTTTAAGGTACATTTGGAAGCTATCACAAGATGAAACTTATAGGATAAATAGACACCAATGGGTTTTTTTGTTATATAATAAGGTGGGAAGTAAAAATGCTATGCTTTGCTTTGTATGATTACATGAGGTTCACTGCCAATGACAAGTTTAGAACATTGGTTTATACATTCTTAATTTTTATGGTAAAAATATCAACACTACTAGTTGTTAGCGTATCGGATGACCTCTGAATGAATGTATCAGTCAATCTCCTATCATAAAATCTTGCTAGCTTACATTTGTACAGAAACGTTGCTGTAATTGTCCCTTTCTTCTAAGGTGTCTATAAATGGGACGGAAGAATAATGGTTACCAACTCTTTATGTTAATAAACGAATCCAACGGGTCTTCTTAGCTTTGGTCCGCTTCATGTACTTCCAATCGAACGAGAGCGATGACACTTGTTAGAGTTAAAATTGGTCCCCTACGTGCTTGTAAATTTATCCATCAAAATCTGTCATTCACTCACAATGACAGCCGCTGACTACCGTCGTCGGAGCACCCTTTCTCATTCAAAGTTTGTTGTTGTGATGTGTGGATAGCGCTACTCTTGAAAAATTTTACTCCAAGTTTTGAAATGGAGCAAAAGTTCATGGTTGATTTAGTTCTTCGGGTGAAGAAGATGCACCATTCTGTAGTTTAACTGATCAGGAATTAAAATTGTGTCAAGATGAATTTAAAGGTAGCGATTCATGTAAAAGAGGACAAAACTCTGGAGTTGTGATGAAGTGAGCAGACAGGAAGTTTGTTTACAATTTTATTGACATCTCAAATAACATTATTGAATTTTAAAATCGTTTCAGGAGCGGTGTCAACAACTTGAGAAATTTTGGCGAATCCGGAAACTTATTGTTAAGACTGGATTCAAGTAACTTTGACTGTTAGAGGAATTTATCATTGAGTCTTCAATGAAAACGTTAATAATTTTTATCAAATGACAAATCGAGATAGACAATGGAAATATGTAAGGTAGGACAAACGGTGCATAAAATGAAGAATTCGGAGGACGAACTTGAAATGCTAATGAAGATATTTCAAAAATTTGTCAAATATGGCAGTGGTCCGCAACATTTTTCTTCCCGTGGACCGCTGCTGTGTAAGAAATATTTCTTGAGGACCCCTAAGCAAACTCGGTCATGGTACAAAAATGTGCATGTGGGCCTGCATTTTAAAGGTTAAATCAAGAATTTTGAAAAAAGGAATGGCACTTGCACTCCTTTTCTCGTTTCTACTTTAGAAGTGTTGCCGTAAACGAGAAAACGTCATCACATACTTGCTGTTATCTTTCATAGGTTATGGATCCAAGGTTATGGAAAACTGAAGTATGAAATGTATCTCGACACGGTTTACAAACAAGGAAATAAAATGCAAGATAAAAAACGTGTCTGGAAAGTCTGAAAATGTGAGTATAGAGAAGAAGGTTGGAAGTGAGTCGGAAAGGTCATTGAAAAAATGAAAATGTTCTGAAAAGGAGAAAACTTCAAAAAGAGTACTAAGAAAGAAAAAACCCCGAAATGTGACGGAAACGAAAGGCTACTCTTGGGAACAGAATGGCAGCCGAAAGGGAAGCAGGAACTGTAAGCGAATACTTCCTGCTCTCCAATGCCTTAGTTGCTGCCGACGTCTGGCGAAAACGTAAAACAGTAATGAATGTATTACCTTTTGCTATGATTAAACTTTAGATTATTTAAGGGGATTTAAATTGTAACTTTTGGCTTATTTAGAGTAGCATATGCAATGCATGTTATTAGAAAAACAAGAGAGTGTGTATAAAGGCCGTTATGACCCCATGTCAGGTCCCCGTTACACAGGAGATGGTTTGCTGGAAATTTGAGAATCCTCTGAAATTTTGTGGAAGCTGTGAGTTTACCGAAATGATTCAGAGGTTACAGAAATAGACTAAGATTTCTGAAATTGTGTAGTATCAGGTAATTTCTAGATTGTAAAGGATTTGACGGATATTTATAGAAATGTTCAGAAATTTGGGTGGTTCCTCCTGCGATTTTACGCTTATGCGAAAGTAAATTGTTCGTTATAAACCTTGTTGTCAAAGAAATGGGTTTTCAAAGTTTTAAAAGTTTTAAGAGTTTGAAAGGCATATTTAACTGAGGCCATCAGAGACACTTATGAGGCACTACTAAATCACCGCATCATCAGGTGATCATTTCAACAAGACCGAAACAAACACTTATCTAAGAAACTTGTTTAAAATCGCATTATGTTGCGGGGACATTTCTCGAAACAATCACGTACGATGGTTTTGCCACATAAAGAGAAGAGGAGAAAACTACCTGGGACGGAGAATGCTGAGCATGGATCCAACTGGAAGGAGAGGAAAAGGATGCTCGAAACAGCTATGGATGGGCAGACGTGCTATGTGTTGATGCAAGAGAAGAAGATACAGAAGACAGAGGGATCTGGATGACATAAGTACCTCCCGCAGCGACCCCATACTTAATGGGAAAACCTTGAAGGAGAAGAAAAAGAAGGAGAACAAGAAAAAGAAGAAAAAGAAGAGGAAGAAGAAGAAGGAAAAGAAGGAGAAGAATCCAACGAACCCTACTCGGATATGTACATTGAAAGACGCAGGAAATTAGTTTAAAATTGATATTGAGCGAGAACTGGCAGGGTTTTCAAGAGTTAGTATACATAGCATAAATAAGGGACAATATCAACGAATTGATACAGATAACAACCCTGAGCCAAGTCATCAGGTAGCTTCTACGTAATTTGATGAATTAATGCCTTTTAATGGACCTATTTGTCACGGAAGCTTTACCCCCAAAATTAAGCAGAAACATTTTCAGTGAGATCGCTAAGCTATTCGGCCACCAGCTCAGCTGAAAACTTAGGTTTTGACCCATAAAAAGCTTGCAAAATAGACAAATTATCAAAACTGACGATCTGAATTTCAACGATGAGGCCAAAATGTTTGATAGACAAATAATAGCAAATAATAACATGCCCATTCATTTAAAAGTGCAGTAGAGACTGTGCCTACCCTGCATCCTCCATCCTCCAAGGTCATGCGAAATGAAATTGCACTGAGAACAACAATGAATGGGATCAATAGACGGGGAAAGGCTTGAAGAGGTGGAGGAGTGCAAATGTCTTGGAAAAGAACTGGCCTTTTGAAATGAGATGAACACAGAGATAAACTGTAGAATAATATCAGGATGAAGAAGATTTGGCCAGTATATTAAATTTCTTAAAAAAAGGAATTTTCCCATGAACCTCAATAGGAAAATTACGGATACGATTATCCCACGATGACTAGATTATGGTGAGGGAAAAAACATGGTCATTTACAAAACACCAAGCAAAGAAATTAGCAACAGCTCAAAGAAACATGGAGAGAAGAATTTTGAAAATCAGTCCCAATGATAGGATCAGAAATGAAGTCATCAGAGAGAAAACAAATTTAAAAGGTAAGAGTTCTGGTCATGTAGCTAGAATTCAGAACAATATGTTGACCAAGATAGCTACAGAATGGACAAAAAAAGGGGGGGGGGGAGGAAAGAGGAAGATCTAAAAAATGACGAAATGAGATAGAGGAACAAGCTGGTGCTAACTGAGTGCAAAAAGCGCAGAACCGGACTGAGTGGAGGAATTTGTGGAGATCATCTGCCAACAGTGGTATGAATGGATGATGGTGATCATGATGATGATGATAATGATGATCATGATGATGATGATTAGGCCATGCTTTTGCTATCTCTACAACTTCCTTTATACATTGCATTGTACTGATGTTTTCAAAGCAAAACGCATACCATATTTCAAACTGATATTATGTGCGAGTATTGTGAAACGGCTAAAGAAGGGTTCAATCAAATTTCATTTGCTTCTTAGTGTCTTCAAAATGAAAAAAAATAGACAGGTATAAGAACTGACAGGATATAGTTATGGTAAACTATAAATGTTACACCACGTAATACTAATAGATGCAATAACGTATGCAGAGAGTGAGGGGACGTAACTGTAGCTCCCATTACAGTAGCATACAAAATTTTACTAGTAAAGATTGAGAAGATTTTTAAAAAATTGAAACGTTGTCGATGGTGGGATTGATTATTAAATCCATGTCATATACAGTAGGTTACCAACTTTCTAATGAAAGACGCTGGAGGTCTTGCTTCTCTTAGAAAACCCACCCCTCAATAATTGCTGGGTGCGCAACTGTATATACTTAAAACATACATTTAGTAAATATTAGGTTAAGACCCAAGATTTGCAAAGACAGTGATTACCAAGTTTTTTAGCATTTCTGATTAAAAAAACGCATGGATTTTGTCATTTTGCGTTTAAAGCAAGTTACTTCAGAATAGTCTATGAGTAGTCTCAGAGTAGTCTATGCCAATTTTACTTCAATTTTAAATCTTTGGCCAGATGTCATTTTTGAGCAAATCCACTTGCCTATTTACATGATTTTTATTTATTTAAACTCTACAGTGCTCTTGTGTATTTCTTATTTCTGTTGAAGTAAAAACCTATAGGAAACTAAGTGGTGCTAAGATTTGGTCGAAATTTACTTCGACTTCTATCTTTGATATTAATTGTTGGATATACAGAATAACACTAGAGCATTGAGGTTTTAAGATAGAGTACGGAATTATAATAAATGTTAACATTTGGTTTTGAAGTCCGCATTATTCAAGGAAGTCTCGCTCCATGATTCCGGTAGATTCTTTTATAGGTGATAGAGGGCAGGCACTTTCACATTAACGTCGAATTATAACCAAACATAGCATTATGGGAGAAAGGAGTCTAGGAAAGCTAAAGCGCCAGTGAAGTTAAATTAGTGAAGAAGGTTTTAAATAGATTAGAGCGTCGTAGACTTTAAATTAATGGTCTTGGATAGAAAAGCATATAAAAGTAAATAGAAAGATTGTAACAAAGGACAATGTGTAGAAGTTGTTCTTGCAGGGCAACCCATAGATACCATGACTTAAAACTGTGTAGCAAGGTAAGGCAAGTCTTATCCTCTATGACGGCAAATCAACTAATTATACGGAAAATTTGTCTACTTTTAGATGTGTCTCTTCCTTGTCCTACCTGCTCACTTCAGACCTTGTACTTTAACATAGCATTAAGTTCAAGAGGGCAACCGGTCAGATAAGAGAAAACAAGCAATTAGGTAAATATGTCCCTCTCAAAAAGATATATATAAATGAAGATAAAAAGGAACTTACAAGGTTGGAAATTTTGTATAAGGCAAGATAAAAAATAAAGAATTGACAAACATTTGGATACTAAAGATGGTAGGTTATTGTAATTAACAGTAAAATAACTACAGGTTGAAAATCAAAAGATTAAAAAGGTAAGTGAGGAAACAATGCAATAAAAAGATCGTCCTACTATGGTATTTGTGACATAACATGTTTCAAAGTTGGGGTAATATCAGCTTACTTTCCAGTTGTTATAGTTACATCCTGGTATTCAATAAAAGAACTGAGTTAAACATGATTTCTAGCATGTGACTTCCAATAAACAAAAAACAGTAATCCACAAAGATAAAACTCACAACTAAAACTACAGTTGCTAAATTAATCATCGGACTTGCTGAATATCTCCCACCATGATGGACATTTTTCAAATATTTGAGCTTCCTTACCTATTTGGCAAATGGTAAAATTGGTTGCAGCATCTCTCAGTTTTGTGTACCTGTCTTGCGCAGAGTCTAAGAAACTGGATAAAAAATATAATTGAGTGTAAAACACAGAGAGGAGAATTTGGTAAGCATGAAAATTTTTCCTTACGGCTGCCTAGAGGCTTTGCAGTCTTGTTGGTGAAGTGACAAAAGGATTTTTATAGACATTCAAAAATGCACATCATGGTAATGGGTAAGTTGCAGTCCCAGGCTGATTCTTTTGATGTATCCGGGGGCAGGTTGAAGCCCCAGAGGTACAGTTTTCATGTCCCTCTAGTTGTCAAATTTAATAGCCAGTCCGGGGCATCACAATGGTCAATAGAAACAGTGGTGGTTCTCTTCAAAAGTATAATTTTTATATAATCTTGCTATTCCATCAAACATTTAAATTCAGTATTACATTATAGTTATATAGTTACTACACTTACCTTGGTTGTGAACTGCTTGAGACATGCAGGCCAGTGAATTCACAATCAAATGCTGCAGAAAAGAAAATTTGTAGTGAACATGCACATAAATGCAACACTTATATATCTCTAGCAAAAACGTATATCAACACATGGAGTAGTGTCGTCATCTACACAAAATATACCATGCACTCTCAACAAATGGTGCTGTCCCCTTTGAATCCTCTCTCCTTCATGGATATGGACACGGATGTAACTAAGGGTAACTAAGTCGTAGTACCTTGGCCTGTTATCATATTATCTTATCAACAGATCATCCTTGCCTATTGCATTTCCCATCTTTGAAAATTTTTCTGAACTAATATCTTGTATACTTCCTTGTTCGTAATGTTGCCACTGATGTAAATTTTACTTTCTCGATTTTAAGTCCGGGAGTAATTAGGTACACTTTTGCTCCTTGAAAGTTACAATTATCGCAGGGCTGTAGGAACTGGATGGCAGGGGTGTTCGTACGTACCCCCTCCCCCCCGATAATTTCTAAGCATATTTTTGCCATTGGTTTTGGCATTTAATAGCCAGTCCGGGGGCGGGGCATCACAATGGTTAATACTACAGTGGTCGAAAGTATGTTTAATAATTAAAAGCTGTGAGTGGTAGAATTTAAAAGAGGCCATTCCCAGGCATCTACTTGTTCCATCTTTTTCCTTTTTGGCACCCACTGTACCAGAGCGTCTTACTCCCTCCCTGCCCCCAAATATTAAAGAGGTTCTTACGGGCCTGTATCATACAGCCTTTTATTGTGCAGCGAACCATTGAAACAGAAGATGGCCTGTAACTCTCTACCAAAAGTATCTATACTGTTCTATAAACTTGTTTAAGGCTATTTGGTTAAAATAACGTAACGTTTATATTCAGCGGTAAAAAATTAACTTTATCAAAAGCATCCTCACAAGAGTTTACTGTGCTCATCTTTACAAATGTTTGCCAAGCGTCCCCTCAGAATGTGACGTCACTGGTAAGAATTTTCGTCGAGACATCGAATTCACAGAACAATAGGCTAACAGCGGCGATTCCTGACAATACTTTACAAAGACCCTGGTTTATCTATGGTTAACACACGTGGTTAGGAGGAGCAGCAACAACAACAATTTGTGCCCAACATGGTTGATTGTTGGTGATCAGCCATGGAGATAAAAATAACAATAAAAAACGATTGAAAAGTTCTTCTCTCCCTGGATTTGATTCCAGATAAAGGCCACTGGATTACCACAATATTACAACAATGGGGTATTCAAGGGGTCGTGCAAGTACTAAATTGGCGCACAGGCCACCGCTGGGCTTCAGTGCACGGTGCGTGACTGCACGTGCTCGAGGAAAGAGTTGGAGGAAAAGAATCAGAAGGTGATGAATTATTCATTCCCCAAACCAGTCGAAGCTGTATTAGGAGAAAATCAAAGTCTCTTCACAAACAGAGGAACAGCCAGTAGCTGGAAAAGAAATCATGACTACCAGTGAACAGGTTCCACAGGTACAAAGAAGTTTAAGTTTAGTTCTGTCATTTTTCGTCTTAAAAATACCGTACTTTTCAATACATAGACATGCAGACATTCAGCACCATACGGTACTAAGGATAAGTGTAGATATTAGAGACACCTTTCAAAAAAATCGTGAAGCAAGGAAGACATAAGTTAGTGTATCTATGGGAGCTCGACAGGTTCATACAGCAAATCGAAAAGGTGGCTCTGACTAACAAGTAGTTTGTGACTCGAATTTGTGACACATGACAATGTGCGTTAACCATAGGTGCCTATGGCGTCCCATGAAGCTCGAATTGAAGGGCGGGTTAATAGCCAATGCCGTCCCCTATCGACAACAGGTACTCTATACCTATTTCTTGGGGAAGAGTTTGATGAACGTAGACAATTACTGGACAGGCAGTCCGTTTCAATAACAACAGGCCTATGATATGATGTTATGTAGGCCTATGAATTTACTGAGGTGGGTTTTGTTAGATGTATGTGATTCATCACCACCCTTTCCATCCCGACGTAATAATCTGACCAAAAGGTACTTTAAGCATTATGCACACTTAGATTTGCCTTGAACATAGCACTGCTGAAGACAATAAACCAATGCATATGCCCACATCAGTACATATCAGAATGTGATGGGGGGTTAGTCTATCAAGAGTTATATGATGTCCAGTAAGGATGATAAGGATACTGTTTTTGTGTCTGATGTAAAAAATTGGCCATGTCAAGTCCAGTTAAGTTATGGGCTGCCCTATCTATACATCTGATTATATTTGGCATAATTACCACCATTGGTATCAAGATGATATTGACTGAGGTAATACTAACAATGAAGATGATAATTACCCCCCAAAAGATTATTGAATATTATTAGAATGAGGAGGGATAGGGTGGTAAGGATTGCCTATTCCACAGTGCTAGTGTACAGAAATTTCTCTTGTGACCTCTTGTGTACAAATTATTATTTTTGCATATTTGTTCAAAGCTTTAGGGCTACATGCACTGCCATAAATGGTCAAGTCTAGTGTTGAAATGTGTGTATCAAGTTCTCAAGTAGCAACTATGAATGCATATGATCAGTCTACATAATGTGCACAGGAGGTGCATCATGTTAAAGTTTTGGTGTATTTATGTTGACATGGCCATGTTTAATCAAATAACTTATTGTTACGTGTGTAAAGCGAGTTAGTCTTAGTATGAACGCAAAACATATTAGCAAACTACTTGCCTAAAACATAATAAACCAGGAGCTCCTGTTCCTGACGAGAAACTGTCGCGCAAAGCAGCGCGCCTATTTTAGCTAGGGATAGGTCCCTGTAAGATCATAGTAAGATTTGTCAGAGCTGGTGTTTTTATCGAGACACCATCTCTAGGAGGGTTACCAACCAAGGTTTAAGAGGCCCTCCTCCCCATGAGACAGACTCAAACCCCGCCGGACGTCAACCCGGTATTTCATGGTCTCGGGATAGGCTAACAGGTTCTACACCTTGCCTAAGGGTGACCTGGAACTATGCATTGTTGGGTAGGATTGTTCAATTTCCTAAGACCCCAATGGCCCGCATACCGCATACTGGAAGCAATGTACTATAATTAGTGACATATACAATGGTAGTATGTTTTCGAGTGTTGATATAAAACTATTAAATGCTAAAACTTGCAAAGTCTGATGTGGAAGAGTCGACACTAAAACAAAATGAGTAAGTGGATTATAACAGGATCGGAGTGTATGTTGATATTTTCAGTCTTTTAGACAAGTTATTGTTAATACAAATCTTTTGGCGTGTTTAAATCTCTCTTCAACACGCGAAGAGGTACGCTCTTTGTGGCAAAAATACTCACAACTTTGGGAGGAGGTAAACATTACTGGCAAAATGAAAACGTCATAACAAAACCAAGGTCTTTTGGACTTGCTAAGTGAGGTAATCTTCGTTGTGCAGCTGACGCCTGTTTCTCTGCTAGGAAACTGTTTGGTACGACTTGCGTTTAATTGTCTGCAAAGAATCAACCTTTAAACTTACACTAATTATTGTAGTAAGTTTAAGGGGACTGGAAGAAACGTATCTCATCATAAATTAAGGTGAGTGAAACTTGGATGACTTGATTGGTTGAAACACTGACCTCGTAAGCAATCTGAATTGTGACGTCGTCAAACTTGCTTAATTTAAGACCCCTCCCACTCCATGTCGTCAACACAAGAATAGTTAGTTCTACTGCCAAATTCAATAAGGTCTTATCCCCCCATTCCCATAGTGCTGTCGTCATCATTTTATGACATTACTATTTATAAATTTTCAATAATTTATACAAAGAGCTCGATAACCTAGAAAAGGAAAGGGCACTTTTCTGGTAAATTTTTGGCAAGGCAAATGTTTGTGATGAACAACCTTATCATGCATATTTTAATATTCCAATGCTTGCAGGCTAATGACACTTTTAAACTTCTGTGAAGCAACCATTAGTGTATCGCTGACGAAGCTATGAATTCGTGTTATTTTATCGGCAATGAAGGAGTTAGAAGGTCATTCGTGTACTATCAAAAGAGAATAGAGGCAACAGGAATGTGGTTTCTTCGTAGGATGCTCCGCATATCCTACAAGGATCATGTGATCAACCAGGAAGTACTGAGAAAGGGCAGCAACATTGAGGTCCCTCGTGAGGTCCATTAGAAAGCGGCAAGCAACATTCTTTGGGCACTTCATGCGAGAGTTTGGAATAGAACACCAAGTCACCACTGGTAAGATCTGTGGGAGAAGAAACAGATGGAGACAGCGAGAAAATGTGCTCGACAGACTGACATTGTGGCTAAGAACATTAAGCCCTACTGACACAATCACAAGTATATCAAGACGAGATGGATGAAAGACCATGATCATCGAAGCTGCAAGGTACGGCACCCGTAGACATACGCGTAAAATAGTGGGGACAACGAAAGAAACAACAGAAAATCAAAAAACGAGGCCAATGTACTTTGTTCTTATACAACATAAGAGATTAATACTCGAAAAGTTGGTTTGTGGTACAAAACTTAAATATTGCGTTGAGTAATGGATTCATTTTGCTAAACGTTTTCGCCATACACTGATCACAGCAATCGTCTGGAGTGAAATTAGAAAGCTATTATGATGAATTTATAGAAAACGAGAGGACCCTAGAAAATAATGAAGACCCTAGAAAATAATTTCAATATTCAAGATTAATATTAATTATTCGACACATTTAATAATTATCTATTACCTTGGTTACATTTTATTCAAATAGCTCTTGAGATTTGGTGAATTTAATATGTGGCTTTAAGATTGAGCTGTGAAACACAAAAGAAATTAGAAGAAATTCTAAAAAAATCCGGAGTTTCACAAGGATCCCAAAAGGGATAATCCAACCACATACATCACTATCATTTCTTGTATCAATCCTTTCTGGGTTAATGTAAGCTAAATAAAGATTTCCAAATCCTTTTCATTTGATTGTTTCAAAATCATGAAGCTTACCAGCAGGTCGATATATCTGTCAGTGTTGCTATGCAGAACGGTAAAAATTAACTAACAGTTGATATTAGGTAATTTTGATAATGCTTTCTTTAGAAATGTAAATATTAATCATATATTGGAATAGAACTACGCCATCAAAGGAAAGCCACACTTTCTTAAGGTGTTTGGCATCACGCGTTATGAGCTAATATTTTCCTGATTTATCACCCTCGTTTTTCTTTTTTGGACACTGTTAATACCAAAAACAGAGTAACAGCCTAGGGAGGTCTTCTTAATTAAATTTGAATTCTGGATTCTTAAATTTTAAAGATGTATAGAGTTTTGTAAGTCTTAAGTGATCAATTAGATTTCATTTTTAGTGTCCTTAGTTCTTCATTTGTGATGGCCAATCATTGCCAATCAGCCCTACCCCGAAGAACTATTGGAGTTGCTAAAAGTTGTTTTTGGCATCATTCCAAGAATGTGCAAACCGGTTTTCGAGAATTTCGCGAATTTCAAGAATGATGCGTTATCTGGTATTGCGTAAAGCATTCACGATCTCAGTTAAACGATACATTGGATACAAGCGGGGCTCTGTCCGGATGTACTATTGGAGTTGATAACACCTTCTTTTGGGATCATTCCAAGAATATGCAAATAGAGTTTTCAGAATTTAGCGATTTTCAAGAATGATTCTTTATCTGGTATTGAATAATCATTCATGTTCTCGGTGAAACAATACAATGAATACAAGCAGGCGCTTAACCGGATTTCCGAAAATTTCTTGTATGCATCTGAGGCCCATATCTTGATTTTCGAGAATTTCTTGGCATGCTTCCGAGAATTTCAAGAATGATACGTTATCTGATATTGTGTAATCGCTCATGTTGTCGGTGAAACAATACATTACGTTTTGTGACAGCCCCCACTTCTGATCCTTTGAGATAACAACTAAGCCAACAATATTTTTAGATTCTAAGCAGTTTTCCATTGTTATTTTGAAAATTTTGTCTAATGTATTAATCAAACGTGAGACGCATGAATTGAACATGAGACGAACCCGACTCCCCCTTCAGAGCCCCAATGCCCCCGTATTTCTCCAGAACTGTAATTTTTTACTTAGATTTTTACAACTGAAATAATTATGACTATTTTCCCTAATTCGTTGTGTTTTATTCTTTTCTTGGCGTTCGTTAAGAAAGTGAAGATTTGTTTTTAATAATTTTTTTTTCATTTAAAAGAGCTGTGTGGAGTTTGAGAGACTTGCACAAGCATTCGCGCACGCCAACTGAGCCTAAATGCAACCTAACACAAATGTAGTTAACATAATGTAACCTTAGTGGAAAATCAGTTGTGGTGTCATCTATTACTTAAAAGCTTCGTTTTTTAATCAGTGTCAAGTAAGGAAAAAAATCATGGAACAGAGTCTCTCAAACCCCGTAAAGCTCTTTTAAAGGATACAAGAATTATTTATTTAACAAAACATCTTCGTTTTTGTAATGAACGGCAAGTACAAAAAAAAAACATGTAATCAGGAAACAGAGTTTCTCAAACCCCGTGAAGCCCTTTTAAAGGATAAATGCATTATCTATTTAACAAACAATTGTCGTTTTATAATAATTGCCTAATAAAGGAAAGAAATTCACATGGAATCAGGGAACAGTTCGCTCAAACCCCATGAAGTTCTTTTAAATGATACAGGACTAATTTACTTTGCCTTCGGTTTGGCGACTGGTGACGACTCAACAATGACCTTCGCCGGTTTCTCTGCCGCTTTGGCCGGCGCGGTTGCAACGGCAGTTACCTTTTTCACTGGTGCCTTCGGTTTGGCGATCGGTGTCGGTTCAACCACCGCCCGGGCTTTCACTGGTTTCGCTTCCGCTTTGGCCGGTGCGGGTTCAACAGCAGTGGTCTTTTTCACCGGTGCTTTTGGTTTGGCCGCCGGTGCAGCTTCAACCACTTTAGTGGCTTTGGCCGTTTTCGCTCCCGCTTTAACCGCAGGGGATGTGACTGTAACTGCCTTTTTCACCGGTGCCTTCGGTTTGGCGTTTGGCGCCGTTTCAACCACCGCAGAGACTTTCGCGGGCTTCCGGGTGGCCTTGGCCTTTACCGTCTTTGCCGGTTTGGGATCCTTTGTCGAAGCCGGCTCTTCTGTTGCAGCCGGGCGCAGTCCGTCGACGAAGTCCATGACCCGGCGCGCATGGTCGTCATAGTCTGCAATCATCTGCCGGGCAAATCCCGCATAGACCTCGGCAACGTCGCCGGCTGCCCTGGAGCCGGCAAGCCGCGCCGGCATTTCGAGATCTTCCTTCCAGCGCCGTGCGCAAAATTCCATTGTGTCGGCGTTCAGCCGGTTCCACTGTTCGAGCATGCCGCCGCAGCTTTGCATCGTGGCGCTCATCGCGTCGCTGTTGCGTTTGATCATTGCATCGAAATCATGGCCTGCCAGGCCGCCCTGCATTTTCTGCTGTGCCATCACAGTTACCCGCCCTTGTTGTGTCGTTCGTCCAGGCGTCCCGCGAATCGAGACCCGGACAGTCTGACCGTTGAAAGTGACGGTTCTTTGATGCAGTGCAAAAGAAAATATTGCAATGCAATATTCACAAAAGGCGGGAAATTGGGTCAGTCCAGGTCGTCGTAGCGGTCGTCGCGCATCGACAGGAATTCCTTGAGGGAGTGTTCTTTCAGCAGACGCATCCAGTGGCGACCTTCAGGGCCGGCGTGCAATTCAGCCACCACCTGCGCGTTGTAGTCCCAGGAATTGCTGAAACCGGCGGCCTCCTGCTGCCGGTTGAGCGCGGCTTTTGCGGTGCCGATGGATGGCAGCGGAACCCGGGCAAGCTTGCGGGCGAGTCGGCGGGCCTCCTCCATCAACGTTTCGGCCGGCACGGTCCGATTGACCAGATGAATGCGTTCGGCCTCCCGGGCGTCGACAATGTCGCCCGTATACATCAGGTAGCGGGCATGCCGCATCGGGATCGTCCACGGCATCATCAGCGACGGCGGGCCGGAGACATGCCGGACCTCCGGTTCGCCGAAGCGCGCGTCTTCCGAAGCAATCGCCAGGTCGCACACCATCATCAGTTCAAGCCCACCGGCCAGGGCGTAGCCGTTGACCGCGGCGATGACCGGAATCGGGGCGTCCCAGATCGTTCGAAGCCGCCGGCAATTGGCGTCGATGTCGGCGCGCCAGCCGTCGACATCCATCTCGAAATCCTCGCCCTGCAGGTCGAAGCCGGATGAAAACGCCTTGCCGGCGCCGGTGATGATCATGGCGTTGATCGCCGGATCGTTGGCGGCCTCCTTAACGACGGCCTCCAGCCGATCGAAGAGCTCGACGGACAGCGCATTCATCCGGTCGGGCCGGTTGAGGGTCGCGGTCAGAAACGGGTCGTTCGGGTCACGTTCGACAATGACGAGATCGGCCGTCATTCGGCTTTCTCCTTGCAGGTATTCAAAAACGCAGCGACCGCAGGCCGACAAACCGATCGAGGATCAGGATGGCGACCAGCGTCATGACAATCGAAACACTGGATACAGCAGCAGCCGTCGGGTCGAAATCCCATCGCAGATAATCGAACAGTTGAATCGGCAGCGTGCTCGTTCCCACGCCCTTCAGCAACAGCGAGATGTTGAAGATGTCGAATGAGATGATGAAGGCGAAGAGACAGCCAGTAATCACGCCATTTTTCTCTTCTAATGCCGTCGCAAACGATCTTGCCCAAGGCATGACATTAATGTTGAAGCTGTCTCCGGTAATTTCGAACATTCTGTTAATAATGTCCATCGAATAGCCTTGCATGTTTGGCATGGAATTCTGAGCATTTTCCTGTGGGGAAGAGAATTGAAAAGGAGGGAATTCTTCCGTATACACATTAATGACCTCTGCATAAGAAGCAGCAGAGTATAAAAGCATAAATGTGAAGCAATAGACGAAACAATTTTTCATGTATTAACCATAGCACTATTGTTAGGTTATAAGTGATTGTTCCGTTATAAGTGACTGTTTCACTGTAAGTAATTGTTCCGCCATAAGTGATAATTGGAAGCAATATTGCATTGCTCCCAATTGACTCTGACTTTTACATCGTCAAATCACTATAACAAATCCGCAGTGTTACCTTCTTGGTCTAAAATTACCATTTTTGACGCCAGTCCGTTTTCATCCAAATAGCGTCCTATAGAGGTAAATGTCGTGGTATAAACCTTACCATCGTGATCGCTTGTTGTTACATCGTCCATAAACAGACTGCCCAGTAATAGTTTGAAACCGCTAGTTCTTACTCGCTGAGGTTTAAAGTGGGCTTTAGCATTGGCTTTCAATTTCTTAGCGTTAGTTGTTTGATAAATAGACGCGTTCACGATATCGAGGGTGTGTTCGGTGCAGTTTTGAAACTCAGAATTAAATGGATTAGCAATGACAGAGTAATTTGGATTGTGCACCGTCTCATTAACGCCATTAACAATGGCTTCAATTAACCTAGTTTGTAACTCCGGTGTTGGAATGATAACACCGGCCTCTAATGAGTGTACGCCCCAGAAAAAGTCCACGGGATAGTCCACCACTAACGAGCTGACATCTGGTTTATCCGCTTTTTGGTATAAGTTATGAATCGCGTAACCTTTAACCACTTCACCATTTGATAGCTTAATGGAAGAGTATACTGCAATAGCGGTATGGGTGAATTTGATGCCTTTTGGCATGTCTTTGGGTGATCTGCCAATCCGTCCGATAATAAAAGCTCTCGCGCCGTTTAACGCTGCGTATTTCTCTACGTCTTTTGCAAACTTTGCAATTTTCAAAGGATCAAGAATCGCCTCATTGGTGCTAGCACTGCCCGCCCAGGCATTAGACGTGAGGAGTGCGATAAATAAGAAAACGCCTGTTATTTTGGAACTCATTATTGATCATCCTTTTTCACTTTAACCTTCATTACCACCCCTGGTGCCTGATCGGATGTAATCGTTTTTTCGGTAATTTCCAGAGGCTGATTACTCACCACATTCTCCAGTAATGACTCTCCTGCTGCAGTGCTAAGTTGCCCAGTACTGCCCACGACAATCAAAGGAACAGCTACCGCCGCGCTGACCACTTGAGCCGCAGACGCCCCAGCATGAGATGTCGCTAACGCTGAGTGTTTGGTCGCTTTGCTTCCATGTTGAGCAGAATCATCTGCAAAAACCATCATCGCATTTAAAGACAAAGCGAGTATCAAGCTGGTTTTTAATAGTTTCATTTTCCGAAATCCTTTATTCGTTGAGTTGGTAACAATATAGATATGAGGAGCAAAAGTGTAAACGGATATTATTAATGCATACTTAACGGCTACATAAAGTATATTAATACTAGACTAAGTAGATTCCGGATTAAATAAAGTGTCCGGCAAAAAGTTGTATTCATAAACATTCTGTTTGCCAAGTAGCAGCGTGAGTTAGATATGTGATGATAACTTCGGTTAAGATATCAAGCTCTGAAAACGCCCCCACCCTTGTTGGGGATCACGCAATGGAAATCAAGTTATGGGAATCAAGCAATGGAACAGAAAATAAATAGCGGTTTAATTGTTTTAGCGATGATGCTTGCGTGCCTAAGCACTGCTTGCCAATCCAGCACAGATAACAGCATCATTCAGCTTGATTGCCAAAAGATTAATTCTATCAGGGATGTTTCCAGGTCTGTCTTCCCCCCAACACCACCCCTTTGGCGGGGAGTATAATTCATCCCGAGGTTGCTTTTCAGAGGCAATGACCCCCTTTGACTTTATGCCCTACTAATAGTGAGGGGATTTCTATTTTATCTTCTATTTAGATAGTACAGGTCTTCAGACAAATGGCAAGTCCTTTGAATGAGAAATCTTTAGTTCGTTGCCATGGATCATAGGCCAGTTTGTCCGTTGTTCTTCTAAGCGTGCAATTTAAAATGCACGGGAGATCGAAATTCATCTATAATGCCATCTCGTGCTGACCAGTCAGTTACTAATGTTCCACTATACTTGTCAGACACAAATTGTTTTACGACTCAGTCGGTAGGTCCTAATATTGCTTTTTAGGACTCTGTCAGGTAGGAACAGCATGATTTTTGGATGTTGTCAACCATTTTTACGTCCGTCTACCGTAATAAAAATACAATTGACTTGAAGAATGACATTATTTCTGTCATGCACCAGGCCCTATTTACATAGGAGACGTAACTTATATCGACAAGCCCTGTCTTAATCTTGTCATAAGCTTGTATGAAATCTCGTCTTTTTTGTATTTTTTTTCACGGCAATTAAATCCAAATTGGTAAATATTTGATTGGTATGCAGCCACACATGAAGAGATAGCATGTTTTGCTTCATACAAATCGTCCGCAGAAGGAAATATTTTTAGCTTTCAAAGTTTTTCAGTGTTTCATTGTGCCTTTTACTCCGACTTGTTTTTTTTAAACACCCCCCCCCCTGGATGCGTCTTGCAAACCTATTTGACTACACCGATGATAGAAAATAATGTTACTTTGATAGAAAAGTGCAATAATATTCCTTGTATTTTTACTTTTGAACTCATTTAATATTACATGATAGTATAAATTATTTAATGAGCTATTATGATAAAGTACACCCCGTTTATTTAATCTTGTTTTTCATTGTGTGTGTGTTTTTTTTAATCGTGTATTTTGGAGTTAACTCATGTAGCCTACATTGCTTATCTGGCCCGACTTACTTTTTTTTTGTTTCTTTTTTCTTCTAGCCTTTCAATTTCTAGTTTTGTGGTGTGTTTTCCTTTATCCATTTACTTTTTGTCATGATGATGAAGCCAAATTTTATGTTTGTTACCCCCACAATTATACACTTTGCTCTCCTTTGGGATGTATTATCATTGTGTTATTATACTGTATTAAGTAGAGGCAATCATTTCATTCATTCATATATAAAATAGAAAGCGAAACAAAAAAAAGTCAAGGAGACAAAAATAGAAAAAGCGAGACAAAAAAGAAACTGTGAGATCATGTACATAGGCACAACACCCAAAGGAGGAATGTCCCAAGGGGTTTTTCCAAAAGGGGCAGCAGGGGGTGAGAACACCAAAAAAGCACATTTGAACCCGACAGCTTTTGCTTCAAAGGGTTCCTTTTATACATCTTGGGGGAACCGGACACAATGTACTTTTATTTTGGTCTTAGGCCAGGGCACTTCGTATCAAAAGAATTGTCGTAGAAACTTAGAAAAGGGCTCATTCGTTTGGATATTGGAACGGCTAGCACCCTTTTTTACAGTCAAAAGTGATTGGAGAACAACTAACCCCCCTCCCACGCCCACCATTTCCCCAAACATATTCAGTCAAAATTTTGAGATGGCCATTTTGTTCGACCCAGTTAAAAAGCCCCAAAAATTATTTATTTGAAAACGACACCCCCCTCCACAGCACGCTGGGCAAGGATTGTAAATTATGCCCTTGGGGCATTTATGGTAAATATAGAAAATATGATCGTGGGGTCGTTTATATGATCGTTTTTTCTAAATATAGAAAAAACTTCGGAGGGGGCTCATTGGTAATCAAAAGTTTTAGCGCCTTTTTGAGATTCAGCGTGATCGGAGGGGGGTTAATCCCCTCTACACACACACACACACACATATATACATCTTGGCTAATATAACATAAATGATACAAATATTAGATATAATATAACACAATACCGCATACAAATTTTAAACAGTTTATCAAGAAAAATTTCTAATTGAGATATTACCGACGCTGATACAAAATCGAATATTGTAACCTTGTCTTGGTCATTACTTAGTTCTTCCAATTTGTTAGATAATTTTTTCCAAAACGCTTTTAGCAGTCAAACCGAACAGAACTTCACTGATCTGCCCCACTATAGGTAAATGGCGCTTATCTTACTATGATTGACAATATTAAATTCGAATTCTTCTATGATATTTGAAATAAGATCAAGTTCAGAAATAAATAATTTTTATCTTATTTTCAAGAGTTCCAACACCTTATCAATAACTAAATTTGTTTTAATCCAATAAATTATGGTGACCATTTTTCCTACATAGTCTAATACGTTTTAAGTGTTTCAACATCTTCATCAAGGATAACATTTTCAAAATTTAATCTCTTCTCTAATAATTTTCAGCATATCTTCCACCTGAATTCTAAGCAGTGAAGCCGTGTTTTTAAGCTGTTTTACGCTAAAAAAGAAAGTAAACTTGTAATATCAACTTGATCCAGTTCAAAGTTCGCCCAAATATTGGAAGCCTATGCTTCTTCGAACGAAGGATTGTTGTCCGTCTAATGACAAAAAAGATCCCTTAGCCAATATTCCAAAATTAAGGAATACACTAATAATAAGTTTGTTTCATCCTCAAGCAACTCATCTGAAAATAATTACTTTTAATTTTAAAGACCTTCATCTTACAAAATAAAGAGTAACACTAATTCAATAACATGATACATAGACAAAACTTGGTATTTTACTCTGTATAAGTATACTGAATAATTAGGTTTCTACTAATGCAGGAATTGGCTACATCATATGAAAATATAAAAGCCATTGATCCTTATTCTAAAATTTTTAGATTGAAAAATTCAACCAACTAACGATTTGAGGGGTCCCAAATTTTGGCCTTTATGCATGACTTGAATTTATACTTTCTAAAAAAAAGAATGTATCAAATACCTTCCGTTTTCAACAATTCTAATTTTCTTAAGGAGTAAAAGAGATTTTCTTCATGTTTTGATTACTTTGATCTCCCTTTCTTTTAACATTTGAAGTCGGGGATGACAGTGTAATTTCACTTTCCTTAGGTGAAGAAATAGTTTTAGAACATTCACCTTCATAGATTATTCTGGACTCCTCAGTTATTCGTGAAACTTCAGCCCATAAGGTAATTTAGAAAAACATTAGTGTCTCCTGTTTCAATAGCATTATCAGAGTCAATTAAATTAATTTTTGTTTCATCAGTTAACATTATATTGTGCATATCGATACAGAGAGATAAACGAAACGATTCTATTTTGGTAGGAGAAGCAGCTTTAATGGATTCTTGAGTATCTGAACTAGAAAGGAGTATGTTATCATTAAATATTACATTAGTGTTTGGTCTGTAAGACTTAGGGTAATATGGTCTATTTTCTGTATGCTCTGGATATCAAACATCGCAATTAGGGTTCATGGTATCATTCTTCTCTTTATACTGGCTCGTCACTTTTTCACAATTTTGGAAAACTGAGAATTTTGTTTCAAATAGTTTTTGAGGCTGGCCCTTTTAAGGAGCCTAGAATTTGACGTTCTTTATTTTAATTCCCTTGGATTTAAAGAAGCCAAATTGAAAACATTTTTTTGCAGTTAACGCCACATACAGTCCACAAAAAGAATAATGGTGCATTTTCTACCAATCAAAGTTGTAGCAAGGCAATACGCAATATCTCCAGAGGCAATTAATGTCTTTCGAATCTTTATTATACAATATCTTTATTACACATTTATTATAAATGTAAATCTTTATTATACTCAAGCTTTATTATACAAATGTCTTTTGAATCTTTTTTATAAAGCCTTTTTTGACCTTCGAATTTTAATCTCATTTACGCAAGTTTGGCGAATTTCACTAAGTCCCCCGTAACATTCAGAATTGAACAAAACTCCCCCACAACAGTTGGCGCAGCCCTCAAAGACAGACAATAAGAGCAACAGTAGGTACCTGACAGTGCGACTGCCTACTAACATAGACAATTATGATTATTTACAAATTATTTTTTGATTTTTAGTGCAGTGTAATTTTATTTTTGTTTTGTGTTTTTTTGTATAAGTATACCCTATACCCCAACATAATCCAAATCTTTCTTAATTAATATGAGATATTAGTAAAATTTATATAGCAAATCAAAATTAAAAATTGTAACATAACACATACCTTCAATAATATATTTTTTTTAAATAACCGAAATAAAATAATAAAATGGCCCAGGAACAAGACGAGTTATTAAAGGCGCAACAAATAATTGCAACTTCGGTAGAAATTGAAAAGTCATTACCAGATTATGAAGGGGATACGGATCTTGATCAAATCAAGATCCACTTAGGACAATTTGTCGAAATGACAAAGATTGACTTGGAAAGTGTTAAAAAACATGCTAATATTAAGACAGGCATTTACGTTTTTGAAACAAATTGTAAATACTGTAGGCACAGAAGCAACCTTGACAATAAACCCAATAGTTATTGCAACAGGCCTTTCAGAAAAGATTCATTGACACTAGTTCACTGAATAAACTAAAACACGGAATAGTGACATTCGAATAGACTCAAAATGTAAGGGAACATCTACACAAAATTAGAATCGCTACAGAAGCGAAATACGGCCTATGTAAAGGGGAATTGTATGAGAAAATAATACTTATTGCATTTGAATAGGGACTCAATCCAAAATTATATTGTCTATTAATTGTCAAAAATATTGAAAACCTAGAACTGGCAGTTCAGGAGGTGGAGACAGCCTGCGAAATTGACTCAATTGTCCTACAACACCAAAAATTATCGATAAATGCCGTAGAAAACAAAACACTTATAAGATCAAGAGATTCTTCATTGCGATTTTTCTCCAAAGAATCATCGCCAAAACCCGCTCAAAATCAAAATCGAGCCGAGATATCTCCATGACAAGTACATTTTGTCCCCAATAATCAGCTAACATCACGAAGAGATAACCAACGAGTCAAGTGTTACCCTGTAACCGATTAGGTCATATAGCAAGGAATTGTTTTGTAAACAACAATTACCGCCCCAATTTTAGGAGAACGAGCAAGCGTTTGTCCAGGGGGACAAATTATAGTGGGTACGCCGCAAGAGGTAATCGAGCAATTTTAGTTTGGGGTAATGATTTTGGATTTGGTAATTACACACGAGGTAGTTCCCAAATCCCAAATCAGAATTTCCAACGCAACACGTATCAGTATCGCGGGAGAACAAACCAACCTAATAACGATTGGAATACGAATACATGAGGTAGTTATATTAGCCGACGGCAAAAATATAACAACTCCACTTCGAACAGTAATCTAGGAAATCAAAGTAGAACAAATGAAATTTTGTTCTACTGACATTTTGGGAACATTTGGGAACCCCAGGGAAACGACACACGCCTTCAAAATTATTAAGACCAAAATATGACGGCAGATATTTTTATAGGTCCCCACCAGTGATTATACCATTTTTAAGTGCAGCCGATAATAAAATGGTACCTATATTTAGTGATTTTAACGTAGCTAATAATTATTTCTCAGCCTTTATAGATTCAGGGGTGCCGGTAAACATGATAAATACATCTGTATTTTACGAATTGCCCAATTATATTAAACGACAAACGAGCAATATATGTCCCAACTTGTCGAGTGATCAAACTGACCCTATACTGTGTAGTGCCCAATTATATTAAACGACGAACGAGTAATATATGTCCCAACTTGTCGAGTGTAACTGGACATGATCTGGACGTAAAGGGAACTGTGTATCTAACCTTCCGCAAAGACAACAAAAACTTCTATACTCGATTTTTAATTGGTAAAAATTTTCCATACGGCGCCGAACTCGTGCAGCCGCGACGCTGGCATCGGATCGCCCAGCAGCAGGAACTCGCGGGCCACGAAGGGCCCGGCGGTCTCCATGATCTTCTTGGTCAGGAACCAGGTCGTGGCCACGCCAAGCTGCGGCAGCGGCATCGCGAACTTGGCACTCTCGACCGCAACGATGAAGTCGCAATGCAGCGCCAATTCGCAACCGCCGGCGATGGCGGCGCCCTGGACGACGGCCACGACCGGCAGCGGATATTGCTGCACCGCGGTGAACATGCCTTCGATCGCGATCGCTTCCGATGGCGCAACGCCACTACTGCTGAGCTGTAGGCCGGAGCAGAAGACCGGGCCCTCGGAGCGCAGCACCGTGACGCGCTCCTCGGCATCCGGTTCGGCCTCGAAAGCCTCGCGCAGCGCGGCCATCATCTCGGGATTGATCGCGTTGCGCTTTTCGGGCCGGGCCAGCGTTACGGTACGCACGGCACCGGCCCGTTCGATGCGGACCAGACTCACGTGACGATCCCGCTCAGGGATCGACGCGCGCGGTGGCGGATCCGGTGACGACCGTCTTGCCGTCCTGATTCACCGTCTCGAGCATCAATTCGACGACCTGATCGCCATCTTCCTCACGGACTTCAACGACCGTCGCCTTGGCGGTCAGGGTGTCGCCCGGCCAGACCTGGTTGGTGAAGCGGACGCCATACTTTTTCAAGCGGCCGTCGCCGACATAGTTCGTCAGCATCACGCCGGTCAGCCCCATGGACAGCATGCCGTGCGCGAAGACGCCCGGATAACCGGCGGCTTCCTTGCAGTACAGATCGTCCGTGTGCAGCGGGTTGTAGTCCCCCGACGCGCCGGAATACATGACCAGCTGGGTGCGGGTCAGATCGTCGACGACAACCTCTTCATGGGTGTCGCCCGCGTTCAATTGGCTTGCGCTCAATGCCATTGTTCCGTCCTCCCTTAGTTCTGGTCGACCGGGCGTTCGGTCTTCACGCCGACGCCGCGCGAGGTGATGACCAGCTCGCCATTCTGGTCGCGATATTCCTGGATCGTCTCGGTGAAGGTCAGCTTGCCGGCCCGCTTGCTTTCCTTTTCCCAGGTCTTGCCCGGCTTGACCGTGACGGTCAGCTGATCGCCCGGCTTGAGCTGCCGGTGATATTCGAAATGCTGTTCGGCATGCAGGCCGCCGCTGCTCTTCGGCTTCTCGCTGATGCTGGTCGGGTTCTTGCCCGAGCCGAACCATTCCTGGCTCGGACGCCAGCGCAGGAAGTAGTCCGGGTCGAACTGCGCGACCGCGCGCGGGAAGGTCGGCGGCGCGATGATGTGGCCGACCTCCGTCGTCTTGGCGTACTCCTCGTCGTGATAGATCGGGTTCTCGTCGCCTACCGATCGGGCGAACATCATGATGTGCGACCCTTCCACGGGCATCTTGATTTCGTCGGCCACCGATTTGTCTCCTTATCCGAGCGTATTGGTTTCCCTATGTCGGCGAATATTAGGCAGGCGAGCCGGATCAGCGCAATGCCGCTGCCCCTTTCCCATGGTGCGGCGGATTGCTACGGTCCGCCGCTTCGACATCAGAGGACCGAATTGACCACCATGACCGAAATCCCCACCCCGCTCGAGCTGCCGCCAGCCACCGTGAAGCCGGAATGGATCGACTTCAACGGCCATATGAACGTGGCCTACTACCTGCTGGCCATGGACGATGCCTCCGAGACCTTGGACGAGCTTCTCGGCCTGTCATACGAATATCGCGAGACGACCACCAACGGCACCTTCGCGGGCGATATCCACATCGCCTATCTGCAAGAGGTGAAGGAAGGCGACCCGCTGCGCATGACCGGCCGCGTCATCGCCTGCGACACCAAACGGGTGCATTGCTGGATCGAGATGTATCACGCCACGGAAGGGTACCTGGCGGCGACGATGGAAAAGATGGTGTTGCATGTCGACATGTCGGTCCGGCGCGTGGACGTCCACAAGCATTCATAGACCTCCCCTGGTGGTGCAGTTAGAAACCAGATCACCATTGTCTAGTCAGCCAGAAGTTCTGCTCCAATATACAAGACGTGAGAGCATACAGAGGCGCGGACGTTAGATCAGACCACAGCCTGCTAGTAATCAAATTCTCCCTGAAGTTGAAGAGGAATGCGAAAAAGGCACCAAATTAAAAACTCCAATTTGATTCTGACAAGCTCCTAGACCGAACGACCAGGCATGAGTTCGTTACCGAACTTAGCAACAAGTTCGAAGCACTCTACATCAGTGACCAAGACGACCAGGAGATGATATGGGACCAGATAAAGAACCTCTACATTGAGTCAGCAAGCAAGACCCTTGGGCACCGCAAGAAACCGAAGGACCAGTGGCTATCGGACCGCACTTGGCAGCTCATAGAGGAGAGAAAAGTCGCAAAACTTCAGATCCTTGCCTGCCACGACGCGAATCAGATCTACAAGACCGAGAATTACAGACGGATTGACAAAGCTGTCAAAAAGAGCGCACGCCAAGACAAACGCCATTTTTACGAAGCAAAGGCCGCGGAAGCTGAAGAAGCCGCCAAGAATGGAGACAGCCGGTCACTGTACAAGATAAAGAACGAGATAACCGGGAAGAAGACAGCCAGCGATGGTCCGGTGAAGGACAAAAACGGCATACTGGTTACCAGTCCCAAAGAGAAGAGGAAGGTGTGGGCCGACCAATTTGGCAATCCTGAAGAGACCACCCTGGACAAGCCAATTTCCATCCCCGAACATCCTCAGATCTCGCTAGACATCAACACCGAGCCCCAACTGAACACGATATTCTGAAGGCAGTCAAAAAGCTGAAAAATGGCAGATCACCAGGAGACGACTGCAATGCGGCAGAAATGCTGAAATGCTCCATGGACACCTGTGTCACCTATTGGAAAGACTTCTTTGGAACCATCTGGACAACAGCAAAATTACCTTCAGAATGGCGCCACAGTACGCTCGTGAAGCTCTTCAAGAAGGGCGATGCCACGCTCTGTAACAACTGGCGAGGCATCAGCCTGCTCTCGATTCCTGGCAAATTGTTGTCCCACATTATCCTGTCCCGAATACAACGTCACCTAGATGAATACCTGCGTGATGAACAGCATGGCTTCCGCCCAAACCGCTCTTGCACGGACCTGATATTCACCCTGCGAATGCTCACGGAGGAGAGCTGCGAATGGCGCAATAAACTCTACATGATCTTCATAGACTTCGAAAAGGCGTTCGACTCATTAGACCGCCAGTCACTCTGGAAGCTCCTTCGCCACTATGGTATCCCTGATATCATAGTAAATCTCATCATGGCGATGTATGAAGATACAACCTGTTGTGTGAAGACAGCAGAGGGAAATTCACGCAAATTTCCCATCCTCTCCGGGGTAAAACAAGGGTGCGTGCTATCCCCGCTACTCTCCGCAATCGTCATCGATTTCGTTCTGAGGAGCGTCGACTCAACTGGGCTACGCCTAAATGATCGCCTGCTGAGCTACCTAGATTTTGCTGACGATATTGCCATCCTCGAAATTTGCAAATAACGGCTTCAAGCGCCGCTCTTGAGTGTCCAAAAAAAACTGAAGGTTTTGGAATTAATATCAACGCCAGTAAAACCAAAGGCATGGCAACTAGTGGATCACCTATGAACATCAAATATGGTGATAACGACGTGGAACAAGTGGTCCATTTCAAATATCTTGGCAGCACCATCGAGAACACAGGATCCACAGCCCAAGAAGTCATCGCCCGAATTGGACAGGCTAGCAGCATCTTCAACAGACTCAAAAAGTTTGGAGATCGAGTACTTTCTCTCTACGGCTTAAGCTCCGCCTATTCAACAGCAACGTCCTGCCCGTCCTCCTATGTGTACCTGAAACATGTCATCTCAGTCAAGAACACGAGTGGAGAATTCAATCGTTTGTAAACATGTGCCTATTATTATTATGCTGTTTGTAACATATATAATTTAGGTCAACTACTAACAAGTACAAAAAGTTAAAAGCGGAGATGAAAGACAAACAAGGTTACTCTCAATTTTTTAAACTTCAATGATTTTTTTACTCGTGATTTTGAAAATTGAGAATAATAGCATAAACATTGCAACGACATGTTTGTTGACCAAACTCGTGATTTGTGCAACTATTTAATCATAATTTGTGTTCGTTGTCTTGTTCTTATTAGAATACAGTCTGACTAATTTCTTATAATCAAGCTTACAGGAATTAATATAATATACATCTCCTACCATGACAAACTCCCTGGATCAGGCATTATAAAATGTATAACAGGCTGAACGTTTGCACAAGAAAGTATCCTTCATAAAATTTTTATGTTTGTTTGCCACTTAATTTTGTATGCAGGTACTGTTATACTTCTGATTATTTAACATTAACAGAAACGATTTCTTTTCGGTTGATACTCCACCCATCGCAATTAAACTTTATAAATTGACAATCATATCTCTGCATTAGGTCATTGCATAAGTCTCTAAAAAGTCAATGGTTTGCGATCATAGAACGATTTTCAGTATGTAGCAAAGCCTACCGTGAGCTCCAAGACATGAAGTAACTCTTGGGAATCATATCTGTTCTTAATTCTTGGGAATTATATCTGTTCTTAATTCTTGGGAATCATATCTGTTCTTAATTCTTGGGAATCATATCTGTTCTTAATTCTTTGGAATCATATCTGCTCTTAATTATTGGGAATCATATCTGCTCTTAATTCTACTCCAGATATGATCGATTGTGGACGATAACCTTTGATATCTCAAATGATATTAAGATCAGAATTACAGGAATGAAGAAACAGTTTTCAATACGGAGTCATGTCTCCAATTGTATCTTCCTTGCTGAAGATGAGTGAGACTACCACAGGCTACGTGTTGAAGAGTTTGTGGGTTGAAGCACACGTTACGTTAATTGTTGGTAGTCTATTTTCGGAACTCCATCGTCCTTAGGTTTGGAATAGAGGTATTTAGATTTCTACAAGTAAATTGTAAATGTTTTGTGATAGCAAGTCTTGTGTTTTATGACTGATTTTTACGTGTAAAGGGAAGCATTTCCTTGATAACTCTTGAACAATGAATTTGTTTGATGTTACACAATCTTCCTTCGAGTTTCTTATTTCTTAAATGATAGCTCTACTATTTTAAAGGTGATTCAATTGTACATAATTTGACTTTTGTTAATGCATGTATTTGCTTAACATCTGGTTCAGCTCTGCCTTTTAATTTCTGTCGTATAACAACCAGACCATGCTGAAATTTTGTGTATATATGCATAAATTCGACTTAAACCAAATTTTAGATTTTGGCATTTGAGTAATTTCCAGTGTAGCACTCGCAGGCATTTCAAGTCATCTGCGAGAGAAATCAAGACGTTTTGATGAATGATAATGGAATGAATAATTTTCGATGCCATAGATTTTTTCTCTACGTAAATTCTACAACACCACACTGCAGTTCAACATACCAATATTCTCATTTGTTTCGCTTGGCAAATTATAATAATTTTTTAAAACTCAATGCCTTTATTAGTAATCTTTACGAAAACATTTCCCGCTGTTGTCACCTGGCGTAGTACATGGGACAGCAGGATTGATATACAGGAGTGTTTAATCCGGAAATTAAAAATGATGATAATGATAATAAAATATAAACACATACATACAGAAAAAATAGGTGAGGGAGGAAAACGTTAATTACATGAAAAGTAATATCTCCGGATTAGTCAAGTCTTTGTTATGGCTGTTAAAAATACAATACGATGTTCTTATGGCTACTTCCGAACACTTCATGAAAAGTCTGTTTGTATCTATGTTCAAACTTTTCTATAAATTTCATAAAATCGAAAGAATCCTTGGTAAGAAAAACCAAAGTTGAAATTTCAAGAGTAACAAGTACGGTGAAGAAACAGAATCTTAGCTATGAAGCAAGCACTCTTGCAACAAGGCAATTTAAAAGATTCATGTGGTGCCATGCCAGAGTGCTCAACCTGCATGCGCGGTGAGCATATATAAAAACAACATTCAGTTAGAAACATAACGAACCTTGATGGCTCTCAGTTACTTGTTTGACTTCCCAGCTGTTTGTATCCCACACAATATATTTCTGTGTTCAGAAGAAAACAAAGATATTGAGGTGTTATTCCAAGAAAAATGCATCTGCTAAATATGGTAATACTTATTCATCCCATTTTTCACTGACTGGCTCCCGCTAAATGGCCTCCTCTTGCAACCCCCACATGTAACTTTATCTTTGTTTTCAATACCTTTCCTAAATTTTCAAGTTATTGATACCTAATTACTAGCGGCATTGAGATATCCACCAGTACACAGAACAGGGTATTTCAATATCATCGAGACGAGAGGTTATGAAATGTTAGTTTTGAAAAGAACACTAGAGAAATAGAAAATATGTCACCACCAGGGACATATTTTCTATTTTTCTATATCTTCAGTCCTCTTTCAAAACTACCATTTCAAATTCTCTCTTCTCGATGATACTTTCTCATTTTAATGGCCTTTAGACAGATAGATGGGGCTGAGTGAGGGCAGTCATTCCTTGGTCAAGTCACATGACGCAGAGAGGCTGGTCTCCAATTGCGTTGAGCCGGACATCGATGTCCAACGGTTGATAATTGGGAGCTAATGTTAACATCGGAGGTCACCTAGCATAATTGGTAGAACACATGCCGCGAAAGCTTGGGTCTCGGGTTCGTTCCCTGGAGTTGAAATATTTTCTATTTCTCTAGTGTTCTTTTCAAAACTAGTATTTCAATATGTTAAAACCTGAGTGTAGCAAGGTAACTCAAAAGCACAGAATGGAAGACGCACGTTAATGTACTTGAATACTAAGTTATGTGTTAGTAAAACTTGCTTATGTACCTTTTTGTCACTAGTAAGACAATCTATTCATACAATGTAAAGAAGAATTAATTTTGTGTCACCTAAGCTTTCCCCAACAAAAACCACACTCACTCCTACATATTAAGCATCAGCAGACACAACCCTTTACATATAGTTTCTCAGACACTCCTTCTTCATACTTTCAGAGACACAGAACAAAAAAATTTCCAGCAGCTTGATGAGATGACTCTCACGTAAACATACATTCTGAGATCTAGTCTTTACTTCACTAGATTAAGTTCTGTCTTGATATCCGTAGAACTGGAGATGCTACAAAGACTTCTTTACATCTTGTAGGGTTGTCGTATGCAACATTGCTCTTCCCGTGGAGACACCTGCTATTTAGGAAACCCCTTCAAGAACTAGATTATCATACAAAACTTGCATGTGTGCCTGATATGCATTTTAAGGGTTCAATTAGAAATCCCATCAATATAAATGGCTCATGTTTTGTTTTTGTGTAATATACAGGTTTAGGTGCTACCCAACTTCTTTGAAGCTTTCATGTCAATACACATGCCATGGCCCCACTTAGAAATCTTGACCTACAAGGGAAACATTCACCGGTGGCCTAGAATAGCTGCCATACTGTTATCAGACTCCATTTAACTACATTCAACAACCTCATAAAGTATAATTAGGAAGAAACTTGTTTCTTTCACATACGACATTCAAGTCAATATCACATTTTCCTTTCACAAGCTTAATTGCCGTTCGTTCAAGTTCTCTGAACATGATGCGTCCCTTGAAGAGTTTCTTCAACACAGTGAAAGCTTGCAAAAGCAAAATGTGATATCAACTTTAATGTCTAATGTCAAATAGCCTCATAAAGGTGATGCATCTTCAACTGACGCCCTATGAACCATAAATCTAGGCAGAAACATCTGGAGTAAAAAGTTTATAGAGTTTTGGCAAGTGATCTGATTTTGTCAAGATTATCTAGGTCAAGGGTACTATAACTGACACAAGTCCCTCCATGGGTAAAATTTTCTCAGGCCCCCCATAATTTGGTGCACCATAGAAATTTGAGATCCTCGCATAAATCAGGGTGAACCCAAAAAAGCAAAAGTCTGGGTTCACTTAATGAGACGAGAATGAGGATGGCAATTGATAACAAGAATAAAAATTAGCAAATAGATGACAAACTGGTATTCAATGAAGTCTTCATCATAACATCACAAAAACAACCAAAATAGTTCACATCCAATGATAATACAGTCTGCCTGAATTCAGCTGATTTGCTTTCTCAAATGGATGGTCA
Source organism: Alatinidae sp. Z8VKAUB7J3 (assembly GCA_010016025.2). Classification (NCBI taxonomy): domain Eukaryota; kingdom Metazoa; phylum Cnidaria; class Cubozoa; order Carybdeida; family Alatinidae; species Alatinidae sp. Z8VKAUB7J3. The sequence continues at coordinate 6,920,879 of JAAAKM020073195.1, read as the reverse complement.
TGTTTATCTCAAACAAGAGGTAAGAATAATTTTCTTCATTCAAAACAGTACAAAAAAGTTTAAGACATTGTCCACATCTAGCATCTGATCAGTCTCAAATGGTTTTGAGCACAAAATTCCAACCATTCAAAAACCCATGGTCCAGTGCCCATTCCATTATTTTGGACTTCAGCTTGCAACAAAGCTGTAAACTGCAGGGCAGTGTCTTGAAAAGTTTCTCCCTGAGATTGTCTTGGGTGGATTTAGCATTGTTCTTGCCCCTAGACTCTCTCCTGGTCAAATTTAACACTACTCCCCTACTTTTTCAGGCTCCTACCCATTTAAGTTACAAGTAGAAGAATTGAAGTTTTTTTGAAGCCATAATTCCAAGCAGTTGTCAGATCAAATTAAATCTTTGTCAAAGAAAAATCAGGAAGAACTGATTCAGATGTGATTACACAAAAATGTAATAACTGACACAACTTAACAATGCTTTTAAATTCAGTTTTCCATGACAAAATGTCCATGAAGCAACATGACAGTGTCAGTGTAAGAGCATTTTCCCAGATGTGTCTTGTTCAGTTTGATTGTTGAAATCAGTTTGAATTACCAATACCAATACTATTTTATGAATACCTTGCAACACTAAAGGATTTTCTAGGAACTGTCAAAATGGTGGCTTCTCTTTGATGTCAGCAACATTCCCTAGGAAAATACTTGATGAAGAGATAACGTCAAGATGTGACATAGAAATGAGTATGCTTTCTTCACAGTACAGTTTACATGGAACTTTGTCTTAAATAAATCTGTCATGATTGATGCGTTTGTAACAAAAAAGTGTGCCAGCACATTGACAGATTATAATATTTACTGAATCATACCTGGTTTTATTGTGATTAAGGTATACTCACCAAATATCACATGCAGTGCAAATGGCAGTAGCTGCTGTATAAGATAAGTGTCCGCAGGATGTTACAATGGCAAATGCAACTTCCAAGTAAACTTAGTGGATAATACATCTTTTCTAAATCAAAAATCTATGAACTTTTACCTAAGAAAGGGTATAGATTGTTCGCCAATGGTCATGCCCTTCTGGTAGCTAGTATGCTACCCATGTATAAAAGGCTTTACTATGCCACCAACCAATGAAGTGTTTCAATTTTCAGTTTTCGTATTAAAATTGTGGAAACTCTTATGTCAGTTCAAGGTGCTCTCCGACTACAAAATCAGTGTCATGTGGCAATTTAAATATGACATTAGTGGTGTGCCACTTGTGACATGTCTTTTCAGCATGAATTCAAGCCTAAATGCAACCCAGTTTTATGGACATTGAAGGTATAAGCTATTGGGCATACTGTTTCTTAACTAATGCTAGTTTTGTTAGCCTTTTCTGTTCGATATTTCACCCATTGTTGAATTATCTTATCACTGCCTTTATGTGAGTTGCTTTAAATCTGCTTCTGCGAGGGTATTACCAGCCGGGGGAGTTGGGGGGGGTGTGCAGGTATTAAAATAACAGCAGTGATCATAATTTAATTTTGTGGACTTTTATTTGATATGACATTTCGTTATGTTCTATCTACCAGCTTGTAGAATTGTCAAAGGCGCAAGATATTGAGGCAGGTGATGGAACAACATCAGTTGTTGTAATCGCAGGAAGTCTCCTTGGTGCTGCAGCTAGGCTCCTGGAAAGAGGAATTTCCGTATGGGCATGACTGCCGTTGCAGCTTCCGTAACATTGTGCTAATACCTCCGTGGCACACTATTACAGTGTCATGTCTCCATGGTGCTCTGGCGACAGTAGATCAGGACGTGAGATCCAATTCGTCCCGATGGAAAGTGGGTGTGGAAAAACTTTGCGCACTAAAAGGTAATAAAACAGAAATTCACAACGTCATCCAATACTCCTAGAATAAAATGATTTGGCAACTAATTGACCTATAGACTACTTAAATACTCAGTGTATCACATACAATGCACAACGAGGCACTGTCTACTCAGTTTATAGTACTCTGTCACGCACTTTCCACTCAAAACAAGACCACCATCTGACAGTTCAAGAAAGCGTAGCTAAACGTATTTTAAACTTGGAAAACCAAAAAATATATTAAACCGTGGAAAGGCGTATAGCTTGCAGGAAGCAAGGTGTAATCCGTTGTTGACCAAGTGCTACTAAAACCGATTGCCGAAAAAGGAGATCATTTTAACAACTGATCTACAATATGAGTGTTTGACTAGGCAAAATTTTTGATATAGTTCTTTGAGCCGCAGGTTCGCTTTAACCTAGACATTCCTTCTCTGTCGTTTACATTTAGTGTTAGGAATACCTCCTCACGGATTACTGTATTTTGTGAACGAATCCATATCAGGGCGATCTCAATATTTAGATCGCCCTGCTCCATATACAAATACACAAAGCTATATGCGTTTAATTAAAAGATCGTCTTTAACAAAGAGGCATGGTCTTCAAAGCTCACAAGAGTTAAGATTTACAAAAAATAGTGTTAGTCTCATCTTCAAGATGTCACTAAAGATCTGCGCTGTTGCAGGCCAGTTGTAACAAAGGAATGGCGTTGCCATAAAAATACCCCCCTGTGGGTAGCGTGATTGTGCCATCCCACATTCAAGTACTGAAACCCACGCCACTATCAGTCACCGCGCATGACAAGATTTATTAGGCACACCTCCATTCCTCGAATCAACCAGCTGTATTGTGCATCGGTGTACAGTCCACAGCGGCCAGAAATTAACGTCACACGCTCATCGCATCGTTCATTTGTATTATCGGTACATCTAATTCGTTTAAGCCAGCAGGCTTCAATGTGTTGGACATACGTTGCCACAAGGATTTGGGTCATAGACTAGTTTCTGTCTCAGCCTCTTTGACAAGTTCCAGTTGGACATCAGTAAGTGATCACAGATTTTAAGAAATGCCGTGGAACAGTTCTTCTCTCCCCTCATAATTTTTGAAGAGTGTGCGGGACTGTGGTTATCAGTGATCACTTTTATATGGTATAGATTGATGGTCCTATCTACGTATTCAACGTTATACACTTTGCATTGAAGTAGGTATACAAGATACCTAGAACAGTAGTCTAGAGCACCATAGCGGACATCAAATGTGATGCTGTTGTTATAGTCCGACAACACGGTGCTTTCAATGATGAAGTTGGAAAAAACATCACAGTCCCTTCGTTTTCTGCAACTTTGCCTTTTCTACAAGTTGTTTCCTCACTAGAGCTGTAGAGCTCGTTGGAAAGCTCCATTTACATGTCAAATTTACAGGTTGAGCGTAACGTTATGACAATCGCTTGTTAATCTTTTGGAAACTCAGTTTAAGTCAACGAAATAGAATTGTCAAATGTCTTTTGGGCCAAAGTCCTGTGGCAAATATTCAAAATTGAATATGAAATTATGACGAAAGTGCTGGAGTATAGTGAGGGTGAAATATTGATCCAAACTTCGCTCTGCTGAAGGATTCCTCAACACGAAAGCCGACAAATCGACGCGTTTACATTAACGGAGCGAGATTTAGCCAGAGTACCGACAGAAAATCGTCATCGTGTTCCGGCTGTTAAATAACAACGAAATTCTTTTAAAATATATGCATTTCGACATAAAACCAGGGCTCGCATATATGCATCTTGAAAGTATAAGTGCCAAATATTCTAAAATATTGATCTGTACGATGCGAACAACGTATTTCATCTTTTGTAAAAGAAATCAGGAATGGCCACAACCAGAACTTTTAACGTGGTAGACATATACCATGATAGTTCCTGTATACCTTTTTGTAAGAGAGTACTGGAATTGTATAAGAAGAATGACAATAAATTGAAGGTTTAAATTGATCCAACTTTAGATCTTAATTTAATAACTCTGGAAATGTCACCTTTGGGGTTTATTACCAAGGATTCTTCCAATTTTATAAATTTTTTAAGAATTTAGACATCGATTCAAATAGGATTATGTTAAATTGTTCTGAAGTAGCCATCAGAACATCTTACTATATCTTTAATAAGCGCAATTTAGATAAAAAGATAAATTTGCCCAAATAAAAAGTAACTACCAAATTTCGCTAATTTCATGGTACGTAAATAAATTGATAAACCACTTTGTTATCTCGTCGCTTTGAATAAGGCCAGAAATAACTCTGCGAAAAATACTTTTGCTATATATTGAAACCATCCTTTGCATCTCACCCGCTATTTTCTCAACACTTCCCTGATTTACGAACATCTTTCAAAGTTCAGTCTTTAACCTTTTCTATCAGCTCCTAAGTACGCCAGTTATCACTGGAATCATTTTAACTAAGCTACCTGGGTGCCTTTCTCTTCTTTCAAATCCTAGTTGTCTATATTAAGTTAGCTTTTTTTTATTCTGAAACTGTTGACATGCTATATCGCATATCATAATATCTTTTTCTTGCTTAATTTCAGGGATCAACTCTGGTCTTTGCGACGTTGTTGTCTTACGTAGGTGAAACTCGAAATCCCACAACGACTTGGCTTTGCCATTTTCAAACACCTTCCCTCTTTCCCGACGTTGGTCGCACCAAACACGATCTCAAACACTCGTTCTCCTTCGCCCATGCTACCGCTAAAATCATGAAGACTTTGTTGTGTCCTGCTAAATACTAAATATGAAATAGCTTCTTACATCCACCTACTAGGTGTTCTACCGTTTCATTGTGTTGGAAGCATACTCTACATTTTACATCTTTTACCAACCGTCATGATATCTGCTGTCTTCCTGGGGTTGAGTTTTTGGGATAATCATAATTGGCAATCGTGTTATTAATCTCTATATACTTTACTATGTTGCTCTTTTGCTTTGTAGCAATCGATCTTTCTCTTCTTCGTTTTCTTCTTACTATAAACCAAAGTGTTTAGTCTTGCAGCTTCAACATCCAAGCTCTGTTAATATTCAGAGATATGGAATAAAACACTTGACTCCCTCTCGTGAAAATTTTATTCTTTTAGAAGCAGATTTCTACTTAAGTAACCTACAGCCCTGAAGAACTTGCAGCTTTGTAAACAGATCAACAACAATCACTGTTACGTATGTTACTTTTCAGTTTACTGCTCGTCAACACGTGGTTTCTGGCTGTTACACTCATCTCCATCAAGGAAGGTACAATTCGTGACACGACTTCCTATTGAAAACAAGTGTTGTCCCCCGTTCTTGTAATCAGGATCTACTGATCTGTGGTATTAAAAATTATAACTGACATTCAATCAACCTTAGAATTACAAGCTGAAGCAATTGTAGAGAAGCAGTGCTGTAGCCAGACTATCTCTGTAGGGCATGCTTATTACCTATGAGCATATTTTAGGGTATGCTTCATAAATTTAAGGCGCACAGGCAAGCCTGTTTACCAATTAACGTAATTTTTGTGTAACCCCTACTCTGCATTTCAAAATCATTTTAGAATCATTTTGAGGGCCATAACGTGAAGGTACAAGACATGAACAGATCTAGGTGTGCAGATTTGATATCTTGGAAAAGATATATGGAGCAGGGTTTTCAACAAGTCTGAGTAATGCTTTGACACATTTCAAAACTCTAGGACAGACGGCCATGAAATAGGGGATGCTATTTTACCTTGAAGTCCACTTCTAGAGGCTGCTAAGCATACCAATTATAGAATACCTCGACATGAACTTAGGTTTAATTAGTTCTGCTGGTCTTTGCTATCCTGCAATTAACGAATTCATCCATAAGGCAGCATTTTTTTTGCCACTTTTGGTCGGCTAACATGTAGTGTGAGGTCAAAGAAATATTGCTGTCATTTTATGAAGGTGTCACACGAGGGAAACTAGTATATGACGTGCTGTTTTTACATTTTTTGCTATTCTCTAAACTGTGGGACTTATACCTTATTATAGCAAAATATTGACCATTATACTCAATGCTATTGGAAGGAAGGCTAAATTTATGCTTCTGGGGTACGTGTTACTGTCATCTTCTGGAATTCAAAAAATAGCATTTATGTCTCACACGTTGTAATCATGAGATGGACGTATCCGAACCATGCTTTGATTCCGTAAGATGTTTCTTGCTTTTATGTTCAAGCGTAAATCCGACTATGAAGATAGTATTTAATTTGGTATCATTCGAAAGCTACGATGATCGGATGCCAAAAAAATGATCTAAATGCTATATTGAAAAAATTAAATGTAAAAAAATTTGTGTCATTGAATCTAAAAAGGTTTTTATATATGCTGCAGTTCCTCAGATAGATTACTTATCTAATAAGCTTGAAATGGTGTATAGTACCTCTCGATAGTAGAAAGTGCGAGACACTAATTAAATTTAAGAACAAAAGATCCATGTCCGCACAAATTTTTAACATAGGGCTGCAAACGCTTGAGAGTTAAGATATAAGCATGTTGCAAATGTGGTAGTTATGTTTAGGTTGAGTGAATTTGGGATGAGTGAATTTGGGATGCGTGAATATTCAGTATTAAATGCGTTATCTAAAGACTTCTAAATCCTCTCCGCGCTTAAGAAAAGCTGTTTCTATGTATTAGACTCGGTATTTTCTTGGTAATTTTAGGACAACAACATGCGTACCCCATTTCCAGTCCCATTGGCAATTGTCGGAGGCAGATACGATCAATACCAGGTGAGATGATGCTATCGCAGATATTGTAATCAAAGTTGAGAATAGCTGTTGAGGCTTACGCATATAAAATACTTGTACTTAGCTAATAAATGCTTATGAAATGGTTACAGCTAAAATGCTTGTGCTTATTTTTATACTGATGCTTATGCTGATGCTTTTTAAATGCTAATAGATTGCCTACACTTATGAAATACTTACATTTATGCCAATGCTGATGCTTGATAGTGCTTATGCAATGCTTATAGTTATGAAATAGACATGTTTATGCTTTTTTCAATGCTTGTAAATTGGCTATGATGATGAACTGGTTACGCCTATTGATGCTTATGAATGTTTGTGTAATTTCGACACGGTCTACTCGATATCTTTTGTATTTGATGAACGACATTCGCATTAGCATATGCACACAAGACCAAAAGGCTGTATTATCTCTTCCCTTTGTTTCGCTATCTATTCCTTATCCGTGAGTGTCGCAGCTGTTTTCCTCGCTCTATTTCTACTTTATCCTGTTCTTCATATTCTTCTTGTATTGTGCCTTTTGCACGATGCCTTGTTTTTTGTCTGTAGCGTTTCTACTTCCACTTTTTGTACTTTTTTTGTTGCTGTCATTGTGTTTTCTCAATACCTGATGCCAATTTTCTACTTCAGTATGCCCTCTCGTTTGTTTCGTTACTCCCCAGTTTTAGTTCTTGCTCCTCCTCTCCTTAATTGTTTCCCACTTGGTTTTGTCGTTGTTGTTCCTCATTTACTTGGCGACTTCTTCATTTTCTTATTCTGTGCTGGCTTATCGTTGTTTCTCTAATTCTTTATCATTATATTTCCTTTTCCTTGTTTTTGTTTTCTCATTGTGGCCCCTTCTTCTTGTCCCACTTTTATTTTGGTGCCTTTGTGTCTGTTCTTGTTGCTCTCTTATGTATACCCTGAATGTTTTTACGGATGTTACCCTCCCGTTTGTCACTTTTTCCCCCTCCTCCTTCGTCTTGTAAAAGCCGCGCTATTAATTAAGCCGCGTTTTTATTAGGCCGCATTTTTGAAGGTGCGGCCTATATAAGTACGCTGCTTAATTTGACGTGTGAAGGTATTAGTTGTAGTGCTTTAATAGCTTCAATTTTTCCCCAGTTTGAGTTCAGCAGCTTTTTGACCAGTTTCTTATCTAAAAACCTTGTTATATGTAGTTCATTTGTCACCAATTTTTTTTTCCTTTTACTTTGTAGAGTTTTTTTAAAAAACTGGATAATGTAGGCTCCTTGATCACATTTATTCGTCAAATTAAAGGCTTACTTAACCCTTAGTTACATTTGTAATAGTTTTGATTTTATTTAGCTTGTGACGTGCTAGTTTGTTTGTGGATTGACTCACCAGATACACGTTTTTACTGTTAAGAAGTTTTAATTTAGTGAATTTTGTTTCTGAAACATGTCGTATGCTTTGTATTATTTTCAATTGACCTTGATTTCTTATCATTTATAGCGTTAACGGTTTAATAAAGACTGTTCTAATCAAGGGGTTTAAACTTAATAAGTGGTACAACAAGAAACTTTTTGGGCGACATCTGTGCACCCTCTGACCAGCCCCCCCCCCCCCCCCTCCCCCCCCCCCCCGCGCCCCACCCCCCCCCCCCCTCGGGGCTCCCCCTCAAACCTTATATAACCAACCCGCTAACCTCCCATATTTTACATATGGCCATTTGTAA
>JAAAKM020073195.1:6896124-6912569 GCA_010016025.2 Alatinidae sp. Z8VKAUB7J3 | reverse complement strand
GTGCACCCTCTGACCAGCCCCCCCCCTCCCCCCCGTTACTGCAACTACCTGGTGACGCGCCTGCGTCCAGACTCGTAACTCTCCAGCAAACTTTATATAACCAACCATATAACCTACTATTTTTATCAGATGACCATTTGTACCCACAGAATTACACGATTTTATTGACACGCAGTTGAACTCAAAGTGGAGAATTTTTTTGTCATTTCCAGCAGCGATGTTCTTGGTCAAGCGTGCAATTTGAAATTTTGATGGTACATTTTATATTCTATATTGGCAAGTAATATGTATAAAAAGGCACTCGAGGTATAGCTTGGCTTACGTCGATCCACGAAACTGCTAAACATATGTGTTCCACAACGTCGTATCCTCATAACACCCCATATTTTATAGTAAAAACCCCTCGTGTACAATCAATAAGCTGCCATTTAAGCAACTTCAGCATGGTCTCGAGCGTAGAAGTGAAGCAACTCGAGGACTGATCCAAACCTAAGATGTTTATTATAATATTCGTGGAGTTAAACGCTTCATGACCTTTCGGGAAGGAACAGTTGTGGCACTTGTTCTCATCTCATCAAGAAATATTTTTTCCATGATCCATGACAAACAGTCCTAGATAGTCGTGCCTACCTCATGGTCCGACTCCCTTAATAGCGTGGCGTTGCCCTTAAACATCCCAGCTGCTCTTTATTTATTAGTTAGCCTGTTTGGTTGGTCTTAGCGTAGTTTGAAACTCGGGCCCACTGCTCATCAGGGGTCTTTGATTGAGAGATTGTTAAAGGGGGTATCATAGAATGCTGAAAGGAAAATATGTATTGTATTGTATAATTGCAAGAGGGTAGATCGCTCTAGGATACTTTCCATGGAGGTAAACTACCCTGCAAAGATCAGCTGGCATCAGACTGCGCTTATTAATTAGATACATGCTTTACTTATAGAACATGTGGGGTGGCTTTTGATATATATCTATATATATACAAATATATCGCCGTTATGCGTAATAGATTCTCTCCGTTTCAGAAATAATGTTTATGTCGCTATTTATATACAGTCCTCCATAAACAACGTCGATGAAACTATAAATGAAACTTTTTAGATTTCTTTCGGCGATTGTGGGACTGTGTCCGAAACACGTTTATTGTAATGGCAGTTGTTGCCCCCTTTATGCACCAAGTTTTATCTTATCCAACGCCATTGAAGTCAGCTGCGAATTGTTCAGGAAGGCTTATTTCTTCAACCAAGGTGTTGTCTACTAGCTTTTGTCTGATTGTTTTAATATATATGATATGATTCGCTACGAAAATGTGAAATCTCTTGTCTAAGTTTCTGGCGTAACTGGTTCTATGAGCCCAGAAGGTTGATTTGTTGACAGGAACTGAGATTTCTTTACAAATCATTTGATCTAGTCTAGAAGCTAAGACAGTTGTGGTTAATTCCAAAGGCGGAATGGTAATGCGTTTCAAGGATGCGAGTCTTGACTTAACCATTAGAAGCAAACAATGTGCTTTTCAAGTGTCACTCAAGACCTTTTCATATATGATGCTTCACCATATCACTCTCCAGAGGCGTCTGAAAAATGATGGAACTCACGAAATCTATCCTGTTGATAGTATAGTCTCCTAGTTTTGGGACTTCTTGGAGCCAACGTTGCTATAACCGTAGATATTTGCTGCTAGTATGACGTCCTGTATCAGTTCGTTTCCACACAACTCTTGCAGCACTGCCTTTACTAAAAGAATTTGCTGGTTTGACAAACCCGAAATGGACCATAAATAGAACTGGCGCCTGACAAAATGTCTCTGCTAGTAGCTGGCTTATTCTTCATTACTATCTTAAATCCGAAGGCGTCTGCTTGTACGTTTTATTGGACACCAAGTGTTCTTTTTATGGGGTCGTTGCCAGAATTTTCGTCCATAGCTGATGATGCTCTATCCACATCGGTTATTGAGAAAAAACTTCTTTGCTCTTGCAGGGTAATTTTTAACGTATTAACAACGTCGTTGTAGGAGAGCTGGAGGTTGACCTGCGAAATTGATTGCCTCTCTCTCTGTTGGCACAGATTTTACCACATTGTTTAGTTAACGGGTTTACCAGCCTTGTGTTTATGAATTGCTCATTTTAGATTATGTTTGTAGCGAAGAATCCATGCTATGCCCCTTTTAAGGTTTTCCTATGAATAGAAACGCTCGATGATCCTTTGTAAGCAATCTGTTTTGACTGGTACTATTGCTAGAAGGGTACTCTTTTGATTTAGCGCCGAGTTGTCTTGAGACAATAATGTAAATCCTGTTGATAGCTGTGGCCATTGGTCAGAGTGTTGGCAAAGAAATTCTGGACAATTTGTTAAACGACGATTGTAAATAAATGCTTTGACCGTTAATTCTTGCGAAGCTTCGTCGGCCGGATTTCAAGCTGTATCCAAAAAATCTTCTCCAGCTTTCATCTGATTGTTTTAATATCTATAAAACGATTCGCTATGAAGATTTGAAATCTCTTGTCTAAGTTTCTGATATAACGAAAGACACAGGTGCTATCAGTCCAGTAGGTTGATTGTTGATTGGCAACACCATTTGTCTGCATTCAAAATTTTGTCATATTCCATTGTGGTAGTGTATGCCATTATTCACAAAGTGCTTAGACGTGTCTGGTCATAATGTTACTGTACATTATTAACAGCTACTTTCAAGAGCGTTAAAGCTGAGGCGAATGATGCTTTCCTTTGTCCAAACATCCCAATTTACTCGGTTTGTTACAACTCGATCCTTTTGTATAATACGAGAAATAACGAAGTGGACTACTTCCTCTGGTACATTCCCTCAAGTTCTATTACAATGTCTGTTTACCAGCAATTGTTTAAGCTTTTGTTGAATTGCAAGGTCCATCCATTCGAGGAATTGTATCAGAGAGGTGTTTGACTTGCGCTCTGGGGTTCCGCAAGGCTCTTGTCTGGGACCTCTTCTATTCACAATATACGCAAGTGTGCTGTTCGATGTTGCTAAAGATCACCTACCTACTGTTCATTGTTATGCGGATGACACGTAACCCTACTTTTCCTTTAGTCCCAAAGAGCATTGTATTTCGTCAGCTTTAACGCAAAATTTCAAACCTAAATATGTCCCCGACAATTTTACCTTGTACGATTATGTCTCTTTGTTTTCTAGGGACTGGTTTGAAGCAAAATATTCCGGAGAAATTTGAAATTAAGAAAATTAAAAATTCGTAGCATACATAGTGCGCACGCCGCAGTAGGGGTTGTGAATTAGTTGCGAATTTTTAGGTTTCTTCCTATCTAGTATCGTGCGCATGCGCCGCGAAGAAATGAATTGCAAATGAAAGTGGTCGCGCAAGAACTGCATTTTCTGCAGATTTAAGAGTCAATTTTATTTTGTGCGTAATATTCGTATTCAGGCATCTAAATTTATTTCAAAAAACAGATTTTCCAACTAAAAAAATTATGGTCACCTTTACTTCAGGTCTTCTTTCTCGAGGGTCGATTCAAATGTGGGCAATGGTAAAATGTAAATTTGGCTAAGTAAAAACTCGGCAAATTGATGGCAAAGTTTACACGGCGCAATAAGGGCACAAATAGAATTAACTCTAGTATTCTGACCACAAATGTAGGTAGAGGTGTAGTGGTAAGTAATAGGTGTATATGCGGCATAGTTACATACAATTTATACAGGGAGAGTTCGGATACCTAGGACGTATGTTGGTTATGGGGATAGGAGATGTTGGAGTAGATTGCGGAGACTATTAGGTCAGTATGGCGTAATGGTTAGTTTTCTTGAGGTGGTACTAGTTAGGGAGACAGGAAGGGACAGATAGAAAATGGGTAGTAATGTGACGATAAGTAATTAAGACGGTAGACAGGGTAAGGCTAGGCAGGTGGAGGTACATAGTTAGAAGCAGCTTGAGGTAGGTAAGAGGATTGGGGTAGGCAGTAGATAGATAAAAATAGATAAGGACAGGTAGGTAAGTAGTAAGGGTTACGTAGTTAGATAGAGGTGGGCAATTAGATTGATCAGTACTTGGGGTTAGGTAGAGGTAAAAAGATATAGGTAAGTAGTTAGAGGTTGAATGTAGGTAGGTAGTTGGGTACTTATGTTGTTAGGGGGTAGGTAGGTCGTTAAGGGTAGTAGGTAGGTAGATAGGAAAGTAAGTAGTTGGGGGTAATTAGGTTTTTGTGGTAGACAGGTAGGAGCTTGTAGGTAAATAGTTAGGGTGTAGATAGGTAGGTAGTCAAGGTAGGGTAAGGTATAGGTAGGTAGGTAAGTAGTTAGGAGGTGGGAAGTAGGTGGGTAGGTAAGTAGTTGGTTAGAGAAGTAGTGAGGGGATAGGTAGGTGGTTAAGGGTAGTTATATAGAAAGGTAGTTAGGTAAGTAGTTAGGAGGTAGGAAATAGGTAGGCAGTTGGGTAGTTAGGTAGGTAAGTAGTTAGGAGGTAGATAGGTAGGTTAGGTAGTGGGTGGGTAGTTAGTTAGTTAGGGGGTAGATAGGAGGTAGTGGTGTAGGTAGAGACCGGTAGACAAGTAATTAGGGGTGGGAAGTAGGTAGTTGGGTAGGTAGATAGATAGATAGATAGGTATGTAGATAGATAGATAGGTATGTAGATAGATAGATAGATAGATAGATAGATAGATAGATAGATAGATAGGTATGTAGGTAGATAGATAGATAGATAGGTATGTAGGTAGATAGAAAGATAGGTAGGTATGTAGGTAGGTAAGGTTAGGGGGTAGTTGGGTACGTAGTTAGGGGTTAGACAGGTAGGTAGTGGGCAGGTAGATAAGTAGTTAAGGGGAGGGAACTGGGTAGTTGGATAGGCAGGTAGACAGATAGGTAGTTGGGTAGGTAAGTAGTTAGTTAAAGGTAGGAAGATCGGTAGATAGCTGGATACAATCCTTTGATAAATCATATTCATGCACTTTGTAATTTCGTATTTAAACCGAGCTATTTTACCTCGCTTGACAATGGCAACAGGTATTGCTAAACTGTGATATTAAGAGAAGAGAATAAAGATTTTTTACTTATTTATACAATGGTGTTCATTGGTGGGTACAATGGTGGGTAGGGTAGTATACTTAGGTGAGTAGGTATGATACAGTGAATAGGTAGTTAGCTACAATGGTTTGGTAGATAGTGTAACTGCTACTGCAAATTGTAATCTTGCACTTGAATTACACTTTCCAGTTTTTTTCTATTAACAGAATGTTTTGAAAAGAACACTAGAGAAATAGAAAATATGTCACCACCGGGGATCGACCCCGTGACCTATGCTTTCACGGCGTGCGCTCTACCAACTGAGCTAGGTAACCTCCGATGCTAACATACTTTTATTTCTCTAGTCGCCACATTAGCTCCCAATCGTCCACGGTGGACATTGACATCCAGCTCAACGCAATTGGAGACCAGCCTCTCTGAGCCATGTGACTTGACCAAGAAAGAACTGCCATCCGGCCCGTCATCAAGCCAAAGCCCATTAAAGTTAGAAAGTATCATCGAGAAGAGAGGATTTGAAATCTTAGTTTTGAAAATTAACATTTCAAATCCTCTCTTCTCGATGATACTAACAGAATGTTGTAGAAAAACATCAGAGATTTCTCTACATAAGTATATCCTTGGTGTGCACCTTTTCAACGACACCGTAACCTATATTGGACTGTATAATTTGCAACATATAAAAAGACCTAATAAAGTACAGCTTTTATCCTTGGAATAATATAAGATACTAATGGTTACCAGATATTTTCTTTAGGTTTTAAAAAGTATCTTAAGACTTTTAGTTACGGTCGTGTTTGGGTGTTACGGTCACATTGGTCACTTGACATAAAGTTAGAATACAAAATGGTATGACTACAATTAATACACTATAAATTGATATAATAATTATAGTAGAATCATTAATAACACAAGCATTTCATTGTTGGTTAATAATTCAAATTAAAATTGAAAAAATATTACATACTTTAGCTAATCTGAGGTCTAATAGCAATGCTGCCTTTCTAACTGCCCTCAATATTAAGAAATAATTCCCTTCTAACAGGTAAACGGGCAAATAACGGGCAAATAACGCATTGTGGCAACCTCTTTGGTTCTTGCCTAGCATGACATGTCTTGCAATGTGTTTCCAAATGTTTGGCAAACGGTAGGCATACGTTAGGAAAAAATTGTTTTAAATCAGAAAGAAGGCCAAAACGTTCGTGTAAAAATTGGTACCTTATTTTCAGAACTTCTCTGCCATACAAATCACTATGTCACGCGCTTGGTAGTACAAGCTTGTTACACATTGTGGAAATGGCTGCCATGGTCTCTATATTTTAATTGAGTTAAATCGTAGCCACTGACGTCCGATATGTGACCAAACCACACGCTTGTACGGCCTTAGTTACGTGGTGGCAACGAGATATCCAGCACAGTTTTTTTAAAATAGATGCTGAAAATATATCTAAACATTCAGTGCTATCACCTTAAAAGGATTTCCTCTCACAATTATAATTGTAAGTTAATTTTATTTATCAAAAGTCTTTAACACAACATACCTCCAACAGTATAGAGATTTTGTAGGGGTATTAAGAAAACACTATCTTAAGTATGTTGTTGCCGCCACGTATCCAAAGTCGTTATGACCTAACCAGCGTTTCCGGTTTACTCGCGTACTCTTGGGTGCCTAATAGACGGGGGGTGGAATAAATGGGGGGGTGGAAAAATCCCAACAACTTAATAAACGGGGGGTGGAATAGACGGGGGGTGGAGAATGACCAAAAAGGAAGTCAAGAAGCAATGTTTAAAATCAACTGCAACTCCCTAAACGTAAGGTAATATAACACAAACAATAGTCAGTTATTCGAAGTCATGGCAGTCTCCTACATGCCTTCCAAGAGGTTTAAAATGTTTCCCTTGTAGTCCTGCTCAATGACAGTATTATTGCTAAAATATGTAATGTGCGTCTTCACACTTCTTCGAGCCTAGTAAAAGGTCACCGTTATCTTTCAATGTGTGATTTTCATATTTTAATAAAGACATTTTCTACTTGCCCGCCAAAGTACTTCCTCGAAAAATTGTCACGGGTGGGAGATTACGTAAAAATTAATGGGCGGGGGGTTGGAATAAGAATGTCCTGAGTGAAAAATTTTTGAAAAATCAATTAGCAGGAGGGGACGTCTATTTTGGGTTATATGTGGGTTGGGATAGCCCAGCCCTATAGCTCTAGCCTGCGAGCAGACTATCCCAGCTGAAGTGGATATCCACCTCAGCTGAGATAGTCTGCACGCAGGCTATATAACGCTGCATTGACGATAACGTGAAGGAAGGTGGACGTGTTCTGCTCAGCCACTGTCTCGATACGTCACCGCGTGGATTTCTAAACTAATCTACCAACTAGGCTTACTTATGTCCGAAATCGACGAAAGAATCCGTCATCATTCTCATAAAGTGCAACGCCAGATTGCACTTTAATTTGGATCCAACAAGTTAAAATTACAAAGTATCATCGAGAAGAGAGAATATGAGATCCCAGAGAGTTTTGAAAGATCCTAGAGAAATAGAAAATATGTCACCATTGGGACTCGAACGCATGACAGACGCTTGGCGCTGTGTGCTCTACATACTGAGCTTGGTGACAACCGGGTGTTAACATATTCTATTTTTCTAATAGCAACGTAAGCTCACAATCACCCAGCGACTCTGCCCAATGTGACGTGACTAACGAAGGACTGCGGTCCGGCCCAAGATGCATTGCGAAGTCCATTGAAAGTTACAAAGTATTTAATCTTTGAAATGTTTAATTAGACTTAATTGACGTTGTTTGAACGCTTTGTTTTGGAGAAGAGCCGTTTGATTATAAAATGGTTGATTTTCATTCTTTTCTCCCTTTCCTTTGGCATATTTCTGAGTGGGAGCCAGTTGTAAGAGGTAGAAATAAAACATGTTGTTTGAGGGCTAGTAAAGAGTTGAAACGATTACCATCTTTACTCTGAGAAATGAGCAATAAAGTGACTTGATATAGTGGTGGCGCCCACCCCTATCACAATTGTGGTAGAAGCTAACGAAAGAGGAGCATTCGTATTGCCCGAAACTAAGATCGAGCATCCTTCTTCTTCTTTCTTGTCTTCTTCTGCTTTTGCTTCTGCTTCTGCTTCTGCTTCTGCTTCTGCTTCTGCTTCTGCTTCTGCTTCTGCTTCTTCGTCTTCAATGCCTTGAAATCAAGGACAGTTTTTTAAGGGACATATACTCACTCTAAAATCAGGTAGAAGAGAGTATTGCCAAGAGCTCCCTTTTTCATTTTCTTGTTCAATAGACTCTCGTAAACAGGGATTTGAATTCTGAATTACTAAAAAGGGTTTCATTATTCGCTTCTTTGCAGGCACCACGCAAAGACAAAGAAAGGAAATCGAAAGATAAAGCAGCGGAGAGAGACGGCGAAAAAGAATCAAAAGTGATTAAAAAGGTCCGTGTCTAAAATTTTCTGTGTCTGTATATTCAGTGATTCCTGAACGAATTGAAAATATTTTTAATTGTAGGAGTCTGAATTAAGATGAAGCTACACAATTCAAGATGAAGCCTGACTGCGTGCTTGTTTAACTCTGTGATAGCCCCTACACATGTCACAGATGATCCATGTAGACGATGTGATCTTATCCTGGGGTCCTGATACTCCCAGGGTTGCCAAACTCCCACCCAAGGGACATCAAACATAGCCCCGAGTTATCTAAAATGTTGCTCTGCCAGTTACAGAAAAGACATATCTAGAAACTCAACATAGAGCATTCAGTAATTGTACTGTACGAGAATTAGGAACAATGTCGTACTAGTATTAAAAGTTTGAACAGCAGAAATAGCGTGGGCATGCATTGTATGTGGTAAAACCTCCCCTGAAAATTATTGATAGCAAAGATTAGAAATGAAATAATGTGGTAATCGCCTCCCACCCCACCCTCTCAAATGAGCACCCTTCCATTTTCTGCTAAAAATTAACTATACCACTGAGGTGTTTATTCGCAGCATCAAGGTAAACAACTCTTGGTGACGTCATAAACCAAGCAACTTGGAGTCTAACATTGTAACCAAACATTGTGGGATTTAAGACAAATATGAAGCCGATTCTCAAAACGTGGATGCAATTATATAAATACTGGTCTAACAAGTATGGAATGTCTTACAAGGGTCTCTTGCTTTGAGATTATTATTAGTGTATTTGTTTAAACCTTTTTCTCTTTCTCAAGGACTGTGTTACACTGACAATGCAAAACGAGCTGTCATTTCTGGACAACACTTAGCAAATGTTTTAACAGATAAACTGTAAAGTTTACCTAAGGTTAGATTAATTTGAAATTTATTATCATGCATATTGTTGCGCAGAAGTCTAATCTAGTCTGTGTAATTTGAAATTGTCGAGAGTTGTAATATCGGTACGATAGGCCAATGAGAATAGTTTCTATCTGATTTCATGTTCTGATTTCGTTGGTAGTTCACCACAGGCGAGACTAATTTGTCAACAACTGTTCGATTGTGCCTGAGCTGTCACCTGTTTTATCACTGATTGTCCAAACCAGTTCTGATGGGAAATGTTCTGGTGGTAGCAATTTTGATGGGAAATGTCCGGGAGGGGATATGTCCGAGTATGGGACACGACAGGGGATGGGAAATGTCCGGGATGGGAAGTGTCTGAGATGGGAAGTGTCTGGGATGGGAAATGTCTGGGATGGGAAATATCCGGGTGGGAAGTGCCAAGGATGTGAAATATCCGGGTGGGAAGTGTCCAGGATGGGAAATGTCCGGACACCGTGCATTGGCACTCCTTTATTTTTAGGTCAACAATGAGGTCTAAACGGTGTACGGGAAAGGGAATAAAATCTTTACTTACAAAATTCCATTTTTGCGTGTACGTTGACATAAACATTGATAATCATTGTGTTTGTTTTAATGACTATATGATCTATGTATCCCGTACGTATCTTTTAGAGAAAAGAGGAGAAGCCACTGCAGAGATCCTGTTGATAGGTTGCTTTGATCTAAGGCACAGGCTACACAAAACCTTTTAATAGATAGATCTGAAAGGAAAAGTAAAAGCGGAATGGCAATGAACGGGGAGATCCAGAAGAGACATGTAAGACAGCATTGCCATGAACAGGGAGTCGCAAAACTACATGTGATGCAGCATTGAAATGATAAGGGAGATCTAGAAAGGACAGCATTGCATTATACAGGACACGTAAAGCTGGCATTGCGATGAACAGGAAGAGCTGGAAGGAACATGTGCACTGCAACTTCAAAGTAGACATGGGAAGTCGATAGATGGCAATGTAGGTAGTTAAGTATGTGTATTGCTAGTCTCCTACATAGATATGCAATAATATAAACTGTCAGTTATGTAGGTGGGTAGATAAGCTGGCACGTATGTACATACAGATAGACAGAAACGTACGGGGGTTTAATGCGTAGGTAGACCCACAGGCAGGTAGTGCGTAGGTAGGCTTAATATTCAGGGAGATTTTAGACATGTAGATTTCCACGTACGTTGTTAATTATCAAACGTCAACGTTTATGCTACTGTTTCGGGTCACAATTCTACAGCATGCAAGGCAAAAGGAACAGCGTCGATGATGTAAAAAGAAGCATTTTTACGGATTTATTTGAAAATTACTTTTTCAAGTGATGTAAAGATTTCTAAGGCTAAAATGTGCCTTACGATGATATCTATTTTTGTTTTATTCTAATTTTACAACTATTAGACTTTATTTTCGAAACATTTATTTCAACATTATCCAGAAGGGCTTACACAAAAATTACGTTGATTGGTGAAGCATACCCTAAACAGAGTCTAGCTATGGCACTGCTCTGTTTACCACAAACGCAAACAAGTATACGGATATGCTTGACGAGAATTGTGCCTATGATAAAGAAGATTTAACACAATTGTCGTTATTGATAAATTAGTTTTTTGTTCTTTCAGCATGCAGGTTTTAGTATAACTATTCTAGGAATGCTGATGAAATCTTATTTAAAGTGTGATTTAAGGGCATTCTGTATGTCTTTTTAGCTAAATGTTAAGACAAGGTCCCTTTACAGCTTTCCTTTCCCCATGATTTGACCTTCAGGTACACATGTCCTGTTCTCATGATATTTTAACCCCGGTCATCGGAGGTTTTTAGTGCCCGAGATATTCAGTTAGCAAGCTTTATATAAGTGACTTTCTTGTAAACGGTCTCACGAAAGGAGAACTGTATTAAGATAAAATACTCCCTGCTCCAGTTAAGGAAAAGAGTGTGGTGGAAGTCGTCGACGAAGCATGGAGGTCTTGTGTTATTGGGTGACCATGAGATTTAGGTTCTTATATGCAGGCATTGATCTCGCAAGGAATAAATGGATCCTCGGCCTACTTCGGCCTTCCGTCATTTTTTGCAAAAAATACAATTTTAAAATATCCTTAGGGTAACATTTCCCTTCTTTGCAAATATCTGTTAAACGGTAACTCTAGCGACGAGGCAGTGAATTTGCTAAGTCGGAAGAGAGCTTTTCTCGCAAGCTTAAGGTTGGTAGTTCGGGTCCATCGCACGTGAAATTGGAAGTTTGACCTACTTGTAGCTTGTGTCCTATGCGAAAAATACAGTTTTAGAATTTGCTTAGGAGTGCATTTTCCTTCTTTGCAAACATCTCTTAGAGTAAATCTAGCGACGAGGCAGTGAGTTAGCTCAGTCGGAAGAGAACTTGTCTCGCAAGCTTAAGGTGTGTAGTTCGAGTCCATGCTCTGCCATCAATCTGAAAGTTGCTACTGTATACCCAGCAAGAAAATGCCTAATTTAAATTTGCTTGAGAGGAATAAAAGACGGCAAGAAAAGGAATTAACGCCGAAGTAAAGGACATGTGATTCTCTTCCACATCACATCCCTTGTGCTCTGTAGCAGAGTACCGGAATACCTCTCCCTTCACAGTTCAACAGCGTCTTAGCCGTTCTTTACTTATTACTTCTTTGTAATGTGTCTGCATGTAATACATTACCGCATTTTGCCCTTTTGTGAAGATTTCGGTTTGTAATGTAGTAAGTAAAGTAGAGAAAGTAGTAAATATACCGTTTTTAACTACTTTAACGGAAGAAACTGTCGCGAAAAGTCGCGAATGGTTTGATTTTTTTGTGTGTTAACTGTCGCAGGAATTGACTGTCGCGAACGCTGGAAAATTTAATTGTCACGGGAATTAACTGTCGCGAATTGCTGGGCAAGTCACTTTTTTGGTCTCTTTACTCCGCAAATGCCGAACCTTAAACAAAACTAAATAATAATTTTTCGAAAATCAAAAGTATGTTATGTCACTGATACTATCGTACGAGCTACGTTTTAAAAAATTAATGAGTGTGTTGAAATTTTTCTGACAAAATTTAAAAGTCGCGGGAATTAACTGTCGCTAACGGGCCAAAAACAAACTGTCGCGAAAGTCGCAAGATTTCTCTCGCGACAGTTTCTTCCCCAGACAGTTTCTTCCTTTAAAGTATGATGCAGTAAGTCAATTGCTTAACTTCATCATTTTCCATAAAATCATCCTTCTTATAAAGATAAAGCATTTTCTCCCATTTAGAGTAGCTTATCTCCTTTATGCACCTTTTTGCACCTTCATGCTGACTAATCTAAGGGAAGGTGACTTACCTAAAGTCCCATCTGAGTCGTGACTGACAATGAGGTGTGCTCCACGCTGAGGTGTGCCTCTCACTGAAGTGTGCCTCTCACTGAGGTGTGCCTCTCACTGAAGTGTGCCTGTCATTGGAGTGCGCCCACTGATCGCTAAAAGAAGACTCGATAAAGTAAAACGCATGGTCAACCATAATCTGTTTGACCGCCATATTGGGACTGAAGAGCTGATGGACTATCGGCAATGTCAATATAAAGTCAAGTTCGGTTCTTTCACTGCCGATCCTATATACCTCAGACTTCCTGTTTTTTCGCTTCTTGCGACCAAAAGCGCCACACAGTATACCTTGCTTAGCCATCTTAACTTTTGGCACCAATATGGCGTTTTCAATTTGGCCTCCCTGACCATATTTGTTTACATCAGCAAAGAATTGGAGGCTCGATCCAGTCTTTCAAGTCCATGAAATTCAAAAAAACCCGAACTTTGCTGTAGAACCATGTGTGTGCGTTTATATCAGTACTTTAATTTACTGGTATATTTTTGTATTTAGTTTCGCTTTAAATTTTTGCGTCTGTAGTTTCGCTTTAAATTTTTGCGTCTGTAGTTTACCTTTGAGGCTAGGTTGTGGTTGTGCTATTCAGTCATTGATTATATGAATGGCAGTTCCTTAAAAGGCAACCAAGTATTACAATCAGTGAATTCTCTGTCTACAAAAATAGAAGCAGAAGATTTATTGCTATAAAACAGGGGTCTGAAACTCATTTTACCTGAGGGCAACCGGAAGCAGAGTGTGGGTGAGGCATGACCGCATCAGGATTTCCCCAAGAAAAGCGCTGATAAAACATTACAATATTTTTAAATATCTTTATTTTACCACAAAATAATGCATTCATTAAATCAATCGGCTTCTCCTCCACCTAGCTGACTGGACAAATGAATGAATGAGTGAGTGAAACACTGGACAGCAAGAACGAAGTACTGCCCTCCAGAGCCTTTTAACCTACCGTGATTGGTTCGTTTAGCTCCGCATACAAAACACGCTTTATTCATATCAATTTTGCGAGCCGCACTGACATTAGTTTTTCATATTAAGACGGGGCAGCAAAGTATAGTCCCGGGAACCGCAGTTTGAGAGCCCCTGCTATAAAACAACTAATGTCGATTAAGATCAGGTTTTGAACTGAGAAGCTGCCATGTGTCCGTTAGGAAGCCATTAGGAAGAGAGAGTTTTAAGTGTGGTACAGGATCGAAAGGCCTCGATCAAACCATTAAACAACACACTATCGTAAGCATTTCAATTCAGAGAGTAGGACTAAGACAAAAAAGATGTTCAGTCATAAAGATCTAAACTGTGGAACAACTAAGATAGGCCGATAACATAATGATACTTTTGTCTCTGCTGACTTGACGCAGAAGTTCTTGGAAGTGATGGTTGGATCACCCGTATCTTAGGACTTCTCTACTAGAGTTCAAAACTAGTGACTCCAAAACCCATTGAACCAAAATTGGACTTGATGCCGCAACCATGACTCAGTTTCAGCTTATCACTATCACCGCACAAATAACCATCAATTAGCAGATATCGCAGTAGCTACTTCTAGTACAAGTAGAAATATACATGAATACTCCTAAAAAACCTATGGGTAAATAGGGAGTGATCGCCAGCAAAAGAAGTTATAGCATGACGCATATCTGACTTTAAGATCTAACATACGTTAATAGGCCGACTTACGATGACATAACACCAAGAACGTCAATCAAACAACACCGAGGAAGATGACTAGAAGCGATTAGGAAATGAATATTTCTGGGGAAGTCGCAACTATGAGAAAGAGGGCGACAACGATGATGGCGATAATGAGGATTGTAATGATGATGATAGCAATTATAATGACGATGGTAATGATAATGAAGGTGATAAAATTCACAACTGTAATCCTACTTTGATCAAGGTTTATTTTTAGTAAAAGTAACCAAACTTGATTTATAATTATCAAAGCAAAGATGTCTTCCTATAATATAAAAACCACCATTGTTTGGCGAATGACGTATGTGATGCATTGTAGGTTTTGGAATTAAAACAGTACTGCATTCTAACAATTGCATCTGAGAAGACGGGGCTAGATGTTGTGGAAAGCAAACGGTCTGTACCTATTTTGGGTATCTTTGTCTGACGCACATAACCTGTGCTACTAATTTCAATCAACGGTGACCACAATTTAAAAGAAATGAAACAGAGATTAGCTACTGTTTGAACTCAAATCTTTGTTTATAAAATACAGAAAGTCAAATACGAAATCAAAAACACTAATATGACTAAAACATTAGATTACGTTGGTATTTGACCATATCCATTCCCTATTCTTATATCAACATTAACCTCTGTAGTATGCATGTTTGCTATCATATTTGTGTGATTAGCATAGAATCTCATAATAAAGCTGCTCCCCGGCAACTGGAAGTCTTTACCATTTTCAGCGGCAGTCGTGGAAGAGTTCACGAAGATACCGTAGGCAATATAGCTGACATTGATGGCACCTAGAAAGAAAGGGAAACAAAGTACAGGAATCAATTATAACAAAAAGACTGTAATGACGTCAACTGAAACAAATGACATCCCAAATTTCTATGTCTCAATGGTATGGGACCACGGTGTAATGGTAGCACATCACGTTGCAATGCTGAAGGACGGGGTTCGCTTCCTCGTGGTCCTACGTTTACACCATTGAGTTTTTCATATTATATCATCAGTCACCCATGTCAAGACGGCAACCTAATGCAGTGTTTTTACCAGGGGTCCCCATGGATCCCAAAGCGGTGAGTTTGACATCACAGGAGAATGCATGAACCTCAGGAGGAGAAATAGAGATGAAATGCTACACGACGTAGAGCGGACGGATAAGCTTGTTTGTATGAAGTATAAAGTTTTCCCTTTATATGTTATCTATATCGCCTAGAACAGTGTTTCTCAATGGGGACCCGGTGACCCTCTTAGGGGGTATTTCAGATTTTAAGATGGGTAAAGTTAAAATAAGGGCTACTAGGGGGTAAGTGAAATTCTGAAGTGAAATGCTTTTTTATAGTAAATTTCCTTTTGAAAAGAACACTAGAGAAATAGAAAAGCATGTCACCACCGGGAATCCAACCCGTGACCCACGCTTTTGCGGCGTGCGCTCTACCAACTGAGCTAGGTGACCTCCGATGTTAATATACTTTTATTTCTCTAGTTGCCATAATAGCTGCCAATCATCCACCGGTGGACATCGACATCCAGCTCAACGCAAAATTGGAGACCAGCCTCTCTGCGTCATGTGACTTGACCGAGGAAGAACTGCCATCCGGTCCTCTCTTCTCGATGATACTTAGTAAATTTCCTGTTAAACTAATCGCCAGTACAAACTAGAAACATCTTTAACAGTTTCTCTTAAATAAAACGTTGAGACCTAATAAAAACCAGATAACTATTGTTTTACTTTCCTACCACGCTGCTCACAATTGTGTTTTAAGCCTGGTAACAAATTAGGGCTTTTCATTGACAGCCAATCCCACCTTCTATTTGATACAGATAGATCGATAGAAATTGCTGAGTTTCTGCTGACCCAGAGGATACTTTAAATATTTCGAAGCGTAAGAGAGGGCTAATGTACCTTTAGAGTTTGAGAAACACTCGGAAAATTTGTAACACGCACACTTCCTGGATTAGACACACGCCAACAAATTAAAAAAAACCTAATAAGCACCCGGTGTGATTTGATACAGATAGATCGATAGAAATTGCTGAGTTTCTGCTGACCCAGAGGATACTTTAAATATTTCGAAGCGTAA
>JAAAKM020073195.1:6864343-6896024 GCA_010016025.2 Alatinidae sp. Z8VKAUB7J3 | reverse complement strand
GAGAGGGCTAATGTACCTTTAGAGTTTGAGAAACACTCAGAAAATTTGTAACACACACACTTCCTGGATAAGACACACGCCAACAAATTGAAAAAAACCTAATAAGCACCCGGTGTGATTTGATACATATAGATCGATAGAAATTGCTGAGTTTCTGCTGACCCAGAGGGTACTTTAAATATTTCGAAGCGTAAGAACGGGGTAACATACGTTTAGAGATTGAGAAATACTTATACGGAAAATTACGGAAAACACTTCCTGGATTAGGAGCAGGCCAAAAAAATTTTAAAAAACTAATAAGCACCGGGTGTGGTTAATCGTTTAATTACGGTAATTGCTATGATCACTTACCTATTCTCCCTTTTTCACGTATGATACTCAAGTCAATCTTTCCAGCCGTCTCTTTGACTATCGTTGGCCTTGGCAGTGGTGCAAATTCTATGATGCCATGTGGGTCATCACTTGGATCCAAAAAGATGAAAACATACCGAAATTGCTAACCCACGATGGATTAAGATGAAGAATATTGCACCAAATTGCTATACAGACAAACGAATTAGTTTTCTCGCTAGGCCTATCCAATTAATCTTGTTGTAATGGACGCTGATTGGTCCAAAAACACAAGCAATTCAGACAGTCCAATTTCTGATTGGCCCCTTCAAAATACAGTTGGGTATACTCTTTCACACATTTCATTGTGGTCATTCTGACGTTAGTACTCTGAGGAGTGTCTGATAAAAAGTTTTCTGTACACAATGTTTTCGCTATTTCGTGCAATTACTTGTTTTGTACCACAAAGAAACTATAAGATGAAGAAATTGTAACAGAAGAAGAAATGACAAAATCAGTGAGAACAGAGTGGAATAAAGAAAGATGAACAAGACGAGGACGTTAAGTAACTTCATAAATCGGTGAAACGTAGATTTCATCAAGAGGTACTGAAATAGGCCCACTGATGACCGACGTTCACTCCTTCATAAACAACAGTTTCGTCGCAATAAAATATGGAAATTAAAATTAAGCGAACTAATAACAAATAAAAAAGCAGAACACGCACAAAAAGCTACAACCTCCCAAGTAAGTTGCCCTCCTTCCCGAATAAAGAAACAAAACCAAAACTCGAAAAAGAAATGTAGTTGCAAAAACATTAACACCATCAAAGAATCCTGTATGAACGCATAAACCAAGCAACTGACAGCAAAAAGAACCAAACAACCGACGAAGTTCGTGCATGCTGTCAAATAACAAATCGCGCATAAACAATCTAGAGGGCATTCCAGGTATTATAACGATATTTTTCATGATGAATTTTCAAAGTTCGGTGGTCGGTTATGGTGATTAAAATGGTGACGAGCTAGTGGTGGTAAGATCCGAAATGGTACCGTTTAAAATAGTAACTGTCATGGCAATTACAGTTAAATGGTTTGGCTTTCTCAAGAATATTTCAGTTTAAGAAAGGAAATATGAATTATGAACGGTTTCAGCACCACTACAAAACTTACATATCAATTTTCTTGATACAATCCTGGCTTTTATTTCTAATGTTGTTAACCACTGTTGAAACAGGATACCATTGAAGGCAATCTTTTGGCTTCAGTAAGTCAAGAGCCTAGGGGCCAAAAGGAAACGTTGTAAGGATGAAGTTTGAATAACAAATTTCAATCACCAACATAATCCAGCCACGAAACAACAGGGAGCTGAGGATAAGTAGTGATCAAAGAATACAAAAAGTTAATCGGCCAAAAATCAAATAATAGACCCTCCACGATTAAATCAAGTACTTGATCGTTAGGTACTAGACCAATGCAATTGTTACAGTCTACAGCGCAACTATAACGAGAAAGCTTTTGTTGTTACTTCCCTCTGCACATTCTTACACTGAAAAATAGCATATCAAAAACAGCTCACTTTTGCTAGAGGAAACTAGCTAAACCGTAGAAGGAAGCTTACGCTTTTGTCCGTGCAAGGTTGAGTCTTCACGAATTATTACTATTCGTAAACACTATTACTTATGTAATCATTTTAGCAACTGAAGACATGCCAATGTTGGTCAATAAATCGACATTTAAGAGTAAATACTAAAGATTTGTTTGTTCACTCGGCAGTATTGCCTCATTATGACGAAATATATCGCACATGCTGGGGCTTTGCGTCCCCTACAAACTGCCTCCAGTCGCGCGAGTACAGATGAATACGGCTACAGCAAATACTGAATAACATGGTATTAAACACTCTTTAAAGTTCTTTCTAACGACGTCACCTAGGGGTTCCTACCACAATTCAAGCTGCCATGCTAAGATTGCTTAGACTGTCTCCGTCGTTTCTCCATAATAATTACGATAAATTGTTTCATAGTTCGTTGTTAATTTATTGTCTTTGGTTTACTTTGTTTATTTATTATATTCGATTTGTGCAAGTTGTCAGTGACGGTACATTGTGTATCATCCTGTCCCATGTACCATGCCAGGAGAAAACAGCGGGAAATGTTATTGTATAATGAAGATGAGCAATAAAGGCATTGAGCTTAAAAAAATCTAGTTAATGATCAACGTTTAACAGGGAGTAATTCGTTGAAACAGAAACTGATTGGCCATAACCCGGAAATAGGGCAAATAAATATATTTTTATACAATTTTGAGCCGTGTCTCACATAGTAACCTCTCAATTTTTTGTTTGCCACACTTTGACTTAATCATGAGTAGCTAATAGAATGCTTATGTCAAAAACTGATCATTCCTTTCACCTTGGTGATAGATCTTTCTCAGCTATGGTACCTAGCGTAGTCTAATGCAGTTTTCATAAATTTCTACTTTTAAAGTACGGAAAGCGTTTTCACAGTGGTTGGCTGCGCTTTCCATTCTATTACCAGAACTTTCGATTTTCAGAATTTTTATATTTTCAGCACAGTGAACGTCGGCTTTTGACGCTAGGGTCAGTACAATAAATGTTGGACATCGACTGCAGGAAAAAATCAGATTAAAATCTTTTGAATTGAGAAAGTACTGACAATTAAAAAATCTAAGGACCTCCTACCACCCTTCCACGCCGCCCCTCCTGTACCTGAAAAAGCCTGTTCTTAGTAGGGATAAGCCCCCCTTTAAATGACGTATTTTTAATCTCCCTATTGTAGCTAAAATAATAATAATAATACCGACTCTATTCAACTCTCTTTCTAATGCCCTACGAGCATTAAGAAAAATGAGATAAACTCTATAACATAATATTGTTAACATTGTTGACTTATAAAATTAGAAATGGACAAGCCCGGTAGAACATGAATACTTAGTATAAAGATACGTGCCCAGCAGAAAGCGCGCAGATAAAATCATAGCACCCAAACATTATTTGATAAGCAACGAAATACATCGAAAGCTCATTAAATAATGTTTGATCTCTATGTGTATTCTACGTGCCTTGTACTGAGCGCTTACCTTTCTATAAAAGTTAGCAATGTCAGGCTTTAGCCAAGGAATATAAAACCTATTTAGTCTGAGCTTTAATGAACTTTGATGGCACGGTGGTACAGTGGTACGGGGCTTGCATTGCAAATCGAGCTATTAGGACTCGAGAAAAAGATAGAACTGCCACGTTTCACTCAGCCATTCTATTCTATCTTTACGGTGTCTGTAAAATATGTACCAGCTATGCTCAGAGAAATAGTAAATATTGACCTGAGATGTGAGTGGCGCTCACCCCTTCTACTATAAATGTTGAAATAAACGAGGGAGGGTTTTAACGCTTTACAGCATTAAGGACTGTTGCTTGATTTATTGGGCTTGTATATGCCAACTGTCTGGCATGTTTGAAAGGTAACGCAGCATCTCTTTTTGCACTGACATTCTTAAAGCCCAGAACTTGCTTATTCACCTGTTTTTAAAAGGAATTGACATCAATATCGTCCTAAAAATGGCCTTACAACGTATTTCATGACCTCACATTGTCACTAATAATGAGGACATGACAGCCATATACATTGGGGTGGCACACGTTTCTTAGATAACATACAAAATTAAAACCATTACGAAACGTTCTGAATTGCATAAAAAGTATTTAAAAAATTTACTTAAAAGTTAAAAATAGCGAAATATAAATAAAACATTATCAGGCCCCGCCAATTCACAAAATGTACTAAGAATATTTTGAGTTGTTTTCTCTACATTCAGTTCATTAAATTCAAAGAAGAAGTATCTGCTATTTAATGCCATTATATATATAGCCTTGATGGCTCAATGGTTGTGGCGTTGGTTTAGTAATCATGAGGTCGTGAGTTCGAATCCGGCCAGCGCCGTTAAATTGCAAGCTTTTGTGGTAATGCTCCACTCTTTGAGAATTATATATATTTGCAATGTATCTGCTGAGAATATATATGTTGCAGTGGGTTAGGCTTGGAGCACAAATATTGAGTTAATAGTTCAGTCCCTTTGCTGATTGGTGAAACATTTTAATTGTTAATTACACTATTAAAACATTCTTTTAATATGATTCTCTTCAAAAGAGCATATTGTCATTGTATAATTTAAGATGTGTGTTGTTGATTGAAATGCTTATAAATACTGTAACATTGATAAGGAATTCAATAAAAACTATAACAATATAAAAAAGTTTTAATAAGTTAAGTATATATGTACTGAGCTCCGTTAAAGCAAGACCTGAAACAGATAAATGTAGAAAGGTTACAGACAAAATGGTGGAATGTTCACAGGCCCAAGCCCAACCATGGGAACAAGGATTAACTGTAAACAATGAGCATGCTGAGGATGATAGTTTACTGTA
The DNA here is from genome assembly GCA_010016025.2 of Alatinidae sp. Z8VKAUB7J3. NCBI lineage: Eukaryota > Metazoa > Cnidaria > Cubozoa > Carybdeida > Alatinidae > Alatinidae sp. Z8VKAUB7J3. The sequence continues at coordinate 6,891,251 of JAAAKM020073195.1, read as the reverse complement.
GCTACATTAAGACTATTACTTAGCTCTTGAAGCTACATTGGTTGGTAACTATTACACTGTTTATTCAGTATCGTGACTATATTTTGAAAAGAACACTAGAGAAATAGAAAATTTGTCACCACTGGGGATCAAACCCATGTACCGAGCAAGTGTTCTACCGACTGACTTAGGTGACCTCCAATGTTAACATACTCTATTTCTCCTGTCACCACATTAGCTCCCAGTCATTCACTGGTGGACATCAACATTTTAGCTCAGTGCAATTAGAGACCAACATCTATGTGCCATGTCACTGGACCAAGGAAGGGCTGCCATCCAGAAGAAAGGATTTGATTTGTCACTTTTGAAAGAACACTAGAAACATAAAATGTGTCGCCACAAGGGATCAACTAATGACACACGCTTTAGTTGCATCTTCTCTTACAACTAAGGCGAAGTCCCATGTTAACATACTCTACTTCTCTAGTTGCCACATTAGCTCCCAATCATGATTGTTTGTAGAGCGCATAATAGTAAAGCCTGGATCACAGGCATGATCCCCAGTGGGGACATACTCTCTATTTCTCTAGTGTTCTTTTCAAAACTGACATTTTAAATCTCTCTGATCTACCTGCCTGATATTTAAAAAGCAAGTTAATTTGGGGCTTTCTTTTCAGATTTTAAACAGTTTTAATACATGTAACAACGGTTGTTGAACATATCTATGTATTTCGAAGAAAAATGCTTTGCATAATGTTTGTTAAGTTACAGTAGCCTGGGTGTTTTTTCCATAATTTGAATGGTTTTCTTGGTAAAAGTATATAAACTTTTTAAACTCTGTTGTGGCAATGTAGTAAAATCTATGAAAAATATATAAGCTACAAAAATTTTTATACAACCATACTGATATATATACTGGAAACTTTTCTAGAAAAATACTCTGGCCACTTAGGTCTTCTAATTTTTATGCCAATTTGATCATTGTTTTACAGCTTTTCACATGAAGCTAGCCCAGTAATAGTCCGGAAAGGATAGTTACATCAGTGGCCTTTGGAAAAGAGCAAACATACAACATACTTCCAACTAATACCTGGAACTGGTGGCAGCAAACTCATAAAGTCAAGATTACTTGCACCCTTACAGCTTACCTTACCTTACCCTTACACTATTATATCCCAGGGCTCTAATTAAGCACTCACTATTATCTTTAATGTAATACTATATGTTTATTATGTAATCTAGGATATTTGAAAAATTGGTTTATGGTACAAAATTTGAATATTGCATTAAGTAACAGATTCGTTTAGCAAAATGAATCTGTTACTCAAAACCATATTCAATGTGGGATATATTAAGATGGCTTTTGGCAAATGGCACCCCAGCACTTAAAAAATATAGCACTTTATGAAAGTCTTAAAAACATTACACATTATAATCACAATATTTAATTTGTGTATCTAGTAGTTCTGGATTTGTGTGCATCCATCCTCTTAGAAGTATTTGATTTTTCATTTTTATTCAAGTGTTAGTGAGTAGAAAGCTAAGTGTAAGTTGGTAGGATTTCTGCTAAGAAGATCCTCCTAGCATAAATTGTTTATTTTTCTGTTTTTACTGAAAGTGACTTTGGCCTGATACGTATGACATAAGATATGATATAAGACACTTAACAAAGCAAACATTTATCACAACAGGAATGCAATTAAGGTCACAAACATATCAATACATGACGGAAGAACTTAACACCTAAATACACTTAACAATTAACACTTTTAAGGGAAATCTTACATTGGGATGATATTAACAGATTGCCATTAAGCCCGAATGTTTTACCTTGCGTTGCTCTCTGGAGCTTCCTCATATATTTTATAAATATCCTTACACTTCAGTCTTGAATATTTATTATAGGCCCGAAAACGCGCGTAAAGTTTGAGACAACAAATTTACAAAGAAAAGCACATACTTAAATCATCCTCGTCTGTCTTTTATTTTCTATACAGCTTTGATTAGTCTAACACTTCTGGCTCTGTAATATAAGCTCCCGCTCCCACGTTGACTCAATGTTGACAGCTAGGAACTTTTTAACCCATTTTGAAGAGACTTTTCAAGAGACTCCCCCACTCCATAGCAAGAAAAGCTGATTACTTCCCCGCCCACTTCATAACCGATTTAGCCCACACAGTTTTGAAACTACTCCATAACTGATCTACTTTAAAACGGTTGTGACAATCGTTTTCTAAACGGTCTGCCAGTCTGAACCGATGTAAGATCTAAAACCGATTTCAAAACCGATTTGAAAACGGTTTTAAGCACCAGAAGCTGTGTTCACACCAAAGCTTAAAACGATTTCGACAACCATTGTAAATTTTATAACGGTTCACACTGGCAAGAACCATATCGGAAACGGTTTTACAAACCATGTAGTTTAAATCGGTTATGGATATGGTCTGGAAACCGTCTTAAGGAAAACCAAGGTGTGAAATTGTCAAAATGTGTTAATTCTGGGGGCGGGTCAGAGGACAAAAGGATTTTCCTACCAAAATCACACTGGTGATGTTGTCTTTTGATTTATGGATGGCGTAAGTTAAGCTCAGCTTGCATAAGAATACAAACAGTTGATTCAGAGACTTTCACAAACTGTGCAGGATTCGTCGAGTTGTCCTGAAGTTCCTATTTAATCCTAAGAGTTAATTATAGCCTGATCGTAGACTGGACAAATTCTGCCGAGTCACCTCCAAACTTCATCAATTCCACCCTTGGCAGAGATGGACCCTGTCTTATTACGTCAGCAATCAATCTTAGGGCATTCAGACCATCAAAATTATTCAAGGATATGTTTTCTGATACTCAAGGATTCTCTGGGTGTCTGGGACCATAGGGGTTTGCTACGTGTCTGTTTACAATACCTAAAGGATCGTTTATCGAATTACCCACGCCCACTACCGAGTATGGGGCATGTGGCATGATGTAACACAATTGGAATCGTGATTGGAAGTTGAGCATGCAACATGATACCGTGATGTGTGTGAATTTAATGAAGTGACAACCTGTGATGACAAAATTCCTTGCAGAATGCGAGGACCAAAAAACCCTTCTGCTGGCCTTGAACAGTCTGTTACCATGGTACATCCGTGAGAATAAGCCTCATCTAAGTACGTGGTAGAAGACATGATGTTATGTGACAAAGGTGAAACCCAAGTTGTGGACATCTCAAATGACAATGAAACCAGAGGGGGTACATAATTAGGTGGCAAAACTCTTGCATCTGTTATTTTTATACCTGTGGTAAATCGTTTATAGAGAACAGCGGACGCCTTTGGTATTACCTCAGAACAGGGTATGTCTGCTAAATCATCGTCTAAATCGTTGCCTTCTTCAATCTGCACGCTTGCTGCCGCGGTTTTTACCTCCCTCTGCACCTCCGAGGCTTCTCCTTTAATTAAGCCGGCCTCACACCATACGATTTCCTACGATACGATGTCGTATCCCAGACTATCGCTGGGTATCGTAGATTATCGTATAGTGTGAGGATGCCTACGATGGACCTCGATCGTATCGCAGCTGATCGTAGGCTATCGTAGCTTGTCGTAGGTTTTTGAACACAGCTCAGAGTTATGGCAGTTAACACAGACAGAGTGGACATTGGGAGTGGTAAGCATCAACGTCGGAAAGAGTAAATAGAATACTTATTATCTATATTAAGACCAAAGGAAGACCCTTCCTGGTCGGCGGCAAATTAATTTTCTTATATCTTAGATTGTTTAGATTTAGACTGATGAAATTTAACAAACTTTAAGTTACAAATGTATTTCAAAAAAGCCATTTGAAAAATCTTGACCTGAAATATGGGCGTGATCACAACTTTCTCAAAGGTTGGTAATCAATATTTTCATTGTGTGCTTTGTGATAGTTAAAACAACATGTAATAACTTTATAATATATTTTTAGAGCTTTTGACGCCTTTATTATAATTTGATGAACTTATTTTTAGTAATTCAATATTTTGCTTGTTTTTTATGCTTCCGTTGGAAAATGTTCATTTTTCAAGTCAAATAAGGATCCAAAACTTTTTCCATTTTCAAAGGGTATTTTTGTTATTACCTTACAGCGAATCAATTATTTTACTGTATTTCATATACTTAATGCCAAAATTTTGAATTATTCTAGAATGAAAAACTTGTGTATACATTTTTAGATCAATGATTAAACCCTACACTCTACTAAAATTTTAGTTTTTACTAATTTGGAATATTAAGGCCGTCCCTAATAAGGTTTATTCTTCTCTAACTATCGCTATTCAGGAAGCTTCCCTTTTGAAAAGAATCTTTAAATTCATTTAAAATACCTAACGAACTTTACGACACCAATCACAAATAATGGCATTCCTAGATGACTTGATGGTGTCATTATCAATATTTTTTCCTTTTTTTTTGTTACTCTGGGTTTTAACTTACTTATTGTCATGTCTTGCGACAAAAACAAGAACATAGGAGTTAGTTATAGTAAGGAGACAGATATAGAAAAACCGGTCACATAGATGAAGTGAGCGAGAGACTAACATCTACCATACCAAAAAGCAAAGCAGAGGTCTGATATGACAGTAAAGATAAGCAAGAAATAAGGATGTCAACTACTTAAGGAATATGAAAGTCTAAAAGAACAAAGAGAGAAATTAATGTGACATACAAAACAACTACAAACGCGCATGTTTAATTAATAACATCAATAAAATGGCAGAGAAAGACATCAAGAGTAAGAATATGACACAGAGAGAAAAGACCACGTCATTCAAATTAAATAGAAGCTTCTAGACAACCAGAGAATGAGAACAACACCCAAACCAAAATCTCAAAGAGGGTTTAACAATTTATGGAAAGCTCTATGAAGTCAGCAAGGCTAAGAGAAATCTCAGCAACAATATGTGCTTTTCCAGACATAACAATTTGATAAACAGAGGCTGCAGTTTAAAATGCAAAGAACAGGAATGAATCAGCCTATAATAAGACAGAAGTGATAAAAGAAGAAGGAAACATATTTTTACAGAAAAAATTCAGACTACCCAAATTGCTTTCATTTGGTGAAAATACCCGTATCATTGAGGAAGTCAACATGATCAAATATTAAAAAACAGTTATAGGAAAGACATTAAGAATTGAAACTGCGTCTTCAAATTTTGACATTTGAACAATATTAACATCGCGAATAGAGCTCAAAGGCTTACAAGACGCCTGATTGAAGCACGGCCAGATGAGCAGGCCAGGACAACTTGGCTAAAACTAAATTGCTATAAATTGAGGACTTTCGCCTCACAAGTTCACCTTAGAAAGCTTTAACAATAATACAAGTCTCGTTTTGACACTACTCTCTGTCCCTGCTATTCAAAAAGCACGATTTTCTGCTGTCAAACATTACACGATCTTCTGAAAGATTGTTTTTCTTCTAACGAACTCTCGCCACCATTGTAACTGAAAAGTGTGGTTGTCTTCCATTAATTGATAGATTGAACCAAGGGTGATTGTTGACAAGACTAGGAACGCGGAATTTTAATTATATAGGTGGCAATGATGATAATGATGATGACAAAAAAATGTATTTACTAGAAAAAAAAGAAAGAGAGAGAAAAAGGGAGAGAAGGAGGGAGGGGGGGGGGGGGGGGGGGGGGGGGGGGGGGGGGGGGATGTGTGTATTTGAAGATTCAAATAAAGTTCTTTATTAGTTATCCACAAGTCAGAGAGCAAAAATTTGGTTAGGTTTTCACAGTCGTAATACATGCACGTCATTTGATTACAATGTTACTTCATTGATCCTAATGCAAAGGACTTGGAAATTGAATGATAACACCTCTCAAGTGTTACATATTTGGGGGTGACAACATATTGAGTGATCAACTCTTGTACAGTCAAATGAGCTTCCCCTTGTTTCGTGATTCTAGACTAATATAAACTGTGGACACACTTTACTAGGGTCTTGTGAAGCCTGAACAACTTCTTTTGTAAGTTTGTTTTGGTCTGCGAAGCAGGCTATGTCAAAACCATCAATTTACTTGATTTTACTGCCTGGGGAAACTGTTTGAGTAGTCCCCCTACCAAATGGGCTAGACTTGCTAAAGAGATACCAATGTCCACCATTATCTATTTCTTTTGTCTATCATTTCATCTTATATTTTATTTAGTTTTGTCTATCTTCTTTTTTATTCATCTGTTACAGATTGCCCTGTAGTATTGTCTTGTGTTCTTCATTGTATCTGACGGATTTAGTGTAAACAGACAAAGACAAATATTGTTATGCATGTGTTTACTTGCCACTAGCCTTTACCTGACCTTACACATCACTGTTGTTTTTAAGCCATGTTGGTAAGTAAAATGCCAAATGTGGAAACTGTATTGACTATTTTTCATCTAACAGACTTCTTCAGGCCACTACTGAAAATTGGCCAAACTTTATTACTGAAATTAGCCAACTTTCAGTAGTGACGTGAAGAAGTCTGTTAGGGGAAATGTTGTCAATAAAGTTTCCACATTTGGCTTTTTACTTAACAACATGGTTTAACAATAACGGTGATGTGTATGGTCAGGTAAAGTCTAGTGGCAAGTCAATAAGTGGAAAACACTAAATATTTCTTACTTGAGGCAAGCGATTTTTCACTCGCCTTATAAGTCATTGTTCACGTCAAATGGCCAACAATGTGTTTATGTAACTGTTAGTTGTTTGCAGAGCCACCATGATCCAGTGAATAGTTCACGTGCCTTCTATGCTAGAGGGTATGGGTCCAATTCCCAGAATTGGTGACGACAAGAAGGGCATCCCGTCTTAAAGTGCTCTATGCTTCTGCAAAATCCCATATAAATGGGCACTGCCCTAGACCCTGTTAAAGGGGAGTATAAGGCCTAAAAATCATAAAGAAAAATAAAGAACATGTTTATTGTGCGGAGGGCTCACATTTCCACACCTGACAATATCAGGCACTTATCTATACTATCTTGTTGGGAAAAGTTAAGATACTGTACCAAATCGCATAACCCAAGTCAAGTCAACAGATCCCAAAATAGACTCCGCAATAGGACAGCATTTGATTGAAAACCCGTCATGTGCTGACGACTATCAAGAGAATCCATTTAGGGTATTAGCGAGAGCCAGATCTGCTTTTCATCTTGCCGCTTTGGAAGACACATTTATCAAAACAAAGAAGCGGGTACTCTGTCGACAAAAGCATTTGTTTACAATTTATGCCTTTTTCGATCACACGAGACCGTTATTTTCTAGGGTCTTCTTGTTTCCTATAAATTCATCATAACAGCTTTCTCATTTCACTCCATATGATTGCTGCGATCATTGTGTGGTGAAAACGTTTAGCAAAATGAATCCGTTACTCAATAATATTCAAAAGTTTAGATCTTGAATGTTATCTAAGGCACCGCTTGCGTGCTTGAGGAGATCTGCGCACTCCACCATGGAACCACCCGTTATCAATGTCATTACCGTTATTAACTTAGTGTGATGATGCTTTGTCTTGTTTATTTTATTCAGGTAGCATGTAACATCATTGTCAATAATTGACCTTTCGCAGTATGAAAGACAATGCTACCTTGCTTAACACAAACAACAATGGTGACAAACTGTTTGAAAATTCCTCTTTTTGCATGGATCACCCAAAGATTTTCCCCGCTTGACGTCAGTAACACTTTCCACCTCACATAACTAATATATTCACTTTATTATTATTATTACTATTATTATCATTAATATTATTAGGCTTCGAGACAAAATTAAAAGCGAACTATGATCGAAAATATGTACGGTAACTTTTGTAATAAGCTTAATCAGAGATATGATTGTAAATTTATAAATTTGAGTTTGAGAGCGATGGGTGGAATAGCAACCGAAAGCAAATTGTTTCTGTTAATGTTAAATGATTTGAAAGTAACTAATAACGATTATCTTTTTTTAAAAAAAAACTTCTTTGTCCAATAAGAGCTATATATTGCATATTGTGTAATAGAAACAAGGAATGGTCTAATACAGAACTTTTGTCATGGAAAGAGGTGTTTACCATACCCATTCCGGTATGCCTTATTGTAAGTGATTACTGGGATTGTAAACTAATCAAGACATGAATGGATTGAAGTTTAAAAAAAAATTATTATTATTATTATTATTATTATTATTATTATTGTTATTATTATTCAAAATCCATTCAATCTTGCCAACGTTTATCTAATACACTTCCTGTCAACATCTTTACCTTTGTTCGAGGAGCACTGATCCTTGCCCTTCCGTCAAAAAGCAACCTCTCAACCTGGAAATGTATTTTACACGCTTTGTGTTCTTTGCAAAGTTAGAAACCAAACACAAGTTCACATCCTTTCAAATTGCCAAACTGCAGCACTGCAAAATCGCTATCCCTGGAAACACAGCAGTGTATTAAATACAACTGCATCCCATCTATCAAATAAAATATCTACTAATCTTTCCTTGTTTGCCGATATTCCTGGATATAAAAAACCCTGCGATTTGTTCAAGACGCTACGACCGGATATAGCCGTAACTTCCGTTGAAGAAAACTCGCTCACAGTGATTGAACTCACAGTTTGTTTTTAAACAAACTTGATCAAATCGAAGGAGTACATAAAAAGCAAGTACAAGGATCTTAAAAACTACCTTATTGATAAACTTTAGATCTTAATTAAACATCTCTCGAAATTTCAACTTTGGGTTTTTTTACCAAGGATTCTTTCGATTTTATAAAATTTTAAAGAATTTGGACGTCGATGCAAATAGGCTTATGTTGAAGCGTTCTGAAGTTACCATCAGAATATCTTACTAAATTTTTAATAGGCGCGACAAAGACTGGACTTCCCCGGAACTATTACTTTTCATGTAATTAACTTTTTTCTTTCTTGCCTTTTTTCTTTGGTTTATTGTTGCTATTGTATTCGTAATATACCAATTAAACACTCCTGTATATCAATCCTGCTGTCCCATGTACCATGGCAGGAGAAAACAGCAGGAAATGTTATTGTATAATGAAGATTAGCAATAAAGGCAATGTGTTTCAAATGATTATTGTTGTTGTTGTTTCTGGATGTCCGGCTCATCTCAAAATGGGAAGATATAACTGGAGACATGATTTAATATTGCGAATCATGGCTGACTTCCTTCGTGCATCTGTGGATAATATTACAATCTATTGTGATATCGAGAATTATCTGTCACCATCAATTTTATCTGGACAGGAATTACGACCAGATATGATCATAAAGAAGAACTCGATGCTATATGTGCTTGAACTTACTGTGGGTTTCGAAACCAATTTGGCAACAAATTATGAAAGAAAATCAAAAAAGTATTCAGACTTGTGTGATGATCTTAAAAGAACCTACGATGTTCATTTCATTAATTTGTCGATGAGTGCCATCGGAGGCATCGCAACGCAGAGCAAGTCATTTATACAAATGATGAACGACCTTAACGTGGGGGAAAAGGAGTACTTATTGAGAGCAAAAATAGGTTGCATCATACGTTGTTGCTTGCAGACACAAATATCTTCTCATATCTAGATTTCCTGATAGATGCTTTCTGAGGTGCCCTTTCCTAAGAGAATCCTCGGCAAATCTTAAACTTTAGATCGTCAGTGAGCCATCACATGATAAATATGACTAAATAATAAATGAAGCTAAATATATAAGTCAAGTGTACATGTCATTTGAATGGGGGATAACAAAAGTGTAGGGTCAGTATGCACGTACCCTTGTCTGACTCTCATTGTACTTTTAATGCCAATTCATGATATTCATTCGTAAATAGGCCTCAGAACTTTAATACATACAATTGCTTACAGGTAACTAGGAGCATGAATTTAGAATCTTACATTGAAAAGTAAATTTTATGTTCAACATTTTCAACAAACACTTAGCAAAATGTACTTTAAAAACTCATGCGAATAGAATTTAGTATTAGACTACGTACATCCAGTACTACACTCTAATACTTACGCATAAACATTGTATTTGAAATGCAGTCAATTTGGACAACAAGAATAGAAGTTACTACTAAACTTTTATCCCATTCTTCTTATTTAAAAACGATGTATTCAAATTCAAAACGCAAATTTAAGTTTGAACGTGTCAATCTCTTGATAGTATAGACTTCAAACTAACACAATCAGCTGCACTTGTTTCCTTTATCACTCTCCTTCCAAAACGTCCCCAACACTTGTGTTTTCTGTGTAAACAATTCATTGTAAGAACTATAGTCAGTGCAGAACCTGTTGCTATGTATATCTTCTTTTCATCATGAACCAATAATCTACTACGCGACGGACATTCGTAGGAAATCCTAGCGATTATAAATATGGTATTGGCAGAGAGTGCGTGCAACTTCAATATAGTCAAACGTAGTTTTCGTTGGATGGTTCTTCCAAATCCTCAAAAAAATATTGATCGTATTGGTCGGAAGGTTGACTTGGTTCGTCTTTGGGAAGTTTAGTATTTCCATTCAGTTTGAGTCCAGGAAGAACGCAGAGGCCAGTTTTGTCACATATTCCATGGCATCGTTTATTTTTTGTGCAATCTGAATTTTTCTTGCAAGTCCTCACTAGGCAGCCTGTGTATTTGTAATACATTTTAAACATGTAATACATCACCTCTTGAAAAGCTTTCTGCTTCTGCAAACGAAAAAGATATTGATAGAGTATTGAACTGGATACACTCGTGAATTAATCTAGGTCAGTGTTTCATAAACGGGATTGCAAGATCGACTGTTAAGGTGTAAGAGGATAGTTTGAGCATTTATACCAACTAATGCATTTTTACTTAATTTGGATTTGTCTTTCCATGAAATTGTCCTTAACTCTAAATTAAACTCCCACCTGAATAATTACAGTGATCAGCAGACCTCCTTCTTACATTGTTTTAATTTACTTACTTGTCACCCTCTACGTATTAACTCTCGCTTGATTATATTTTTGCAATCTTGGTTTCATAACGATTCTAGGTTGTTTAGTTTTGTATCTCTATTTCAATTGTACATGTTTTTAGAATCGGTGGCTTTCTTATAACTAGCCAGTCTTCTCCGTTTATGATGCAAGGTAGCATCGAAAGTTAAGGCAAAATTATAAAGAAGATCTTTCTTTAACTACATGTATTTTCCTAGGTTTTTATATTACTTGTTACAATTTGTGGCTTCATTTAAGCTATGTAAAGGGTCAAAATCGAGGAAACTCGACAAGACAATCCAGCAGAGTTCAGCACCAAGACATCAATATGTAGTGCCTTTACTGACAGGAAACAGAATAACCAAAGTCAATAAGTTCGTTGCTTAACCATCATTTTCCACAATACGCCATGCTCCTTTCAAGCTCACAAAAAAGTTACGAAATATAAACATCAAGGAAAGACTATTTACCATCATGCAGACCAAGAAATTCAATCATTTTGAACACCTAATTCTACTCTATTCTCATAATTCTCTCTACAGCGCACACAAAGGGGAAAGAACCCCTGATAAGCAGTGGGCCCTATATTGAAACTACCCTAAATAAACAGAAAAAACACCAAATAACCTAACTGATAAGTACAGGGCAGCAAGGGCAACGCTCCTCAATTTAGTCTGCAGGGCAGACAATGAGGCAGGCCAAACCGCCCAGTAGGACCGCGTCTCACGAATCATGGAAAGCACCTGTCATCAATTCGAAGACACTACATCCATTTCTTGTCAAATGGCCGAGAAGTTCATCTCCGCTCTCACACCCTCCCCTCCTCCCTAATAAAAGCTACATGTTGTACTCACCTTTTTGACTAGCTCTGCTGCTCTTCTTATATCATCAACATCTTTAAATTTTCGTAATATAGAATTTAATTCAGGAAACTACAAAATAAGTTAAAACAGTATTGCTTAATAGGTGATAATAATTATGAAAACGTTTACATCAAGTTGTGATCTAATGAAATCTTGATTTAGATGACTGGAAATTGCATGTACTCTAGGGTGTCTAATAGAAGGGGGCGGAATAAACGCGGGGGTTGGAAAAATCCCAAAACCTTAATAAACGGGGGTGGGGTGGAAAATGACCAAAACGTTTAAAAAATGAAGTCAAGAATCAATCTTTAGAATCAACTGCAACTTCTAAAACGTAAGATAATTCAACACAAACAATAGTCATTTATTCAAAGTCATGTCAGTCTCCTACATGTCTTCAAAGATATTAAAAATGTTCCCCTCATCCTCCTGCTCAGTATCATTGCTAACATCTGTCATGTGCGTCTTGACACTTCTTCGAGCCTCGTAAAAGACCACCTTCATCTTTTTAATGTGTGCTTTCGATATTTTAATGTTTATATTTTAAGGCATTGTCTACTTGCCTGTCAAAGTACCTCCTCAAAAAAATGTCATGGGTGGGAGATTACGTAAAAATTAATAGGCGGGGGAGTTGGAATACGAATGTCCTGGGTGGAAAATGTGTGAAAAATTAATTAGCGGAGGGGGGGGGGGACGTCTATTAGGCACCCAAGAGTAATCAGTTAAAACTTGACACTTCGTAACGCATTCCCAATAGAAAAAGTCTATGGGCCATGTCTAGACCATTGTTATTTAAGTCCTCCAGGACTCATTTGAAATTTATGTCTACAAAAGCGTCCATCTTGCATAATGCCAAATACTAATAGAGTAAGCATAGCTCAAGTATTTCAATAAAAGAATAAACTACCTGAGGGGTCATACGTTTATATGACGTCTAAAAAAGTTTGCTATTTTTTTACCCTCCTCCCCTCGTCGGAATTTGTCGAAACTGAAATCTCCCCTCCAACCTAACACCACGACATCTAAATTCTGCATGACTCCTCCTCAACTTCGGTAAATGCACCGCTTTGAAGCGTCTTAAATATGTTGATGATTGGTGCAGGCTCTAGAAAGAGTAACAAAAATTGACTAGCGAATCAGTTCTTTCCTTAATTTTCTCTGCTTTTTGCAAAGAAAAAGTAGGTGACGTCTAATATTTCAACACCTCACCCCTCTCTCTCAGAGCGTCTAAAAGCATTTGAAGTTTGTTGTACCCCCTCCCCCTCTCTTTGCCGACGTTATAAATGTATGTTTCCTACTCCCCCTCCCATAAAAGATTTATTCTCTAGATACAACCACTTCTTACTACCATATAGTCGGTGCATTTTGTTCTTTTAGCACTTGATTATGTTCCAGTAAGACCGTTCTTGTCTCGATTACTTCTGTGTTGGTTAACTCTTTTCTTTCGTGTCACGAATACTTCTGTAGAACACCAGATTAAACTACGATAGTCTTCTATATATAAGACTACATATATATAAGTCTATATATTAGATCTTGGTACTTTTCGTGCGGTGTCGCGCATTGCAATGAACAAAAAACGTTCAAAGAACGGTTCCCGTCTTTAGCTAGTGTCTTTGCGTCTCCATGTCATATTTGGCCTCCCTGTTCCTTTCGGCTGTCCTCTAGGACGTTAAAGCATCGCTGACACTAGAAATACAGTGCTCTATACATAAATATGTAGAGCGTGCATAGATTTGAGTCAAAGGATAAACTAAGATTTTTTAAACTACTTTAAGTAAGCGTGAACCTTAAAGTAGCTTTAAAAATCTTAGTCTTTCTTTCGACTCAAATCTATTATCTATATACATAAATTATCTCTCTCGATATTATCTATATATATTATCATTTTGCCAATGAGAGGTGTTTCTCTCCATATACGAAAGGCAACCAAAACGGAATCAATGGTAACGAAGGTAAAAAGGAATTAAGTGTAGTGTGAGATGTCTTTCGAGGGAAACAAGATTTCCCTGTTAACAATGAGATGTTGTAAGGATTTCTTTAGAAACAATAAGAAAGCCCACAAGATCGTACAGGATTTCTTTTAAATGCCAAACCCCTCGATTCCTTCATTGTCTAAAGATACAAAATCTTTCCTGGATGTGATAAATTTCATTTGAAATAACTTAGATTTTAAAAGGACAACAAAACCTTTTTATTTATTAGGGTCTTACTGTGTTGACATCATACAGATCTTTTAAGAGGGTAAAAAGTTTCTTGTCACCATGTTGTTGAAGAGTGGAGTTACAATTCTAAGGAAGTTGAAGCTCGCGAGCTACTGCTTTGTAGAAAGCGTGCCCAAAATATTAGAATGTGAAATAATAGGTATACATTAATATAGTCTTGTTTGAAAGATAAACTATTTCTGTCGGGCGTAGAATGGGGTTATGTAGTCCAATGCTAACTGCCTCCAGAACTCTAAGATGCAGCGCTAAACTGGCTTCAAATAAAACCCTGAACACATTTGTTAGTGCTTCTGCAATTGTAAATTCTGTTATTCGAACTTTTCGAACGTGGAGCAAGAAGCTCGTAGAACGTTCGATTCGTTCTTCTCTCGTTATGCGCCTTTGATGACTCTTGCTACCAACCTCCTAAGATGGATACGGCATAATTTGCTTTTCGAATAATCCGTAACGCAAGCTTTCAAAGTTTCTGACTTTCTACCTGCCATCAACAACGCAATATAAGAAATGATCGCCTGCCTTCGATATGTGTTACGTTTCCTTAAAAAATTGATCATTTCTCTATGTTCCTACAGATTACACGGACTACATCTAACACGGGGTTCGCGACGTAGAGAATCCAGAAAAATCTTTGATGTCCTGAAATTTCTTCATCCCCGATTTTGTTTCTTCCAAAAATTTCTGCCGAGATACTCTTCATCCTTATTAGGGTGAAATGATATTCTTTCATATTTCTTTCTCGACCTGCCAATTTGACTTAAATGTTTGGATTAATCATCAGGGTAGCGCTGGTCAAATTCAGGATTGCAAGGACATGGAATTTCTTGTAGTACTAGTGACTTAATTTTCCTATTTTAAATTTTGGAGTCATTATGTAATAATCTCTTTCTTATCTGCCTACCGTGTCATTTTATCGTAACGATACGTCATTAAAGTGAAATTACCTAACCGAATTGGCGTCACAAAATTTTTGAATGGCCCCTAAGTACAACGCTTTCTGGCTATCCTATTGTTTTCTTGAGAAGAGATCTTGGCAATGACAGGATTTTATTATCGAGGTCTGATATCATAGTTAAATTTGTAATGAGCAGAAAGTGTTGATAGAAGCGTTAAATTTGGGGAAGAAGTTAACTAATGTCGCAATGATTTTATTAAGAATCTTCTGACTTGTCATCCCAGGATGATCCTATGGATATATTGAAGCCATTGACTCATTACCTGGGGATCAATCTAATCATAATCTACTCAAAGTGGCGGAGTTAGTGAGAAGTGTGTGGGGTTGTTGCCTTTTTTGTAGACAGTGCAAATGAAATTATGGGACTGAAAAACATGTATGTGATATATCTGTCTATCTATCTATCTATCTATCTATCTATCTATCTATCTATCTATCTATCTATCTATCTATCTATCTATCTATCGAAATCGAAATCGAGTTTTAAACTGTTAAATTTTTAACATATGTAAACAACCGAAAAGAACAAGAATACGAAGCAGACTTGACAAACCAAATAGCGGTGAAAAAAATCTTCCTTTTGATCCTCCATTTTCTATATAAAATTGCAACGTGCGCTTTTTGTCAATACCTTTCTAAATACATCAACATACTGCTTTTTGAGGTAGTAGATGCCGCTCAAAGTGAAGGCCCTTTTCAGCAACAAACCAAACACAGAAATATCTGTTACACGTTTGAATCAAAGTTGAAAAGAGTCTTATGATCAATTGATTCTATATACAAAAGAGAGTAAGTAGTTAGTACTTAACTCCGAAACTTAATAGAGAAAAAAAAGTAAAATTAATAAGTATATCAAATTTTTATAAGGCGCCTGAGATTATGTCCGTCGGCATAAAAGTACGAAATGTCCGCTGTCGACTGTATATCCGAAGTCGGTTTTTATAGACGTTCCTAGTTGGCATTCTAAAGATATGTAGTGCCCAATAATTCAAAACTGCATTGAAAAACTGTCTTTAACTTGATATTGGAAATACGCTTCTAGGGAGAAGACTACGGAATTGAAGAGAATACTGGATACAGGGACAGTCTATGAAGATTAAGTACAGGGCAACCTATGGTGCCTATACAGTATGCCTATACAAGCAACAAATTAAGGTCAGGGTGGTCTAGTAGCCCCTTCCTTTAAGCTTTTCTTTGTCTGCTCTGTTACGCCTCTAGCCGGGAAGCTGAAACTTAATGATTTTTCCTAAGATACTATCGGCTTTAGATAAAATTTTAATGCCCAGCGCCTGTGAAGTCATCATCTTGAAGAGGGGGTATAAATATTTGTATGTTGTCCATGGCTCCCGATGGAAAGTTTGTACATTGAAGCGTCCTGTGCGGAAGAGAAGGCATCTTTTTTATGAATTAACTTTTTGTAATCAGTACTGTCCAGAAAATAAGGTGAACTCCATGCAATGCATTCATAGAGGGAGGTTGTGTGATTTTACGTTACATCATGAACATTGCGGAGATCTGAGAAAACACGCAATTAACGTGCAAATTGTAAAGCAGGTACACAGAGACGAGAGGCTGTTCTTTAAATTCGAAATAATAAATATTTTTCAACTCCAATACAGAATTAGAGATATTATATGAGGGTTGCACTAGAGCGCGTTGAGATATCGCACCAAGGAATGCAGGATTTCTCATGGCACCCTATGACTAAATATAGGTAGATAAATAATTCACATACGACAAAAAGGCGACGATACTAATTGTACGGGAAATGAGATTCTTAGCTTTGACTACTCTGAGTGGGCTTGGATGAAATAAGCACGGGGAGTTAAGGAAACGCCTGACATGGAAAAAATTGGTGGCGTTGTCACTTCATGAAACATAAGCATAAATGGGGAAAGCACCAGATGCCAACAGAATATTCGGGAAAAATGCCTGTCATATTCGTCATATTGAATTACACTGTTGATAGCAGGTGTTTTGCCAACCATTTTTCAATTATTTTATCATAGACATAATTATCGCATAAAACACTGACAAGTCCTCATAAACTATCCTGATCGCCCTCTTGCAACTACAGCATATTCATCGCACCCCCTGCTGGTAAACAATGGCGGAGGTGGGGTAAGATTGTCAAGGCTGAAATATATAATGAAAGTTAACTATGGAAACATGACAGGCACGAGGGTAAGTGATCAATGAGAACAATAGAACCAATTCTTCTTGACGACAAGGCGGGGGTGGGAGGTATCCGAAAATTAACACTTTCGGTATGGTGGATGGGGAATTTTCAAAAGACCCAAAAAAGTCTCCTTTAATAACTGACGTGCATTAAGTAACAGACATAACCATGATGAGACTCTACTGAAATTATTTCATCGCAATCTGGGTATCTAAACATTCAAGGTCTACATGAAGAAGGTCTAAGTGAATGTAACACAATGATAATGGATTGGCAATCATGAAGATTATTACATATCATTATATATAATGAAAAATTATTATTATAGTGATGTCAAAGCATAAAAAAGTTTAAATTAAACTTATAACATACAGGTTTATCATTCTTAAAAGAATATCAGCTGGTGACATTTCTAAAAGGATTACAAATACTAAACTTATAATTTTTATATACATGTTAAAATATTGCTCCTAACCTCTCTTTCCTCTTCTGTTAATGTTTCTTCCGTGACTTTCCCATTATCTTCATTTCCTTCTACCTTTTCTTGCGTATTATGTGCTTGGTTATTGGTACTAGAGCCATTACTACTTTCGTCCAAATTTTCTTTATAATTTGTATCCATTTTTTAAACTTTTTGCTGTAAAATATTTCAATGACAATGGATATGAGGCACAAAAGCCAACTTCCTACGACGGTAAAAAATAAGAAGTTTGCCATATTAGATACTGAAGAGAGTAGAATCAATGACACTTTTGATGATGGTTGGAGTAATCTATTACTCGACTAAATATGAAACAAAACAAAAAAAACAAACATAGACTTTCTCAACAAAGACAAATCTACGAAAATGATGAACAGACTGTCTAAGCAACGTGAACGTTTTACGAATACCAATTAAATGAGTATCAAACTTTAATATAGGTAGATTTATTTAATACGCAATTGAACCTGTGCTGGTGAATCACTATAAAACTAAATACACAAACTTACAAGTTATACTTAAATAGGTGATAGGCTTAATCAACCTATTCCATGGTCATCACTGCGATGCTTAGAAAGGATAAACCAAAAGAAGCTTCAAGCACTTGTGTCGTCACATTACAGCAACAATCTTTCATAATCTTTGCGACAAAAATTAACTATTTAATTCTTGATCGCTGCGCTTAGAGTATAGGGACATATACTATGATATAGCGATATAGGAGTTCTAAACAAGTGCTGTCCGGCACCTCGGCCAAAATGTTCCAGGAATTTCGATGACTTTGTTACTACCTCGTTATCAAACCGAGATCCTTTTTTCACCAGAGGGAAACGAGGAATGACTGAATGTGTTGACTGTCAATCTGTAAACCGGAGTTTCATTGCTTGTCATCGAAGAGTACAATCAATATAATGGTGCAGATATCTGATTTATTCTGTACGTCAAGGTATGAGAAGCGGTTTATTATAATGCTGATATAGTTTATAAAAACCCTACTCTCTTGCGAATTTACACTAGAACTGTTAACGATTTTCAATACACGGTAGCCCCTTTCGATAATATAATAGGCTTGACATTGCCAATAGCCTATGTAACAGGTATCTTAATGGAACTTGCACCATCGTTAAACGACCTAGGAGCTCTCCAGTCGGGTAACATCTCTTGTGCTGTTATGACTAGTTATTTTGCTTTTACATTATTATCAATCGTCATATTATGAGGTAAGCTTGGAATTTAAGAGTATATGTAAGCCAGCTAGCTACACATTGTAGTAAAAATATCATCTCGCCACTTCTAACATAATTGCCTCTTTCCTCCTTGTAGATTCCCCGGTGGAGTATCAGCTTTTATACTCTTCTTATACTTCCCAGCTGGTTTGCTGTTGGCACTTTTACGTGCTCTGTTTTCTATACAGTTGGTCATCATTCTGAGTATTTTACCGAAGCACAACGTTTTGAGAAGGTAATTGTGATCGTGATGTTAGGCATGTTTACTGTGTTAAAGGGCTATATAACGCCCGTTAACATATAAAGGATAACATTTGTCATGTCAGTAATAGCTTCAAATTGAATTATGTGTATACCTCCAGTTATTTACAATGTGTATATATATTATATATATATATATATATATATATTATATATATAATGTAATTGCTTCACAAAGTTGTGGTACTCAGTGAAAATCATTAACAAATTCCATTTTTTAAAAAAATTTTTAAAGTAATTGTCTCTAATTATGAACATAGCTTTTGGGTGGAATAAACAACACGCGGTTGTACCGTGGGGAAACTGTTGGTCACGGCCGTTCTTACTCTTTTGTCAAAACTCAAGGAAACATTATCAATCCAAGGTAGTCGCAAATATACTGGGCACTTCATGAGACCATATTTTGGGTCAGACGTAAACTTGGCAATTTGATTGGAAATGACAATGTTGATGACATTTTCTGGGTAGCTATTTTCTTGAAAAATGGTTTTAATGTTGGCTAATTCCTCATCGAGTTTGCTTTTTGAGCCAATGATTAGAGCACGGCTACCCAGAAAATGTCATCAAGTTGTTATTATTATTTAAACCCAGATAAACTTAATGTTATTAAGTTTATCTGGATTTAAAACTACTTAAGGTTATTAATATGTTCGATTTCTTTTTCTCTATAAATACGAAATGAGCACACTAGTATATTCTTAAATATATTGATACATTAAGTTTAAGAGGTACGTGTGCTCTCTAAAAATTCTTGGGGGGTGAGGGGCATCCAAAAGATTGAAAACCACTGCCTTAGGGATGCTACATCATGTATTTTCCGTCCTTCAAGTTAACGTAACTACTTCTCGATTTTATTCAAGAACCACATGGCTTTCTTGTTATGTGGTCATTGACTCGGCTAGTTCTTTCATTCCCTGCTTCTTTGCATTGCTTCCTTGGCCATCTCTTTTTGTTGGATATTTGTATTTCACGTCGTTGCACGCCTGTTTATAAATGTCTTTTATCATTTGCCATGGCTGGAAGTTGAAGGTGATTACAGATCTGATATTCTCAGATCATTTTTACGTCACAGGATCTACTTGTAGGACACTGAACCTTTCCCCAATTTACATTTTATAGAGTTCCTAGTCGCTGCCCTTGCAACGATTAATTCACATTTATGCTGGATTCTCTCTAATTCTTAGACAGCCATTTCAACTATTTTTAAATCTTTTTGGACAAAATGGAAGTCATGAATATCGGGCAGCTGGTCAAAAGGAAGGACGTACCTGGAAATTTGCACGACAAGTGAAGGTAAGTTGTAGACGGTAAGATTTAACTTGGATACGAAATCATGCTAAGATGCCGGATAAAAAGTTGGATAACGATAAAAATTGACAAAGCTTAAGCTTTTATGTATACTTATACTTTCTAACTATGATATGGCTTTGGACAGCATGACAGGCCGGATAGTAGTTCTTCCTTGGCCAAGTCACATGGAGCAGAGAGGCTAGTCTCCAACTGAGTGGAACTGGATGTCAATATCCATCGATGGATCATTGGGAGCTGATATGGCGACGAGGGAAATAGAGAAAGATAACATCGCAGATTATATAGCTCAGTTGGTAGAGCACACGCCGGGAAAAGCGTTGGTCACGTGTTCGATCCCTGGAGGTGACATATTTTCTATTTCACTTGTGTTCTTTTTGAAA
Source organism: Alatinidae sp. Z8VKAUB7J3 (assembly GCA_010016025.2). NCBI lineage: Eukaryota > Metazoa > Cnidaria > Cubozoa > Carybdeida > Alatinidae > Alatinidae sp. Z8VKAUB7J3. Next base: position 6,870,464 of record JAAAKM020073195.1, on the reverse strand, counting down.
CAAACTTAAAATGGGTTAAAAAAATATAAACACAATCATTTGCTCTATTTGATATACCATAAAGCTACAAATGACAAAAGTACACAAATTTTGCAATTGGTTGAACACCACATATTAATGCTAGGAGATAAAATTAAGAATAATAACATAGATAGAGTAGTAGAAATAAAAATGAACAATTAATCATTATTTGAATAAGTTGTAAGTGGTACAGAATTTGAAAATACTCCGAAAAAGAACTCTCATAATGTTAGTGAAGCTTTTCGCCGAGTACAGTGATGAACAATTTAAAATACTGGATGTTAAAACGATTACTTCCCTCTTTCCTACATAAACTAAATTCTATTTCCAATAATGCCAGTATTTCTTAAACCAGGATTTAGGACGACCAAGACGTCTTAGGTGGGACTGAAAATACTCACTTACGTTTTTATAATGTAAAAAATAATTTTGTGGATGGCCATGTCTTTGAGGTGGTGAAGCGTCACAGTTTTGTGCTCCGTAAAGAATTGTCGCCGTACCTCCCAAATCTTCCGGAAAGGTATCTCACGACTCAAGAAGGATATAATTAAGAAACCATATGTCAGTCTCAACTTCCTTGTAAGCAGGCCTCTGATGAACCATGTGCACTGCCCATCCAAACAGATATCCAAGTGCACTGCCCATTCAAATATTTATTGATCCAACACCATGGGCAAGTGGTTTAGAAACTATTAACATTAACCCTCCTTCTCTTCAGGTTTTACTTCTCAGGTCTTCACCCAGCACTTGTGTAAATACAGCAAATAAAAAACAATTTTATCTTAGCAGATTCAGTAAGACATTTAGAAGAACTTGGGAAGTATGGATGCATGTGAGCACTATGTTCATCTTATTATCTTTCCCCTTCAAAATTACCACCAAATTAGAAATATATTGACATCTAAGTTGCTGGAAGTCAATAGCTCACAAAATAATATATACTTTGTACGTTTTCTGATTTTTACAAATTATTGGTGTAACTAGGGGCAGTTTCAGATCCTCTTACAATTTGATTTCTCTCTTGTTAGTCAACTTTAAAGTTAGTGACATTACACAGTTGTTCAACAATATAGCTACATCACATATAAAACATTGAACATGAAAATTTGTTTCTTTGTATGTTTTGTTCTTATTTAGAAAGTGATAGCAAAGAAACCACATTTTATTTATGGATATATAAGGATACTGGATCACTGGGAGCTTACCACCCTCTTCAAATTGTTAGGGGCTCCAGATTGCAAGTCATCACCCTACAATCAACAAACCAAGGAGTATTTAAATAGTTTTTAAGAAATTACTTTAATAATTACTTTAAATCTATATAATAAATGTAATACACTCACCCTGTTGCTTGAATCTTGTGTATATGCTTCTTGCACAAAGGACCGTGCTTTGTCTTTTTTCTTGTATCTTATAATTAGGGATGGATCTTTTTCTAACATTTGGGGAAATAGGTTAAGAAGAAAAGATAAAAGGTTCTTTCCCACTATGATTGGAAACCAGAAGACTGAAATAGGATTAAGAGAAACAAGGCAGCAGCAAAAAATGCTTGAAATCATCTAATTTGCAAATGCTTCACCTAAGACCTTTTTTGGAATTACATTTTACTTTTCGTTGTGTCTACAATGTTTTCAATGGTCTTTCAACAGCTAACCTCTTTTAAAATTCTGATCTTTTAATTTCCTTTGTGGTAACCTAACATTCTCAAATATACAAAACTCACTGCAATATTTCAAAAACATGTGACTGGTGCTACAATTTTTGGGCACAAATAATAGGTGTTTATTTGAGGAAAACATTGAAAAGAGGGAAACATGAATCAAATTAATTTGCTTTTGGAACTTTAAGAGAGGGAGTACGTAACAAATTTCAGCCCAATTTGGAGGGGTGTTGATTCAAGGGGGAGGGGGCATGTATTTAAAAAAATTGAGTTATTGTTAATTACGCCAACAAACAATAGAGTATCAGATGTGATATGTTTCATGGCACTAATCAATTTAAGTCTGTCAAAACATTGCAAATATTTGGCATACCTCTGCAGGTGCTGCAATACCATTCTTTGATGTGTCGAGCTTCCTTTTTAGTCAAATTTACACAGTCCCCATGGAACCACTCACTGCAATGGTCACACCCTCTGTTGAAATAATAAATCAGTCAATCAGTAGTTGATTAGCAAAAAATTCAGCAAAGCATTTCTCCTTACACTGGTTGTAGCAAATGCTGCTAAGAAATTGGCAAAGGACTTAGAGTGTAGTACTGAATTGTAACCTCTCCCTACAATCATAGAAATTGGTGTCTTACCCTCCTACACCAAGAAATAGCTTTAACATCTAATTAATAATCTACTAGCAATGTTTGCATCTTCAAGGATAATGGCAAAGGTATTAGTAAGAAAGAAATAGCAATAAGATTGATGATGATGATGATGATGATGATGATGATGATGATGATGATGATGATGATGATGATGATGATGATGATGACCATGCTGATGCGATTACGTGTTCTTGCACAAAGCTGTGTGGTGGGATCGATCATGGTCGGGGTAGCCTCTGCCCAAAAGGACAGCAACAAGAGGTCGTAGCACAAGCAATAGCCATTTTATCAGATCTCTTTTAAAAGGAAGCATAACTCAACATTGAATATGGAACTGCTCGTGAAGGCAATGTTTTGAGGAAAGACTAGAATTTTCTCCTGTGAAAAATCACACTTCAGGAGTGCCCCGAAAGCCGAGCTTCTATCTTATTGGTCGAAACAAATGCTTGTTTAAATAGTTGATGGATTGTGCTTAAAAGCGATGACTTCGTTACTAAAACATTACAATTTTGAACAGACGAAACAATGGGAATTAAGTTGACCTGTTCTTTCTGAAAATGTAGGAGGAAGTAGAGCTGATGATGTTCAATAGAAGAACACGTTTGTACAATAATATTTTTAACTTATGTATTTAATAGTGTTTTATAGGAAGAAAGATATTAGGGAAGATATGAAAGATTTTTATGGATATGTTTCGTTACTTAATATGGTATTATTACTTGTGTAGCGATTCTCAAAGCATTGTTTCGCTAAAGAGTGTGAATGTTTGAAGCGGCGGCGGTGGTCACCCACCAAAGCTTAAGACGGGACATGTAAAATGGGAGATGTTTTTAAGTGATAGTCTAGCTGTGTCTTTCACATCTGTGATAGAAGATAATACACACGGGACAATCTCTTATTATCATTTATTGGTAAAGATTGCACAGAGGCACGCGGGTTTTTCTTCAATTCTTAATGGACCTCGTATATTTGTTGCATCGGCGTAACGGGGTGCTGTGCTTCATTGTCCTCCATCAATGGCGCCTGATTTGTAAATTGAAACTGCCGCAACTGAACTCGAAGAAATATACGGAGTTTCCTTTGTTCTTATATATTTTAAATAAACTCGAATGACATAACGACACTAATATTTCTAATTAACCGATGTATTACAATCGTCTGCACTCTATAAATTATTTCTTGGCATTTTCTTATATACACAAAAACGACGTCAAGCCACATGTCTGGGTTGAGGCAAAAAGTAGATCTGGGACAACTTCCAGATTTGCGCCTTTTATTCCATCTATTGAGGGAAGTGGGTTCGAAAAAGTTCGTAACCTCGGGGCAATTGGTGGTGGGCTTGGAATATGGGGTCACATGGGCAACAGCCTCTCTACTTTTTGACTTCAATGAATTTGCCCTCTTTCATTTGGTGATTGATATTGGCCCTAGCACCCACTCTTTATTGGCTACGGGCCAGGGTGCGGATGTGCCTCCCACGCATTTCGCGCACTATTAGTAGTAAATATTTACTTGGCTATTTGGTTTCTTATTGCCATATAGAAATTCTCTTGGACAGCATACCCCTATCCTCCCTCTGCACGTTCCTTGCAGCCGTTGCGGCTCAGCTGCGGAAAGCATTAGTTTTTGTACCCATTATTTGGAATTGGGGTTAGATTATCCAGGTAGGTTTTGGCTTTGTTTCTCAGCCTGGTAATACTAGCAACAACCGAAAGATTTTTCTTCTTGGCGCCCCGATTGGCGATCTGTTTTGATCGCTGATATAATTATCTAATCATAGTTTTTAACAGGGTGGTACACGTTTTGTTTTTTGGTAAGCAACTCTATTTTCGGGGTCAGGCCTGGAGTTGCATAGCAGTTTTCCAAAATCAGACCTTGAGTTGCTTAAGTAGTTTAGATAGAAATCACTACAGGTTATCGTCGAATTTCGTTGTGCTGTCAGTTGACAAAACGCAGCCCCTAGCAGTTGTGTATTTAACCTTCCCAGTTGCACCAACTCCACCAGATGCCCATGACGATGTCGAGGATGCGATAATTTATGACGATTTTAAAGGAGACGAAGATCGGAGAGATGACGAGCTTATTATAAACCGAATGATAGTTGGATCTTTGATCTCTTTGCTTGACACATTGTCAACAGTGTTGTGATATGCATTTCTTTGGATTGAATAGGAACCTTAACTATAAGACTAGTCCTTCCATTCCTTATGAAGAGTTTTAGAACAAAAAAGAAATAAAGCATTTATTCGCTTTGATATTTAACAGGTTACGCACCCATAAGGGATCCGTTGATCTCAGATTGAAGTTCACTGATCTAGGTAACACTATAGTACCGCAGTTGTTGTTGGAATTTTGGTCACAGCCTTCCTTTCCTATTTCAAAAGGCCCCAAAAGGCGTCTAAGAACTGTTCTTTGCCACCTAGCCGTTGTACAGAATTCATCTGGGTTATGAAGAAAGACCCCGGTACACCTCTCTGATCGTTAACAAAGGTAGTTGAAAATGGTAGTCTGCAAAGGGACAAATCCAGTCTTGGATACTTTTGACGTAAAAATCCTCCTCCAAAGTTAGTAATCGAAAATTTGTGCCGAAACCCGACAGCTTGTTGTACTAAAACATGTCAGAACTTTCAAAGTGGTGTTCTCCTTACTATCTTCTTCAGGATTCGCGGTCTCTTGCAAAATTGAATAAATAAAAACAACACGGTAAAAAATTTTCGAAACTTTTTTCTAATGAATTTAATTCTCTTTATCAAAGATTTTAATGTGTCGGATTCCAACTATTTTTTCAATGCTAGGCTACTATTTTTATAGTACAACCCTAATGTCATCATCTGTAGCAGTTTGTTTCTTGTATGGTGCTAATTGCAAAAGAAGAAGAAAACGCAGCGACCCATTTACAAGCGGATGTAATTTTCTTAAATGGAAAAATTTAATTAACCCAAGGGCATTGCCATGGTCTCAGAAGTTCCTTATATCCTCTCCAATGTTGAACTCAAAGACTCTTTCTTTGCTTCCCTAAAACGTTCGGCGGTTTCGTAGGGGATCGCAGAACCCAGTCTAACAACAACTGGTTCATAGCATAGATGTTTAATAAATCCTGATATCTAAGAAGAAATGAGTTTGGTTCTAAACGCGTAAAGGACCAAGCAGGAATAACAAGGTTAATAGTTCACCGACAAATTATAGTAGATAAAACGCCAAACAAGGAACTTAATTGACAATATTTCATCTTCTTAAAGACTTCTATAGGTCATCTACAGATTGTTTATTCGATTTTCAGTAACACTTTGTAGGTGACCTGCAGAAGTCTTTCGGACGACTAAACTTTGTCAATAATGTTTTCCTGTTTAGCGTTTTATCTTCTAGGACCAAGCATCCATGACTCTAATTTAAACGTCTGAACCACATAAGCAAAAGATCTTGCATACTAATAACAATTTATTCCCAGCCGCCACTTCCATGTGCGTAAATATCAGCTGCACCTCGGAATGCCCTGCGCGTTGTGCTGGAGGAAAAATGTGTCACTACAGAATTCTGTACATTATAGTAGATAAAACGCCAAACAAGGAAACTTTATTGGCAACGTTTCGTCCTCTGAAAGACTTCTGCAGGTCACCTACAGACTGTTTAGCCAATTTTTAGTGCAGTAGGTGACCTGAAGAAGTCTTCCAGAAGACTAAACGCTGTCAATAATGTTTCCCTATTTGGCGTTTTATCTTCTAGGACCAAGCATCCATGACTCTAATTTAAACGTCTGAACCACATAAGCAAAAGATCTTGCATA
>JAAAKM020073195.1:6844753-6864243 GCA_010016025.2 Alatinidae sp. Z8VKAUB7J3 | reverse complement strand
ATAAAACGCCAAACAAGGAAACTTTATTGGCAACGTTTCGTCCTCTGAAAGACTTCTGCAGGTCACCTACAGACTGTCTAGCCAATTTTTAGTGGAGTAGGTGACCTGAAGAAGTCTTCCAGAAGACTAAACGTTGTCAATAAAGTTTCCCTATTTGGCGTTTTATCTTCTAGGACCAAGCATCCATGGCTCCAGCTCACACTTCTGAGCCACATAAGCAAAAGATCTTGGAACTATGCTATGCTCAAATGCAAATCAAGAACTATGCTATGCTCAAATGCAAATCAGGAACTAAGCTGCGCTGAAATTCAAATCAAGAACTATGCTACGCTCAACTACAAACCAAGAGCTATGCAATGCTCTGCTAAAAATAAAAAAAACTATGCTATGCTCAACCACAAATCAAGAACTATGCTATGCTCAACTACAAATCAAGAACTATGCTACGCTCAAATGCAAATCAAGAACTATGCTATGCTCAAATGCAAATAAAGAACTATGCTATGCTCAACTACAAATACCGCCGTTATCAATCTGATGTTTTTTACCGACTCCTTTGTCCATTCTCAGTTTGGCAATACGTACTCGTCGGCTCAGATATGCTTTCAGCTGAATGTAATTTCATATAACAAGCACTAATAAAAAATAATGAGTTTGATGAGGGGTTTTGTGCCTTGTAATTGCTACTCTATACCTTTCACGTGAAGTAAAATAAATAAATATCTAGAACCAAAAGTCAAACCAGCGTTAAAGCTTTGGTTTTGCCTACATGTACTCATATCAGTATATACGGCAGAACGTTACATCTTTACAACTATTATTAATGAATTCTTCTATAACTATAAATAATTTACAAAGAAAATCACTGGCTATATCCATTACTTACTCCGGATCATCAGGTAATCTTGTCTCATCGTGTTCTTGCATGAGTTGCCTGCTCTTCCTTTTGGGCATCGGCTCCGTGCACCTAGGAATAAAAATTTTGCATGGACAAAATGATAAATTAATGTGAAAATATGAAAACTTTGCACAGATAAATTCTCTAAATTTAAAACAAATTGTTTCACACAACTTGAAAAACCAAAATTGAAAGATACAAAGTATATCTGGACGCTTCTAGCTTGTTGGTCCATGGGTTACCGATCGCCTTCCACACCTTTGGTACAACATCCTTCATCACCTTCTTAGGGTTTACTGACTACAAACTTCCTCATGAAAATGCCAGTAGTGAAACTACGCAACGAAGTGCAGGTCCCTAGACAATAACAATGCGCGAAATAGAATAAGGACGAGCGTATCAATTACCTTACTTCGCTTGGGATTGCAAATTATTTACACTGACAGTCACTGCACATTTTGATCGCCCTCGTGCACGCCATACGTTCATTAACTTGATCAAGTTCATTATATCTCATAAGCTTAGGAGAGAGTAGCGCTGAAAGAGCTAATTATTTACTTAAAGACATGGTAAATCTTTCGGAATCGCTAAACGGTTTTAGTATCACCTGTCCCAACAAAACGTAGGACACTCTCTGACGTTGTATGAAATTAACAGATACAAATTTACATGTAGTTGTCGAACAAAGCCTGCAAACAGAATCGTGGACTTGCCATTAATCGGAGGGCAGCAACACTTCAATCAATTCAAAATGTAATAATTCGGAAACACTAAAATTGGCAAACGGCTTTACAAGCTTGACAAACTGTAGTCAGCGTTACACAGATTCGCTTACCTAACGATCTGCGTATTTGAAAAGAGTTCTTTAATATGACAGAAGAAGATATTGAGAATTCCGTGACTGATTGCCATTGTAGGGCTAAAGACGATACTTAAATTCTGGATATTCATTTTGTTTTCAGAGTTCTATACAAAACAAAACAATAATACAACTAGCGTCAGTTAATCTTTACCTTCGAAATGTACCGAGGAAGTTACAATATTACGCATATGGTTCGTCTTTGTAACCTTACCAAAATGTTATGAAAAGTAATATCGCTTAACATTTTAATTCTGCTAACTTCACAAAAATAAACCTTTCAAAGATGGAGAATGAACGTTTATATACCCATGAAAATGACCACGGTTTCATAAGTCAAATAACCCTGCTTCCATCAGGAACGAATAGACGGATGGATGGATGGATGGATGGATGGATGGATGGATGGATGGATGGATGGATGGATGGATGGATGGATGGATGATCTCTTTGCTTGACACATTATCATCAGTGTGATATTTGTTATATATCAACAGTTTGTAATCAATTCTTAATGAAAAGCGTTTCTTGATTTGTTTTTTAGACGTTTTAAAAATTGTCCCTTCCGAATTTGAGACCTCGAGTTGCTTAGCTTGTTGCTTAGATTTTGGACCAAATCTAGGCCTCACATCTAAGCAACTGAGTTGCTTATTTTAAACAAAAAGTGTATAAGGCTGTTGTTGTCATTCACAATGTTGTGGCTCAGAACCCTAATTAGTTAATATAGCATCTTTCTGTGCAACAAATACTCCAAATGTAGAGCTACTGTATATACAAATAATTAATTTATCTCCCTATTCATCTTACGTTCACTATTCCTTCCAAGAAATCATAAAGAAAAACACAATGTATATTTTGTTTCGAGTTAAAGCTTTAGAAGTCAAGTATCAGGCACCTTAAACTGCAGTAGGTCATTGGGCAATCTGCAGTCGTTCAATTTTATGTTTGTCATTTGAATTCGGATCAATTTTATAAACAACGCAAAGATTATTTCCTTAAGTCCAGGTATTAGTAATGCTTTTCTTGCAAGCTTGCATAACATAGCTCAGACTTAACATAGAATGGTAGAAATGAGAAATAGCAATTCGGTAATTAATCGCACATTATACTAATAGCTTTTTAAACAGAAGTCTTAAGACCATTCTGCACAGATGCTGCATATCATATGAGTAGGTATCTTTAACCTCCTTTAAGGTCAAAGTTCCGCGCTAATCAATGGCGTAGCAGTCTTTAAAAAAATTGGGAGGGTGGGGCGGTCACGAAGCTGGCCCTCTAAGAGAGGGGGCGGTTGGGATTTCCAAAATATGAAAAGGGGCGGCGGTCATGAGTTTCATCATTCTCCGGAAATAATCCTAACAATAGCATCTATTCAATTTTATATCATATTTGGTTACATCGAAACAAAAATGTCAGAGGTGGGTAAATTCAACCTAAGGTGACATTGTATAGTCTAAATTCTAGCTGGGACAAGCTAAGCCATTGGTTGAAAGTCGTGAAAAAAGTTTGTTCATTAAGGCCAAAAGACACAATTTTTGTGTAGTTCTGAAGTTATATCTCACGGAAGGCATTTTCAAGGAACTTTCAACGCACCTACCAATGGACATACGGGCAAGAGTCACCCCACAGTCATCCCATAGATCCAACATTTTTTATTTCCGATACATTATGATATACTAAAATGAAAAATATACGCCGAACAGAATGTCAGTGGGCGGAATACGCTAGTGAATTCTCTCAGGGGGCTGGTGCCCGTCCTTACCCCCCCCTTCACCTTCGTGACTGGGGTGGGGAGCCAAATAACAAGGTGATCACGGGGACTCTCAAAAGGGTCTTTAAAGCCAGATAGAAACAATAAACCAAACATGAAATTAAGGCAATTTAAGAGCCATTTAATAGTTCCTCTTTAGTTCTTTTATTAAAAATGGGAAATACATGACGCATAATGATGGCCAAAAGAGTAGTTTAACATCATTCTCAACTTTTAAACGCAAATTCAGAGATATATTTTTTGTGCTTTCCGTAATTATTTCTGGGTGCAGAGTTCGACCTGACTTTGAATAATCACAAATAACTAAGAATCGTATTAATATTTTCCCCTGTTTTTTATTAATCGTGGTAAATGATGATAACAAAGCCACCAACGACGACGTCGAAGACCAATATGACGACGACTATCAAGATGACAATTCGACTATGGTACAGCAATAAACAAAAACTGAGCAGACTGGATACTAGGTTGCAAATCATTGCTGATACCGATAAAACTAACATACTGCTATAGTAGAGACTGGTACAAATTTAACAAGAAAATATGAAATCAAACTCACAGAACGATGTCCCCGAAATCTCTTCTTAACCAAGATACGCCTCCTATTGATGCATGACTTGACTCTCCACTGGCGTCGCCGAATGATAATTACTATAAAAGCAACAATAACAACAACAAGAAAAGAAAGATAGGTCTAACCTCCTTGCTTCCTTGTGGCAATCGTCGCAGCGTAAACGGCGAATTTAAGCCAATATATACGAAGTTTCTTTCAAGTATTCTTCAACTTTCTCTAACGATCTTGTTTAACTCACAGCTTGTTTATTGTATACTGATATCCGTAAATCCCGTAAATTGTTGTATTCAACTGTACTCGTACTCACACATTACGGACGCATCTCTGCTCAATCGCAAGATCTTATTTGAACGTAAAAATCTAAACCCCTCTCTTATCTATCTAAGGTAGAGCGAGTGAATGACGAAGTGTGTAACGACATGTGCGCATGCGCGAGTGGTCATGACACCAGCTGCATGGCTCTCCAAAGTTAATACATTAATTTTACTTCTAATTAAAACGCTACTAATAGGCTTGCACGAAACAACTCGCATTGTAAACTTTGGGGTTGGTTTTCCGGTAGTAAAACGCACATTGCCCTTGTTCAGTAGTTCTAATCGTAACCTTCCATGAGTAGAACCAGCTCATGTATTGGACGTTCTAATTTAGTGAATGGTCCTGTACGTTTCCCTGTCGCATCCAATTGAGAATAAGCCATTTCTAGTTCTACTTTCTTCATTTCTTCGACATTCACTGGTCAATAAACAGATTTTGTGGGCTTGTTCACAGACCGCTCACCCAGCGAGGCTGTACCCCTAACGACAGCATTCTTCAACATAGATTTCTACCGTAAACAAACTGCTATGGCTCTCCTTGTACTGTTCCGGTCTGCCAGATGACGTAGCCTTGTTAAGTCGAATGTTTCCGGCATTTTGTTTTGATGTATCATGTGAGGTATAGTCTTTTTTACCTTTACACTTTCACACCTTATACTTTCTGATACCGTGTTATGGCTTATTCCTATGGGGTCGTCTTCAGGATTCTCAACCTTGTTTGGGTTTACCATCCTTACTATTCCCCAACCAAGGTCCGTTTTTTCTCCGTATGGCTCTTTGCCACATGGGGGGATGACCTCCCGAAGGGCCAGAGCACAAGAGCAGTTGTACCCAATCAATAACCTGATATCACAATCTTGCAATGGGGGTAGCTGGTCGGCAATGCGTTCTAAATGAGGCCACTTTCTAGCTATTTCGTGAGTAGGAATATGGCTTTTATTTGGTTGGGTCATGACACCAGCAACAAATAGTATACAAGAGCATTTCTCTATGATGGATTAAATTTCGCACTCTCGTAACGTCCAAAGGCATATTGCTTTGACCTGTCACTGAACCGGCTGCTGAAGTGCCACGTTCTTTTAAGTCCTCTTCCGTCCCTTTACAAAGTTACAGATGAAAAGAAAAACAACAAAAACAGCATATTTCTTCACGTGCACATAAGACTCTTTATTAATATTTAAAATCCAACATGGCGCTCAACCTGCAATCAACGTCAAACAAGAATGGTCTAAAAACACAGGGCGCCAGGAATAAACTACCAAAATACACAAGATTCGGCACTAAGGAAATCCCTCGAAACGGATGATGGACGGTCATCCTTACTACACGATCCACTGTGAAAACTGGGACTGCATTTTAATTCGGATTTTGCGTTACAAACTGTGCTATATTTTGGCTCTAAAGCTATGATAACCTTATCCGACATGATGAGAGGCGCTTCCTTGTTGGCAACATAGGGTATAGGTGATGGGAACCCAATGTTTCCAAAGGGCAAACTGATCTTTAATCAAAAGGCGACCCCTGGCGTCTTCAGCCTGAACGACATTTAAAAATCTATGACCTGTGCCCGGCCTTTCTTAATTTGAACACCCGGAACTGAGCTCTCACTGTGTATTCCAATAGCTCTGAGAGCTTTTAATATGGTTTTTGTATCTGGAGAAAATAGATTTCTCTCTCTAAATATAGCGTCATTAGGCTTAGTTTATTATTGAGAAATTTATAGTTTAGTCTTTCATAAACCGAAAAACTGAAAGTAGAACATCGAAGATAGTTGTAAAATAAAAGTACATTTCGATCTTACTAAATTGCATTTTAGAGCATCTAGGAGACAAAAAAAGGGATATGAGTTGGGTTCACCACTTTCACACCGATCCGTTGCTTACACTATTCTTACAAGCTGCATAAGCTGCTTTACACATCAATTTGTTGCGCTTAAGACAGCCGCTCAACTTTTGTTGCTGGGAAAAAGCTTGCCCATTTACCACTGCTCTTGTTGAAAAAGAACCGTTCAGCATTTAAAAATGTTACAACGGCTCGTCTTTGTGTGCAGCACAATAACCATTCCAAGCTTCCACAACTGCGTAGTTCTGTTCAATTTCTATTTTAAACACGGCTTTCTACTTCCCAATGAATCGGTCACACACTCACATATTCCTGTCTTGTTCTAGTTGAAGTGTTGGCATAGCAGGAAAAAAATTTGGTTTCCACTTATCTACACACTGAGTATATTTCAGCTATCATACAGGTTAAGAAGCTTTCTGTATAATGAGTCATTCACCATGCCATCGATGTAGTACCAATGACCACCCGCATAAGTATACCAAAGTAGTCGAGAAAATTTTACCTCTCGCTTATAATTTGCTGTGTACATTAATCTAGGATTCATTCTATATTACATCGCCATGTTAGCTTCATACGATCACAGTCTCTGCGGGCAAATTGTGGTCTTTTCGACCAAGACTTCGTAATTCGTGTGACCTACATCTTCAATTACTTAAAGTCGCTATGTGCTCTGCTATTGAATTGGTCCGTGCATTGCCGCAACGGATATTTGACGCCATTTTGAATCAAAAAAGACTGGTCTTCACAGTAATTAAATGTACAAAACTAATACTTTCCTCTTTACAGCTCGACAAGTTTGATGAAAAGAACACCAGCGTAATCCTCACACAGCAGTAAAAGTTAGTAAATAAGGTAATTAAATGTTTACTCCCAAGTTAGTATCTAAAGCAAGCTACTAACCGAGGATGTGAGAAGCACTTTATATTTGAAAGAGAAAATAGTTTAAAGATGAACTATTTAAACCTTTTAGGTAGAAAAGGTATTTTTCTACTTCGGAACAGTGGGTAGCTTGTGAGATGCAGGGTTATTTCCGAAAAAGGTGGCGTAACAGGTCCAGTGGTATTTCGTTTCTACTAAGGCTTCACTTCACACGGGCATGTATTAATCAGTTACGTAGTTTCATTCCTTCCGCCGATAGGTTTGCCAGAAAAACCATAATCAACAGATGTTACAGTGTAGAACAATTTCTACAGACTAACTGAAGGCAGGCAAATGGCTCGTACCTAACAACAACAAAAAAGTTAATATTTTTAATTCTTGAGTAAACTAAAACATTTAATTCAACATTTTACGCACCTTTGCGGCAACGAAGACTGCTTCTTGTTCTTTCAATGCCTTTGTTAGAGGATATAACGTTCCCCAGACATTCCAATCGCCAAGTGGATCACAATACGTATCTGGAAATCATATAAAGCAAACTAAATATCACATGGAACAAAATACTGCACGATACATTGCCAAGACAAACAGAGGACATACAGGAATGACTGGCCGAGCAATTCAAAAATCAAACTCAGTGCCTTCGTGTACACCACATTAAACACAACATCGATCAGCTCAAATATGTGGGTAATGGGCGGACACTCTTCATTTCAGCGATTTTTCAAACTTCAAATTGAAAACTCCTCTTCTAGTCTGGTCTATAAGAGTGATACCAAATATTTCCAACGCTAGCAAAGACCATATGGTCAAACTTCGCATATTGTGTGATTTGCTATTTGGTTCTATTTGGTTCAACTCGACCCTGACCTCGCGTCCCACACAACCTTTAATGTTTACGCTTTCAGTTAAGTCCTTTTCGGAGTAATCACACTTAGTTCACTCTTTGATGTACGCTGATAAGTAGTACGAAGCTGGAATAGTAGTAGTAGTAGTAGTAGTAGTAGTAGTAGTAGTAGTAGTAGTAGTAGTAGTAGTGGTAGTAGTAGCAGTAATAGTAGTAATAGTTGTAATAGTAGTAGTAGTATAGTACTTTGAATGGACCCCACTAGAGAGAGCAACCCACAATGTAAATATTTGTTTTTGCTAATAATTTATTCTAATGGAAGTTTGGTGTGGCATTCGTTGCTTAAGTGCTCTGCTTTGGCCATAGGCTAAGCTTTTAATTTGTCTCGGGAATCGTATACCACACGAAGGCCAGGTTTTGGAAGAATTTGGAAGAAGCGAGCTAGGTAATGGGACTGAGTTGACATATGCAATTACTTCTTTTGCATTCTATTGTACACGAGGGAATGGTGTCTGGTGGTCTTTAGATGTATGTTATCAATAGATAAATTAATAGTTGAATAGTTAAATAGTTAAATAGATAACTAGTTAAATGTTAACTGCCCTAGGTGTCTCTTTAGATAACAAATTGGAGGAGGCCACCATGACAAAGGAAGACTGAAATGTCGGCACTTGTCTGCTGTACTATTGCCTTTGTACAGATGCTGTTGAGAAGTTGGCACGCCCGTTGAAAGTCCGGTAAATGTAAATATTATTTTCTTTTTTTGTGCAGAATCCATTACCCTCTTCCTTTGCCTTATGCGGGGAAACAAGATAGCCGATCCCTTAGAAAGACTATTCAAGAATTGCGAGATGAAATCAGACAAATTAAGAGACAGGTGAGTTGTCAAATATTTTCAAACTGGAGTGACTTTACCATTACGATTACGGCATGTTCCGCTTGTGTTGAAGGGCACATTAGAGATAAATTCTGCAGTCGTATGAAAGGAATCATGGGAATCAAAATAGATAACATGCGTAGCGAGTGCGCGTGTAACAACTAGTCGGTACTTACTGATAACTTCAACCTTTTACTTTTAGTAAATTTTCGTTTGCAAATTCATGTTTATCGTATACTCTGATTTCGTCTTTACAGTTTTTAAAATATATTTGGTAGAAGTTTTTCGGCCATAAGCTCCATGACGAGTATCATTGTTAGTTTTGTAAAAAACACTAGAGAAATAGAAAATATGTCAACACCGGGGATCGAACCCGTGAACCACGCTTTCGCGGCATGCGCTCTACCAACTGAGCTTGGTGACCTCCGATGTTAACATACTTTTATTTCCCTAGTCACCACAATAGGTGGATTATTGGGAACTATTTTCAAAACTTGTTTTGAGAAAGTTGTTTTTTTGACCACAGAAATTTTCTCCGTGAAAAAAAGAAAATCGCAGTTAAAACATTTCTGTAAAACTAAACTAGCATCGCTACTAGCTAAGAAAGTAAAATTCTTTCACAATGATACTCATCGAGAAGAGAGGATTTAAAATGTTAGTTTTGACAAGAACACTAGAGAAGTAGTGAAGTTATATTTGCCTGCATGCTTTCGTCTCCCCTCGCTGGAGACTTTACCAAAGGTAAAAAGTGCTAATTTGAGGGGTTTGTTATAGAAGTGAAAGTAGCTAGTTAAAAGAATAAGAAAAGTTCGTTATTACAGTCAAATGCGAGTACATTCCAATGTGTTGATGAATTCAAATGAGTTTAAAATTTAGTAAAACTTGTTAAAAGCGATAGAAATAATAAAACGAGAGGAGGTTGGGAGGTGAAAGTAAGAAAAGTTAAAATTCTTAAACGATAGAGGAGGACGGAGAGAACTCGGACAGGGGAGAACTCGGACATCCACCATAACCTGGTAACGGTTAGTTGACGTATGTCTTTGTAGACCCAGGTCTCCTTCTTTACACGTGCTCTCAGATTGAAGATCGGATCATTTCTGTAAGTACACCTCTGTATGATCTACTTTTACCGCGAAAAGTTTTCTTTTCGACTTCGTTTTTTCCGTGTTTCTTCCGTATATACCGCATCTTCCTAAAGTGTATGGGAAAAGTTATGTTCTGTTATGTGCCAAGACAGGTGCTGTTGTCAAGTGATGCTTCAAATCACCAAACGACTGTTGACACTCAGCTGTTCATTCTTTTTCGATGACTATCTTCTTTGTACTAGTGTTTGCTGGACTGTTCACCAATACATTAAACGGGATTGTGCTGCTTACTGCTGACACTACAATTTGAAGATGAGAATGGCCACTGCTACTACGGACCTTGCACTGTACCACTACACTCAACCGGGCTTAACCATTTGATGGTGTTTTGGACATCAAAGTCTGGTTAAAACATTTTTGAGATTTTTATGCATCTCACAAATTGTGCCGATGCCTGTCGTTCCTGACTATGAATGTTTTCGAGGCTGTTATTCATTCTCTCTCGGAAGCTGATTTGTCAAACTATGCTACCTTTCGCACTTTTTTACTGACTTGTTATGAGACTGTGGATAAGGATAAATCACAGATGGAGTTTTTACAGTTAGCTCAGGCTGGTATCTTTGCTGAGGACTACGCTCGAATTTTACGCTCCACTTTACTTTCTGCTTTCACTTTGGACAATTTTTCCACCTTTCAAGAGGAATTGCTCGTAACAAAATTTATTCAGGGACTCGCATCCGATCGTGCTCGTCAGGAATTGTTATTGTCCAAACCTACTAGCTTCAATGCTGCCGTTTCAATGGCTAATGCTGTTTTGCTGAGCCCTTTGGCGAATACTGTTGGTTCCCGGGGTCCACGACCCCCTTCCAAGCCAAGTCTTCCAAGTCAAGGAAGTTGACTTTGTTTTTGCTGTGGAGCAAAGGACCACTAAGCTGATGATCGTTCCTGCAAGGCTAAAGATGCCACTTGCCAACGATGTTCCAAAAAAGGACATTATGCTAAAGTTTGCAAGGGAGCAGCATCTTCATCTTTCACCCCAGCCCCTCCTACCGCTGTTAATACACTTTGTCTCAATCCAGCTGATATGGGTATGATTTCTGTAGCATTGCAATTAAATTTTATTTAAGTTGAACTGATGCTCAATACCGGTGCACAAAATATCTTTATTGAGCAAATCTCTTTATGATTATGATTTATGAGCAGTTCCAACTTGCTCCCTGTTGCGTTTCACCAACTGGGTACTCTGGTACCCCGATTTTTGTTTTGGGGAAAGCTGTATTGCCAGTTACTTACGAAGACGGTAATGAACTTTGTTCCCTTTACATTACCTCTTGTCAATCCCTTGTTTGCTGGGATCTTATTCGTAAACTGTATTTGAATTTTGAATTTGTATCATCAATTGTCTCTCCTGGTTTAAGTCCCTTACAAGAGTTTCCTTCACTTACTTGGCCCCTCAAACCTATTTCTGTATTTGAACACCATCCACTTTTAAAGCCGAATACTGCCCCTGTTACTCTAAAGTTACGCTGTCTTCCCTTTCATCTTAAGAACGAAGTTGTAGTGGTTGTAGAAAGCACGTAATAGAAGAATCAAGGTGTAACGTGGATCATTCTCTATTTCACAAATCTACTCAGGTTTATATACAAACGAACTGCGTGATACTGATTGACAGTTCTCAGAGCGATGCTAAGTACCGATTAGAAGGCTAATACAGAACACTACATTAATTCCTCCCCTCGAAAAAATACAAATTACTTCGAAACTGAAAATACTTCAACTCTAGTGAGTGTGATAATTTGCCATCCATTGAGGGGGACGACGGTTACGAAGAACTCTGGTACTATTACAAGAATCATTACTAACATTTGAATCATCAACAATAGCCAAATTCTCAGGAGGAGCAGAAGACACAAAACGCCTGGCATTCCACACTTTGCCGTCAACGATAAGAATATGGACCAACGCGGGCTGTTAAAAGTCTAGGTGAACTATACTTTAAATAACCCGTACGAGAATGTGGTAATAATGTCAATCCCGGCAATTGACATTAAGTATCATCCTGTACATCGGCGTTAGACTACGACATACCGGTAGATACAAATTGGAATAGTAATATCACTTTCAAGACGAAGCTAAGGTTTATGAAAGTAATTGTTACGTCCACTATGATCTATGGTTCCGAATCGTGGACAATCAATGCGGAAGCAGAAAAAAGGATAAATTCGTTTGAAATGAAGTGTTTTAGAAAACTTCTGTAGATACCGTAAACAGCTCGTAGAACAAATGAAAGCGTTAAATATGTTGTGCAAAAAGCTGGAAACATGAAACTCTTCCACCAACAATTAAAAGAAGAAAGCTCAAGTGGTTTGGACACGTCACACGACATAATGAACAACAAAACTTAGGAAACACTATCATGCACGAAAGAGTTCCTGGGAAGAGAGGGAGAGGAAGACCCAAAGTATGTTGGCTATCAAATATGTCAGTTTAAAAAGCTACAATAAATGCTGCTGACCGACAAAGATGGAAGAATCTGATAGATCTAGTCAAAGTGCACCCACGGCCACTTGGCTATAGAACAAGATGATGATAATGATGAGATCAGCTAGCAACATTAAAGGACATAGCCATGTAGAAACTCCAAGGAGGGGGAGGAAACCTGCCAAAAGGGGCTGTTCTGGACATCGGGGCATTAAGAGAGAACCTGCAGGATAATCCGAGGAGTCAGAAATACCGAAAGATAGAGAAACATTATAGGGCAAGCAGCAGAACGTTTGAGTTAGAGACTCCAAATATCTTACATAACATGGATCAGTTTATGAAGAGGAGCAAATCCAGAAGTTAACAATCATAGATTAGTGGAACATGTTGCTTTCGAATTCGTATCACCGAATGTTGTCAACCTGTAATAATGCAATAGAATTTTATTGATTAGAAAAAGAGATAATGTGTATGTTATCAAGCGGGTGCCATTTTAGTAATCTTAGCTAGGGGGTAATGACAGCGATAGAGAGTCTTAGGCGAGACGACAGTAACATTATTGAAGGGGCAGATAAGGGCTCAGTAGTGGTAGTTTGGTATAGGAAAGATAGCCATGTAGGAAGGAAGACAACTGAAGGACGAGGTAGCGTATGAGAAGGCAGACTCAAATTTAATAGCCAGACTTACAAACAGAAATTGAGCACTGACATTGGTACAAAGTTGCTTCAGCATATGCAAATTTATTCATGGGTAGACTAGAAAGTATTCTTTTAGCGAAGGCAGATTTCATTCTGGTTGTTTGGTCTAGCCATTAAGATAATTGTTTTTGTATATGGGTACACGGAGAGGCACGACGTAGAGTTTCAGGACTTTCAAACAGTAATCACTAGTTTATTAAGTTTACTATTCAGGAGTCTAGTACTGACACCAATGTAGGGGATGTTATTATTCCTAGCGTAGATAATAGGCAGGAGACTGATACTTTTTGCAAGTCTACTGATACACATCGGTACTTGTACAAGAGATCCTGTCATCTAGCACACATGAAGAACGGAGGAAATGTTCAAAGGATGACTTTTTGAAAGGAGGGCAGAGAAGCTGGTCGAATGGTGTGTTCAAAGAATTTACAATGAGAGAACTATCAGGGAGCAGGTTGAAAGGGCTCAGCAGATAGGGTAAATTTAATTTCTAAATGTAGCAGCAGTAGAAGTAGAATTATTAGCAATGATAATAGCGTTAGTGGTTAAGGTAATTATGCTAGGATTAATAAGAACAGAACAACTGTTAGAGTACCATCATTCTTCATTAGTTCTCACCCAGCGCTTAACAAAGTTAGAGGGATAGTCGGCCGGTGACAGAACATGCCATCCAGGTCTGAGGAATGTAAGGAAGGTTTTACAGAAGAGCCTGTATTAGCGTTTAAAGGAGCTAAGAATCTTAAGGATGACTTAGTCAGAGCCAGATTAGCAGATAAAGTAGATTAGTAGTTTTAGATGCCAGAATAGTAGGTGCCAAGCCTGCAGTTTTGTAGTAAAGGGAGACAGCTTAGAGGGTTCTACCTCAGATATGACATACAGGGTCAACCATAGACTAGACAGTAACTTTTGTGTATTATATGTAATTTTGGTCATAGTGGACTAAAGTCAGTAAGGAATCGTTGTGATTAGATTTTAAATAAAACAACAAAACATAAAAATTAACTTGAAACATTTTATAGTTAACTAGGAAATTTACCTGACACAGGATTAAACATAACAAAATAATGTAAATATGCTGGATAACAAAAAGTTAATTCACTTTTTTAACAAAAAAAATCGTTGATGCTTGTTTGCCATGCGTGCATCTGAGTGTCAACAAACTGGCTGGTTAAATGGAAGACTCCCTCGCTACAGTGCTTCATAAAATGTCTATCGTTCTTTTCTAAAGCAAATAGCTTTGATAAAGTTGATAATCAATTCATTGCAATTTTCAAGCTTCTTAAAAAATGTATTGCCTCTTCCTTGATAGCTCATCGAACCCCCATTAGGCGTGGCTAGCTACGGGCATGTGTTGTACTTGATGTAATGCCCTACTTAATGCAATCCCCTTACAAAGAGGTCATTTACACAGTCGGCCCACTGATTACCAACAGTTCATTCCCACTCATGTGCATTTGCAAGAACTCCTTTTTGTGTGAAGGTGAGGATTGATTTTGATTGGATGATAAATAGTGGAGCGTGAAAGTAGTGAAGTAGTAGACGGGGGTAAAAACATTTCATTTTTCAAGTCAGACTTTTACTTACAAGATATTAGTTCGCCGAGAAAGTGAAACGAGATCATCACAGTGTAGTCCCCCGTTCTTAGAATGATTGTCCTTGTCTCTTACGTAGATCATGCGTTTTTAATTAGGCCTGAGTAGACGGCATAGAACAAAGGCTACTGCTGCCTCCACCAGCCAATTATATGGCTAAATCAGCTCGAATCCGTGACGTTTGTCCGGCCGAATGTGGGAGAGCATGACCCTTCTCCGAAGGCTACGAAAACATCAAACTACTTGGTAGAGAGCCATGGTAATGATCTTCGATGTGTTCAAGAAAATGTGTACGTGTGTTTGTATTGGGTTTGGGTGACCTAAATTTTATCATTGTGACACAGAAAAGTTGAAGTGGAAGGAGGGGCACTAGGAAGACCATTTTTACTAAATTTTGGTTGAAATTTTTAGGTCAGGCTGGGCCTGCCTAGCCTGCCCTCTGACTTTGCCACTGGGTGTGATACTTGTTATATATCGACCGTTTGTAATCAATTCTTAATAAAAGTGTTTCTTGATTTGTTTTTCAGACGTTTTAAAAATTGTCCCTCCTGAATTTGAGCCTCGAGTTGCTCAGCTTGTTGCTTAGCTTTTGGACCAAATCGAGGCCTCAGACCTAAGCAACTGAGTTGCTTATATAAAATAAACGTGTATGATCTGTCGCTCTCCTAGTAAGAGTCTAACTAGTAGTCCATGCATTCTCTATAAAGATCATTGCCTTTTAACAACCGTAACCTGGAGATCCAAGGAAAAAAGCATCTCGTTCACAGCAAGTGACATAGTTAAGTGATTACGTTTGTTGATATCCAAAAAATTTTTACTGTTAAAGCCACGTACAAATGGGCTCGATTTTTTAATGGAGTTCCCTCCACTTTGTACAAAATCGTCGAGCGAAGACAAGCCGTCTAGCTTTGGGTGCACAAACGGCTCGATCTCTGCCACGACTTTTTCCTCGACTTTAATACTTCTGACCAGGACTTCACGTTATTTTCTTACTTGGCGAGAAAATGTATTTTTGGATCGGATTACTCAGCATGCGTCTTGTCTAGTGTTTGGAGCGTGGAGGTGTTAATAGAATTATTAGGATATATTTGGATGTCTGTGATCGAGTGAGTGTCCAAGCGGGATCAACAAGACTACACAAGATTGAAAACAATGGACCCGCTCGACAACTTTAAACATGTTCAAAACTCACTAGACTCTGCTATGTCAGGGGCGTATATTGTGGGTGTGCTAGGTGTGCGCCGCACACCCTACGAAAGTTAAGCTTATTCCAAGATTTATGTAGCAGAAAGTTTTAATATTCCGACCTTTATCTACATGTAGTATTTAAAAGCTTTTTTCTCAGCAAAAAAGATTCTCTTTGCATCTAAACTTGAAGCCTTTTACTTTTACATTAACCCTCATTAGCCCGACCTGTTTTTTAAGTAAAAATTTTGATTTTCTGAGTAATTTTCTTTATCTGGAACTTTCTCTATCTCGAACAAATCTTTTGGTCCCTTGCGAGTTCGATATAGAGAGAGTCCACTGTATATGTAAGAAATATTAATATTTCCTGACAGTTCTCCTGTATTCTTGTATTCTTAACACTAACTTGTACGTTTTGTCCATCCAGACCAGTTGCAGAGTCCATAACTACATTTTCTCTAAGACTATAAAATATAATTTCCATTCTTTTGCACTTAGGGCAAGGGACAGTTAAATCATAATATACTTTTCTGCAATTTTTTTTCAGTCTTATGGAGCAATTCTAGTCACAACTACAAATGAAATACTTCTGCTGTCGCCATCACAGGTACTATATGTATTTCAAAGTTATTATTGGTTTATTTTAATTGTTATTTTATTTTACTGAAATGTGTGACAGTGTAAGTAAATGTGAAAATAATGCTGTTAAACGTTAACTGATCACTGTTTGTCAATGTGAATAATTTATATATGTAGCGAGAGGGTTTGAAGAGTGCCATGTCTATTACAATGAATACACCACAATTCTTTTGCAGTTAAGATAGGATTACCAATTCATTCCGTCTGTTGCATACCCAAGTTTACATCTACTTCAATTTTTCACAATTTGCGATTTGTCATTTTGTGGCACTGTACACATCCTTTTCATCATATGTCATTGTCGTCTTTACATCCTTTAAAAGATTTGAAGCTGAAACAACTCCATATAATTCAAATGAATGAAATATTTGTTCATGTACTTCGTATACTGTACAGTAAGGTTTATTGATTTGCACAATGCTAAAGTGATGAATTGGAAACGATGAAGTAAGCAATAACATGTAAATCAACTTATAAATGATACTTATACTTTGAAGGATCTCGAGTCAATTACCTCAGAGTTTTAAAGGATTTTATTTTGACTGCTAGATTACTAACACGATTACAAATGCAAAGTTTAGTCGTTTTATATAGCAAAGTATAGCTAAGGGACATAGAAGGTAACATCCATATTTATTGATTGCTTTATGATGCAGTCACGTACAATCCATCTTCTGAGCATTGCATAGAAAAAAAAGCACCACCTGAGCAAATTGAAAGTCATAGACAGAAATAGACATTGAGATTTTACATTCTTTCTAGCGCATCAAACACATAACCCTCCATCAGCCTCATAGAAATGTGTATCTAACTCTGAAGAGTGAATTCCTAATTAATCTTTCGCAGTTTTACCTCATTTGTTGCCAGTGATAACTGACATAAATTAAGGAAATTCAAATTACAGTGGGGAAAAACAATGTTTTGATCCATTTATACATTGTGGCCATTAAATAACAGTGGAAGTGTCTGGGCATACTAAATTTGGAAACGGTATAGACGTATCATATTGGATAAGATATGACGGCAGTTTCATAAACTCATTGATTGTAAGTTTAGTTATCAAATTGTGACATTTAACATTATTCCAACAAAAGATAATTAAATTGATATTTTTGTTCATTATTTCGATATTTTTGTAAATATTATTTTAAAATGTAAGATAAAATTTGTAGTTGATAAAATCCGTAAAGAAACCTTTAGTAGTAGGTTTTAATTATAAACTTGAGGTTGGAGGAGGGATAAAATAAGACCAGAAATCAGTCCAGAACAATGCGGTTTCATGCAAGACACCGGCACAAGAAATGCCATCTTCATCATCAGAATGCTTGCAGAGAGAGCGCTTGAGGTTCAGAAAGATCTATACATATGCTACATCGACTACACAAAAGCTTTTGATAAAGTAAAACACGAACAGCTATTTGATATACTGGAAACAGCTCATTTATATTAATGATTTTAATTATTTAATCAGTAAATAATACAATTTAACACTAATAATGCATTTAATTAGTTAAAACTAATTATCCATTTACAGATTACCAATAATATAATTAACAATCATATTTAACCCTCAATCAATCGATACACTGAAGTTATTATTCAATTGTTGTAAAATTTAGTAAAATTAGGGTAAGCTACTAAAATAAAGGCTGAAAACTAAGAATTTCAGGATTCCTGTTTTCGTTGTTTCAAAATTATGAACTATTTAGTGCCACGTTAAACCATGAAAATACATATTAAAACTAATTAATTAAACTAATTAATTAGTAAAACGAATTAATTAACCTTGACAACTATTTTCGACGGTAATAATTTATGCTTTATTGTGCATTTAATAATTTCTTCGTCTGCAGTACTTTCTGTACACTACTCGTTGGTTTATCCATACATCTCCTGCAGTTACCTCCTATGGAGGAGGAACTTCTTTGCAACTATAAAAGAGTGCAGACTCTACAAAATAAAGTTCTCAGAACAAACAGTAGGTATGTCCAGGATGTGCCTGACATGAGTATTTGCTTTACGTCCCGAAGGCTCCTTAATATTGGTGAAATAGGAGATTACCAGGCTGCAGTATTTGTATTCAGAATATTTATAGTTTAGACCCCAATGATCTTAAGAGTTTTTACCATACCCAAAGTGAGCTGCAAAATTATGGAACTAGGCTTAGGGACATTTTTTTTTTAGCTACGTCATAGTACCCAAAGTTCATTTTCAATGAAACATATAGGTCGAACTGTTTGGAATTTGCCGCCAACGAGAACTAAGGCAGAAGCACAGGTACTTAGTTTAGAAAGAAATTAAAAAAATTTTGGAGGGAGGATAATTGTTGAATTTCGATACGGAAGGTAGGGTAGGAAGGGCAGAACATGTGAGTTGGGGAGGTAAGGGTTTGCAAGGGGATAAGGTGGAAGAGAGGGGAGTTGAGTGTCGATGAGTGATGAAGACTGAATGTGTTATTATTATTTTTCCTCTATATTTTAATTATCAATTATCATTTTTAATTCAGTTAGTTGTATTTAATTTCTTTATTTCTGTTTAAATTTTTATTGATTATCATTTACGTTATAAGTCATTAATTTGATTAAATTAGAATACATTTAACTAAATATTTAACTTTCACGCGACAGCAAACCCCCATGGGTATCTCCCCATCGCAGAAATGAAGTTTTTTATTTATTTCCTTGTGATTGTCAAAAGTAAAAATTTGTATTTGAACTTGAACAATCAGTTGACACCCAAATATAACTACACTTTCAAATAAAAGCAATATCTCTTTAAGCTAATTGGTGCCACGTGGTTTGGCTATCTTTTGCTGACTAGCCCCAGTACAGACTAGTCCCAGTAAAATCAAAGAAATGGAGATTTAACTAGTAAAAAAAGCGAGCGCCAAGGAAAGATGGCAAAAAAAATTGAGTAAAGAAAACGAAATTTAAACACTGAATCAGAAATTTT
>JAAAKM020073195.1:6770740-6842020 GCA_010016025.2 Alatinidae sp. Z8VKAUB7J3 | reverse complement strand
ACCAAGGCCGAACTTATATTCCCTTTCCCCGCTTTTGCACGGCAGATGATAATAATTTTAAGATCATGTCGCTTGAAAACTTTTTAAGTTATTCGGAAGATCCGGATTACAAAGGGAGTTTGGAGAAGCTGTTTAAGGATGCGTTTGTATTTATTGGCGACGTATCGCAAAGCGGTAAGGATATAGGGCAGACTTCTTTAGAAGATAGAGCGCCTTTGGTTTTATTACATGTAGCTTTTTTAAACGGTTTGTTAACTGATGCGAAAGATCGAGAATGGTTTATTTTTAGGGCCAACCAAAACACTGACCTAAAAAACGAATATTTCGGGAGGAAAACGACCTCTCTTCTTCAGCGGTATCAGAGAAATTAGAAGAAAATAGAAAAAAAAATGTGGATGAGACACCACAAATAAAACCAATCTGATGATACCAAAGAGCTAGGAATACCAACTGAAAAAGAACAAAGTTGGAAAAGTTAAAAATCTAAAACCAAACAACGCGAAAAAAACAACAAAAATGGTAAACAGATAAAATACAAGATAGCAGAATTGAAAATTTAAAAGCCAAAATTCTTATTCAAAAAGCGAGCCACTCACCGAAAACTCTCGTCTGGCACTAGTGACTGATGAGAGCTTTGGATTTTGCTATTCATTGATATTGGCAAGAAGCCTGCTCTTGGAATTAGATTTTCAGTTTTTAGACTTTTAATTTTGCTGTATTTGGATTGAATTTGTTTGCAATTTCTGTAAGTTTTCCGCGTTGTTTGGTTTTTATATTTGGGATTCTTCCAATTTTGCTTTTTATTTGTTATTTTTCCTGTTGGTTTTCGCTTTCTTTGGTTTTATCCAAGTTGTCTCGTCCACACTTTTTGGCATTTTCTTTTAATTTCTCTAATAGCACTGAAGAAGGTAGACGGTTATCCTCCCAAAATATTCGATTTTTTGGTTATTATTTCCGTTGGCCTTAAAAAACCAATCTCTGCATTCATTTTTCAAATTTATTTTTGAACGACTGAAGTACCACGAACAGTGAAAATGTAATCTGAAGGTTCAAATTAGTTAAGTGGGAATTTAGAAAATCATATATACCTCGAAAATTGGGAAGAATCAAGAAATCAATTTATGACGAAAAAGATCTCCATAATACAGCTATTGTTACTAGCAAGTGCCAAACTAAAAAAAGACACTGTGCAAAGAATCAGCAAAAATGAGCGGAAAAATTAAGCCGCCAAACAGCTTAAAAGGAGTTGCTTTCCTTTGAAGTCTCATTTGTTTTATAGCGCGTTTACCCGGAGAGAAAAACTTGACGGGAATCCTGTCTCGGAGACAGGATTTATGTTTACACACAGAGGGAAAAGTGGGAAAAGATTCTTGTCCTTTTGGCAGAAAATTTGAAAATTTTGTCTATTTTTTGTCTATTTTTTGAGCGGTAAATTCAAATGTCTGAAAATAAAAATTAAATTCATGTAAAATCTCCGTAAATAGAACTCCAGGCTTACTGGTGTGTCTTACGTAATTACCATTCTGTACAAAAAGCATCCTCAGTTTTATGTCTATATGCTTGAAAAAGTAGGTAAGTTTATCGTTTAGACACTATTTTGCTGCTCAATTTCAACAAAACTGTAAGTATTCTCGTTCTTCTTGCCTACACATCCAGCAGAATAGGGGGCAACACCAAGCGGCGATGGTCGGTAGCGGAGCGGCTTCGCATTCGCCCCAACCCTCTTGGTCCTCGGTTCGGACTCGGATTAGTAGGGCATCCTGACTGCCATCTCCAATGGCGCGCACCTCAGGGATCTTGAGGTAAAAGAGGTCGACAGATTCAATCTTCATCTCACCAGAAAACGACGAAGCTAAGGAGAACACCGGCCACTAGGAGGATGCCGCCCAGAACGAGCGGCAGCGCGCTGGAACGAGAAGTGGCCGTTGAGGGATGGATTTGAGCCAACTGCTGGCTGCTCGCTGACAGCCAACCATCCGTTTCGCACGTCGTGAGATCCTGTGGTTTTGTCCAACCCCAGAAAAACGAGGCCAGCACCATGGGGGCTGCGGTGGCGAGCAGACTGAAGGGATAGGCGGCAAAGCCGTCAAGCGCGATCCGGGGCAGTGGGGTGAATCCCCAATGCTCGACCATCCAGGGCGACAGGAGTCGGAGCACGCCGTAGGCGACGCCGCAAGCCAGCCCAAGGCCGCCGGTCCGACGATGCACGGATGTCAGTGCCCCCATCAGGTAGACCGCGAGGAGTGGGACAACGAAAGCGCCGACCAGATCGAGGTAAAAGAGCAACATGCCCGAACTTTGGAGAAAGGGTACATAAACGAATGATCCAAAGATAATGAGCGGTGTGAGCCAACGTCCTACCCTTAGATAGTGCTCGTCGCCGCGATCCTTAACCCAGTGCCGAGCATAGAGATCACGTGTAACAAGTGCCGATAGTGTAGAGCCGATGGAATCGAACGTTGAGAATGAGGCGGCGAGGACACCGGCGACGACGAGGCCTTTGATTCCAACTGGGAGCAAGTCTCGAACGAGCAAGGGATAGATGGCATCTGGCTTTTGCAGCTCCGGGTTGGCCAGGGGCATTAGGGAAGGGTCTGGGAAAAGAGCCCGGCCAAAGGCCCCTACAGTAAGGTTCACGAACGTAACGAGCAGGATGATCCCGGCAGCCACGACGACTGCCATCTTGAGATCCCATTCGCTTTTCGCGCCCAGAAGACGCATCGACTGCGTGTGGTTGACGATGGAGTAGGCCATGCCTGCAATGATGAGGGCGAAGCAGACCAGCCAGGCCGGCGTCGTTTTGCGAATCGTGTTGCTATCCGGATCGTGATCCCCGCCGAGTTTGAGTTGCGTGGCAATGGCTTCGGCCGACTCGTCGGAGACATCGGTGTTTTCGATTTGATCCTGACCGACGTGGAGGATCTGGTTCGCCAGTCCGTCTTGATGCGCTTGGAGTTTGGCTTCGGCACCGCGCCATCCGCCGACTTCTTGCCAGACCGTGGCGAAGAGAATGATCGCGGCCAGAATCATGATGATGGATTGGAGGGCGTCGGTGATGACGACGGACTGAAGTCCGCCCCACATGGTATACACCGTGGCGATGCCCGCGATGACCACGACGGCGATCCAAGCGGTGGTCTGCCAATCGCAGACAATGGCCAGGGTGAGGTAGAGCGAATTGGCGATAATCCCGAGGACCATAGTGCGGTATTGGATTTGTACCAGTGCACTAATGATGCGGGCGCTAGGGCCGAACCGGGCTTCCAGATACTCGGCATTGGTAAACATGCCGCGCCGGTACATCACAAGTGTCACGACGTGAGCTGCGAGCAACCAACCGAATACGGTGCCGACCCAGTTGGTGACGAAGTAGCTGATGCCGAGGGTGTATACACCGCCGGAGTCCGCGACGAGATCGCTCGAATCGATGGCCGTCGCGTAGAGTGAAAAGCCAATGGCCCACCAGGGAAGGGTGCGGCCGGCAAGGAACCAATCGGCACTGTTTTTCGCGCCTCGACTGATGGCAATGCCGATACCGATCGTCAGGACATTTAGTCCGAGGACGAGAATCCAATCGATGGGGGTCATCGGGGACAATAAGTATCGGATATGCAGTCTCGTAGCAACCATTTCGCTTTGACGATAAGTTCACATCAGTCCAGTTTTTTGTTAAGAAAAAAATCACTTAGTGATAATTTATTGCACCCACTGGCATTGTGCTCCCCTAGGCCTTGGCCCATTGGTATATCAAGACCTTGTTGAAACTTGGCATACTCTCAATTTGTAATTTTCACCTCTGTAATTTGTGAGACTTTCGAAGATGTGGGGCATGCCTTAAAAATAACTCCTTGGGTTTGCCCCAGACTCTAAACAGGTTCTTTTAACGAATATCTGTAGAAATGGACACTTAGCAGCAAAGCTTTCTCTGTTTTGAATGTCACGCTAAGTCGTAAGTTTTTTAGCTTGCATGAATGTCATCATAAATAGCTTAAAGGCACCCGGGTATCCAACCCTTTTTTTAACATTGTAAGCTAGGGCATGAAGACATCTGTATCATGCGCTTTTTGGGGCCTCTATGCTATTTGCACTTGTATAAAACACGATTATTGCGGCCTCTATTCTCTTTTTGTTTTTAGATGCCGCTAAAAAGCTAAATAAATTATAAATAGGCCTATTTCAGAAAGTTAATTAAAGAATTGAGAATAGTGACAAAAATCAGGTATTAGTCTATCTTTCTTCAGCTATTGAATGAATCATCAGTTTTTTCAGATACCCAGAATATTCAGTTCTTTTTCAGGTACCCTAATTTGTTTCACAATTCCACCCCCTCTCTCTTATGGGTCAAATAGGCTCTAACTATCTATATGAAAAATGCGAAAGGTTACTGAATTTTCTCAGGAAATTAACTTTATTTGGTTTCGTGAGCTGCCGGTTGGTAAGAACTAAGTACAAAAAATAATGCAAACCTAAGAAATCAGCAAAGCTTTGGGCACTAGGCCCTAGCCTAATTTAGTAGTCAACCCTTCCAGAAGGAAACATTATAAAATTCAGAAAAATACTTCTGTAAAATCTCATATTACATACTTGTATCATTCCTAAAAGTGCATAATTTTACTTTATCTCCAACTCTGATGCTGGTCAAATATACACAAATTGTATAGGCTATAGGCTTAAATAATGGATTTTCCAATAAGTCTCTTTGACTTTTTTCTTCAAATTTATTTAACGATAATCAAGTAATACAACAGTAAATTCATGATAAAGAAATTGCATTGCGCGTATACACTTCGGGAGGGGGGAGACAGTTGATTGATGTGCCTTAAAGAATTATTTTTGTAGGTATTTGAGAATGTTTTAAAGTAGTTGTTTAGAATTTTATAGTGGCTCCTTCTTGAGAGTGGGAATACAGCACCAATGGCAACCCCCCCTCCTCTTACAGTTTTCCTGAAAGATCTCCCACTGAATATTTGAGAATCTAGTTTCTTCAACTACTAAAGGCTGATAACAAATGAAGAGTAAAATTGAAGAGATGTGATTGGTTACCAAGAAAACACTTTTACAATCTCGTTACGCAAAAATACTGAAACAGATTTTATTTGACTTGCTGATCTGGCTTGAGACTTATTTGGCCACGATCGATGGAATTTTTTTGTATACAACACACTGGTATTTGTTCAATTCTTGTTGCTTGATAATTATCAAATTAGAAAACATAATTTTTTATTAATGTAAATTACTTAAGCGGAAATAAATTGTAGTGCCAAAATACTACTTGCATAATTTCCCAGGTGCTTAAACGTTAAAAGTCTTACTTTGATATTTGCTGACGCCTTTTTCTGTCTCAACACTGTCACCTGTTTTTGTGTTTTTGCTACCTCTCCTTCCACAACCCTGTCATATCTTATTGCAATTCTATTCCCGATTGCCTCACCAGATAAGCCGTTAAATGCCATCACGAAAAAAAAAAATTCTTCAAATAAGAACACACTCCCACTAAGCTTATCACTAAACTGTGGAAGTGAGCGATTTTGCGGTTCTTGTACTATGATCAGCAAATTACTTGCAAGGAACGTAGAACTTGGTTTTATTCAATTTTTCTCTGGCACTCCACCAAAAATATTTATAATATGTATAAGGAGGGTGCCCCCTCCTCAATATCTTGGTCCTCATATTAAAGTTTGATTTGAATAGAATAATAAGAACCTTTCTTAAAAATGCACACAATCTTTAGAATTGAAAATATTTTCAACTATATGTAGAATGTTGAAATGTTCCAAGAGGACGTTAAAAATAATATTTACTATTCTTAAGTAGCGCATTGCTAAAAAAAAAACAAGCCAATAATCTGAAGAAAGACAAAACAAGTAATTTTTAAATATTGCCAGGAAATCCAGCTCCCTTCCCCATAAAAATTGCTTCCCCTCACGGAAATTCCCTCAGACAACTCCATTCTGAAAATTACCCCTTGAAAATTTCTTGCAGATGGTTCTGACTGAACAATTTTTCTTAGCCCACTCTCATTTGAAATATACTTGACTTTTTTTTTGAAAGGTTTTTTAAATAATGACGAAAATCCCTCTATGGAAAATTCTTCTCATAAATACCCACTGCCCCCTAGGAGAAAGGTGCTACCTCAGGAAATTCCCTCTGGAGGATTTATTTTGTGGAACTCTTGTGCAGAAAATCCCCCCACCCACGGAAAGATACTCCAGACAATTCCAACCCAGTAAATGTTTCCCCTGGACAATTCCTCTTAATATCTCCACGTGTAAGATGGAGTCGGAAAAAAGAAAGCAAGACAAATAAAAATGATTTGTGTGGGTATCTTGGCAAATTCCCCCCCGTGTGTAAAATTTCCCTTTGAGTGTTCACCCTTAAGAACTTCCCTTCCCACAGAAAATTATTCCCATAGAAAGTCCTCCCTGCAGAAAATTCCTCCCTCCCTGGAAAATGGCTGTATACTTCACAATAAGAAATACTATACATAAGCAATAGGCAAATTTCCTGACTTACAAACATTTTCCCAGGGGCTGTTTTGGGTTATGTTATCCTGAAAGACAAAGTTACTGGACTTTTTAACTATGCTGAACAAAATGGCTATCTCAGAATTTTGACCAGCCGAATTTTAGGAAAAACAGTGGATGGGAGGGGGGCAGTTGCTCTCCCATCTTTTTGGTCACTTAAAACAGCACTGGAACTTTCAATTTCTGTTCAAATGAGCCCTTTCTCGATATGCTATGACTATTGGTTTGATACCACCACCCCTGGGAAAAACAAACAAACAAAAAATAACTATTTCTATTATCTATTATCTTTCTTCTGGCAATAAAATACAAAACTTAACAGTTTTGCAGATAGAAGCTTTAAACTTCTACACCAGGTTTCTCGGATGCACAGAATCTGATGGTTTGATTTTCATTAAGATTCCTTAAATAGCTTTGAATTAAATGGAAAACAAACTGAAGTTCAAACTTTGAACTTGTCACTTAGAAACATTCTTGTTTCGAGTGTTCCATCAGTTGTTCTTGCACATTGGATTGCTTGCACTATCCATACTAAAATACGAATTCCTTTAGTTTTTGGGGTGGGGACTATATACCTCTGGTTAGGGGTTTTAGACCATGGAGATTTCAATGGTATACTTCTTATTTCGATCCAATGCCATTTTCGAGAGTTTTTGGGCTTCTTTTGGAAATAAGGGAAATTTGTTTTTGTGCTGAGATTAAAATTGAAGCTTAATGGAGGTAATAATTAATATTGCTGAATCAGCATCAAATAATTTTTGCATATAATAGTTTTCCTAAAAAGACGTTTTTAATTTTCGGTTAATATAGGCCTAGATTTGCTCTTTACTAGGTTGTAGCTATAGATACATCCGTAGTGTCTAAAATTCGTTGGATGCAAACACTGATAAGTCACTAGAGCCACCTTTTCTACTAACTTGTACTATAAAGCCCTCTCCACTTCTTTGCAAACTTCCCAACCTTACATATTTTGTGCTAAGATCTAAGATAATAGTACTGCAAGGTTCTGGCTTTGTTCTGGACCAGCTTGAAAGTTAATATTGGGCTAATGGTTGGCGGTGCGCTTCATCACCGTGTCGATGTCGTGGTCATACCACATGTTCAGCGCACCTGAGGCACCACCGCCCAGCGCGATGAAGAGGATCGCAACGAACGCCACGAACGGATGCACGTAAACCGGGGCCACAAAGACGCCCACGGCGGCGGTGAACACCACGAGCGACATCACACGCGGCTTCAGAAGCGCGACGTAATCGCCGAACTCGCCTTCCCCGCTTTGAACCTGTGATGTTGCGTCGGTCATGATGTCTCCTGAAACGGGCGGCGGGGTGAACCCCGCCCTACGCCTTAGTCAGCCGCGGCCACGTCGATGCGGCGCGGCGTACCGGCATATTCCTCGATCGCGCCATCGAGCCAGGCCTCGTAATCCTCCTGGCTGACCACTTTCACGGTGATCGGCATATAGGCATGGCTCAGACCGCACAGCTCGGAGCATTGACCGAAATAGGTGCCGATCTTCTCGGGCTTGAACCACAGCGCTGCCAGACGCCCCGGAACCGCGTCCTGCTTCACCCCGAAGGAGGGGATCGTCCAGGCATGGATCACGTCCGCGCCGGTGACCTGAATGACGATGGTCTTGTCGACGGGCACAACCACGGCAGTGTCGGTGGCCAGCAGGAACTCGTCCTTGGTGTAGCCGGCCTCGGTCAGTTCAGCCTCAACATCCGGGGTCAGGCGGTTCTCACCGGCCCCGATCATGAAGCTGTCAAAGGCGAACTCGTGATCGACATATTCGTAGCCCCAATACCACTGGTAGCCGGTGGCCTTGATGACGATATCGCCCTCGGGAATGCGTTGCTGCTTGAAGAGAACCGGCAAAGAGAACGAGCCGATGATCACCAGGATCACAACCGGGATCAGCGTCCAGGCAACCTCCAGCGGCGAGTTATGGGTGAACCGCGCGGGCTCGGGGTTGGACTTCGCGTTGTACTTCACCAGAACGATGCCCAGAAGCCCCACAACGAACAGGGTGATCACGGTGATGATCACCAGAAGGAAGTTGTCGAGCCACACGATGTCGCGCATCAGCTCCGTGGTTGCTTCCTGGAAATTCAGACCGTCCTGAATGGGCTTGCCCACAATCGGAAGGTCTTTCAAAGCATCCTGTGCCGATGCCCCTGTTGCCGTCACAGCTGCCGCGAGGGCCGCCGAAATGGTCGAAAATCGCATAAGTTGTTTCCCGTCTTTGTCGGAAGGTGCCGCTCGGCACGGAATCCCCCCGCTTGCGTCTGGCCCGGGAGAAACCATATTAGGCCCCAAGGAGCAAGCGTCCCAGCCCGGCTCGCGCTACCATGCCGCACTTATTTTTTGATCTCAATCAAAGGAATCATCCGTGACCACGACCGCAACAGACAGATTCCAACCCTTCGAGACCTCTCTGAGCCGCGATAAGGCCTTGAAAATACTGCGTTCCGCCACCGATGGCGCCGATGACGGGGAGCTGTTTTTCGAGCGCAAACGCGCGGAAGTCTTTTCCTTCGACGATGGCCGCCTCAAAACCGCCAGTTATGACGCCTCGGAAGGCTTTGGCTTGCGCGCCGTCAAAGGCGAGACCGCGGCCTATGCCCATGCCACCGATATCTCCGAACATGCGCTGATCCGGGCGGCGGAAACCGCACGTCTGGCGGTGGGGGATGGCGGCGGGCTCATGGCCCCTGCGCCGAAACCCACAAATCAGCGGCTTTATACGGATGTGAACCCGATGAGCGGCAAAAGCTTCGCCGCCAAGACCGAGCTTCTGCGCGAGATCGACGCCTATGCCCGCGATTTGGACCCGCGTGTCGTTCAGGTCTCCGCCTCACTCGCCGCCTCGCATCAGGAGGTGGCGATCCTGCGGCCCGAGGACGCGCTGGCCCAGGAGGTCCAGATGCGCATCGGGCTCGGGCGCAAGCTCGACTCCTCGCAGGACCTGCTGCTCGGCAGCGATCAGTTCCACTTCCGGACCCGCGAGGAGATGTACCGGCTGTGGCAAACCCATAGGACAACAATGCTTCAAACTGCTCGAAAATCCACTCTCCATGTATCATTTCATTGTAGTGGCCTTCGACTGAAGAGAGATAAGAATTTTCTTTATATCTTCATTATTCTGTTTAAGACATCAAATGGATTGACCTTTAATATGTTTTGACAAGGTAAATAATGGGATGTGAAAAGAAGACTACATTTTGATGACATGATGTCACTAACATATACGCTACTTAAGTTGAACTTAGCTTATTGCATCTCATTACCTCATACCAAATGGTCATTTTCTCTGCTCCAATCCTTTCCATCAAGTGGTAGATCAATACAGACAATAAAGGCACACATAGTAAGAAGAGTCTGGTGAATACCTTTAAGAAAACATTAGAAAGAATAAAATTTGGAATTGAATGTGACAAGTTGATGTTGACTTTTGGGCAGGAAATATGTCACAAAAATCAATGCCCATCAAATACTTTTCATTTTCTTTATCCAGGGCTAGAAATTCTGTTGAGTTATTCAGAACTGAGGATCTTGACACAGACACTGCTTGTGCAAAGCCTTTGAATGTTTGAACCTTGACTTGAGCAAGGGAAAAGTTGATTATGAATTTAAGGAGCTTAGGTCTTTATAGCTCCCAATGAAGTAAGGCCTACTTTAAGTAGGTATTTTATTTTAAAATGTAATATCATGGATTATTTTCCTCATGTATTTGCATTTTTATTCAAAACAGGCTACAATGTGAAGGTGAGCAACATGGTATACAAGTATATTTCACAGTAAGTAAATGCATTGATTTCCCCAATGACTTCATGTCTTTCTCTTTGAGGTTTCCGTAATTTTGCTTCAGTCATAGTAATGCTAAGTAGTCGGTTTTTAATATGGATGCTGGTATAGCATTCTCACCCAAATCTTGATCAATCAGCCAATAATTATAAAATTTAATAATTTAAGGAAGTAAATAAAAATAGAATACCAGTGCCCATGAAGACCAGAACTAGCTTCATCTAGAGCACTGTACCACTTCACCATCCCAAACACCATTCCCCCCTAATCAATCTTTTTCATGCAGCCACCCTTTACTTCCTCTACCTAGCCTCCTTTATGCACAAACTTACTCAGACTTCTTTCCTCTTCTATCTTCCACACGTATCAGATTTGGATTATTTGCTTGGCTCAAAATTAAGATGTGGTGGTGTTAAAAAATCACAAATATCGGTAATTTCCTTACTGTAGTTAGCTTGTAAGCCTCTAAGTGGAAAGTTACAATTTACACTATTGATAGGCGTATTGTATGGAAGTGTTGTGTAATTCCTTGTAGGTCTTTTAAGAATTCTTCCCAAAATTTGATCTTTGACCTTTCCTAGTAATCAGCCTTGCCCTCCCCTAAAATTTACAGTTTGCTATAGGGTTACATATATTATTTTCCATTTGGAATTCAGGTGAGAACAGAGCAAGAAATATTCTGTGCTATTGATAGACCAAGGGAAGTAATTTTAAGAGTACGGATGGAGGGGTAAAAAATGAAAAGGGAAGAATGTAAAAGTTATCCCACAACTAATGAACCATGGGTTACTTACAGGTAATTCAAGAAACCTGACACTGTCATCTTTGCTCTGATAGATATGAGAATAAAGATGAAGATCCTGGCTATACTGTAAGGAAGAAGGAACCCTTGGAATATATTCAGAAGGCTCAGGTATGGGTGCTTATTGTTCTGTTATGCTATTTACTTTGACTATGTCTTTATAACATCAGCATCATTATCATCATTGTTATTGTTGCCATCATCATCATCATCATCATCATCATCAATATCAATATCAATATCAATATCATCATCATCATCATCATTATCATCATCATCATCACCTTGATCACCACCATCTTCATTATTATGATTATCGTCATTATCAATAGCAGCAGCATCACTGTCACTATCATCATCACCATTATCATTATTATCATCATCACCCCACATGAAGCCTTTCTTTGAGGTCTGTTTCATTAACTTGGATCGCTTGTAAATCACATAAGCCAGATAACCCCTCTACAACGCATTACCTGCGTATGCACCGTGCATTGCATATACAGTACGTAATAAGGCTAAATGGTACTGGGCGCGTTGTTGTTCAATCTTAAATGCATCTGGCAAAACAAAGAGGCACCTTAAACCCTTGGCGAACACATGTGCATGATCAGTCAGTTTATATTTCATAACGTTGTTTCAGAAGGTTGACCATACCAGCATAAGTACCCCTAATTTTATATTGTGTGCCTAAAAAGCTCCGTTCTCAACTAAATGTTCAGGGAATGAAAGGTTGTTTTGGAGTCAACCTTTAACCTACAGCACGCTGGCAGAAGAGTACTACGAAAGACCTCTGACAACAAATACAAACTTAAAAATTAAATGGCTACACTCGAGCATGAAGAGACCGGTACAACACACATGACTGTCGCAAGCAGTTGCATAGACCGACGTTTAAAATGGCACAAGGCTTATCTGTTTACAACAGTAAAGTGATGTCATCTTCAGAGCATTCAAAAGTGGAAGTCTGCCTGAAGGTTGGAGTTAAGTTTCAAAATGAATTGGAAAAATAGCTATCAAACAAAAAGAGCAGACTTTCCAGAGAGTGACATAGCGTAAAATTATAACCATGAAATGCTCCTCAGCCTTCATTTATAACGACAATTAACTTCACTTTTGTTGTAATGCATCTAAACATCGAAAATTGAATTTATAAAAACATGTGACTTGAAAGGTGACATTCAAAAGAGGGTCGTGGTCATCATCACTATTGTGATATTGTCGCCATCAGCGCCATTACTTATCTTTTGTGGCACGAAGCGTGGCCAGAAGCTGTTCTCTCGTAATCTAAGGGGTTCCAGACCCGGTTTTACTATAATTTCGTTGAGCAAGATATCAAGTTCATATTAACTCTCTTGTGCTTCACCGTACCAGGGCGCGAAATTGGGTCGTGCCTATGATGGCAAAAAACACGTAAGCGGCGTGAGTGGCTGCTATGAGTCTACGATCCCCTGGGAACGGATCGGGTAACAATTAATAACAGCGTGGTTACGCTGCGAAGTAAAAATCGCATCTGAATGTGCCAGTTCATTAATAAACATCCTCAAACCAAACAAATAACGTACCAAAGTGATTACGTCACAAAAACAAATTTTTGAGGGATCCGAATGAAAAACAGTATATATCATTCCACCAAATGCCTGTATACAACATTCGGCGTTCAAATCTCATATCAACAGTGAAAACAGCTGATTGAATCTGCAAAGGTATTAAGGAAACACTGTTTCATGTTGCTAATCTCATAAAATTATGAAATGAGCTCAAATAACCAGGTTTTCACAGGCATGTTTAAAACTTTGAAGGGGTATATCTCGACGATTGCTGAAGATATCACTTTCAAATTCAGACAAGTTATCTATGTCAATAACTTCTGAAATTCATTAAACTGTGACGTCACACTTAAATATTCTATACCCAATCGGCTTATCTTTTGTCAGAATGAAAAGGCCAAGCTTTATTGGGGATCCCTGATGAACCCCGTTGACTGGGTAACTCCTTGGATCTGCTACTGCCTATGGGTTTCCTTAAAGGGTAATTAATATTGTGTCAGTCTGAAAAATATCAACCCTTAGGCCAAGCGATTTGCAATATTGTTAACATTGGAATATTTCTATCCAAAACTCCAAAAACACTCATTTTTAATATGTTCTGAGAGCAAAAGTCATAAATGAAACATTTCATTAGTATTGTTTTAATCCTCAAACTTGTTGCATTCATCAAAATAAAGAAACCGATGCTCTGTCGTCAAAAATAATATTTCACAACTTACGCCTTTCTTTATAAAACGAGTGGCAGAAAACGTGTCGCTCTCATGTCTGATACCTACTACGACGTGTTTTGGTCTTCTCGTTTCCTATAAAAAACAGTAACCAGTTATTACTGTAAATCAAGTACTTACTAAAATACAGTACAAAAAGTACAGTTAAGTTAGTATGTACGTGTTAGTACACTCTTCTACTGTAATGCGACAATGGACCATAAAAGCGTTCATATATCCAGAGGTCTCTTAACACTGCTCTTCAACACAAATAGCCTAATACTTAGTGATTCTACAATTAAAGCCCTACACTTTCCAACAAATAAAATCTCTGGCATCTCTCACTTGTGACCAACTTCAGTTGCTGTAGTTACTGATGCTGCTGATATTTTCTCATTTTGTTAAAATGCACATTTACATAAAGGGTGCACAATTTGTTGACTACACAAAATTTCACTGATCAGAGATTAAAATACATTGGTTTTGAAATCCGGCAAGTCCATCACATCAAATACTTTAAATCAAAAAGCCTCGAGTGAATCATGAATAGTCAATATCTTAAGTCATACCTGCAAAGTGCAGAGTGAAATAACGAACTATATAAACTACCTAAAAACTATGGCATTAGAACAGACTCTTTAATGAGACAGAAAGATTGTTTAAACAACATCACTATCACTTCTACTTTTATTTAAACTGCACCTAGGTTATCCTCCTGATGAAGAAACGTACTGTTGTTTACACGTATAAAAATCCCTGGCTTCGATGTTCTATGTTGCCATTGAGTCATTGAGTCATTGAGTCTGCATGTGCAACTTGATATCAGCTCAGCACTGGCACCTAATTTGGGCAACTGCACATCCTTACTGGACACTTTTTCATTGTTGAGGGTATTACAAAAAATCAATGTAGTACCGTACGGAAGAAGGACTCACTACAATGCAGCCATTTTCATTATACAAAGTACTTTTGTCAAGCACAGGTTAATACACTGTGAAGAGTTGTCCGATGTGCATCTGATCATTTAAGACGAAAATGGCTGGAGCAAGAATGAGGGGGAATATACTCAGACTTGATTCACTAAATTTCAGTTCCCAGGTTTATCCTTATAGAACTATATCTGAGGTGATGTTTATAAAAAGCAATTTTAGTCCAACTCAAACATAACTTAAACAATAAGTGTGATATTTCTTCCCCTGTTATAATTGTTTATTAGTAATTATATATTTACATATACCATAACATATAACATACCAGTTGACTGGATTATGTGCATGCTGAAGAAGATAGGGTGACCTCTCTTTCACTAGCTCATTTGTATAAGCTGGCAGTGCACCACCAGATGCCATTGTGTATGCTGCAAATGGCAACAGTACACGAACTCCGCTTTTTAAGGTATTTATTCCTCTTAATCCCACTGTACTAGCTAGAAATATAAGAAGAAACATATCTTGTATACCTCATTTTTGCAGTTAATTACTACACATGATAATGATGATGATGATGATGGTGATAATGATAATGTTCACGATGATGTTGTTTATGACAATTACTAATACTCCTGCTGGTAATGGCCCTAATAACAAAAACACTGATAATCTTAACAATGATAGAGACAAACTTAACAGGCTGCAGCTGCTTCTATTTATGATACCATGGTGATGATGGTGACAAAGATGATCATAATGACAATAATGGTGGTGATAATGATGTAGTTGTTGCTGATGGTGATGATAATGCTGAAAATAACAATTTTAAACTTCGTCATGGTCATGATGGTGACAAAAAACGACAGTGAAATCAATGTAACGTTGCACAATTGTAGCTTCTAATGGTACAATGCACAGTGTTGTGATACATCACTTGTACATACTTTTGATGGTTCCAGAATCTAGGAAGCTCTGCCAAGTTCTTCAATTTTACACGTCGTGCGTACCATAAGATTAAATTATTATCATCAGACTACAATTGAGGTATCAGTACAACATTCCTGGAACCTGATTCATAACAGTTCTCAAACACAATAACTTTGAGGTGCCTTTCAATTGACTAAACTCTTCGGTGATGACATTCTATTTATCAGATTAAACTCGTTGTAAATGCGAGTCGATGGCAGAAACACCGCCTACTTTTCCCCATCTGTCAGTAACATTAAAAATCCACTTCCAACATCAAAATCACAGAACTATAGGAAGGACGTATCAGGAGACACTCACCGACTCTTACACGCCCCATGTAATACATTTGCGTACTGATGTACAAGCACATGAAAATGTGAGCGAGCATAAATACGATCCAGAATTCAAACGACCTAAATATCTAAAAGATAAACGCAAAGGATGTAGTAGAAATAGCAGAAGAATAGTAGTGGTGAGGGGCATGGTGGCAGTAATGATGAAGGTGGTACAAACAAAAGCAGCAGCAGTAGTATAGGAAGTAGTAGCGGTGCTGGTAC
Source organism: Alatinidae sp. Z8VKAUB7J3 (assembly GCA_010016025.2). Lineage (NCBI taxonomy): Eukaryota > Metazoa > Cnidaria > Cubozoa > Carybdeida > Alatinidae > Alatinidae sp. Z8VKAUB7J3. Next base: position 6,826,175 of record JAAAKM020073195.1, on the reverse strand, counting down.
TGGTGTTGATTTTAGTAGTAGTACTAGTAGTAGTAGTAGTAGTAGTAGTAACAATGGTGATGGTACTGGTTAGTAGTCGTGCAAGTAGTGGTGCTATTGGTGTTATTGGTGCTTGTAGTAGTGGTGGTGGTGGTCGTCATGGTGGTGGTCGTCATGGTGGTGGTCGTCATAGTGGTGGTCGTCATGGTGATGGTTGTCATGGTGGCGGTGGTCATGGTAGTGGTGGTCATGGTGGTGGTGATGATGATGGCAGTAGTAGTTGTGGTGGTAATAGTAGTAATGGTAGGGGTGGTGATAGAAAGTAGAAATGGTAGCAGCAGGAAAAGTAGGAGTATCATCACTAGGAGGAGAAGATAGAGAAGGAGGAGGAGATCGAAGAGGAGCAGGAGGAGGGGCAGACGATGCCGTAATAAGGATAGCAGCCGTAATAGCAACAGTAACAACAATAACAATAATAAAAGTTCGGTTTCTAATAATAATTTTTCATGATAATTTTGGCCACATGCGTTCTTTCCCCAAATGATCACTTTTCTTAAACATATGACCTTAAAGGTTAAGTATGATGTCAATATCACTCTCTAGATATCAGCACCCTATCAACCTTCTCCCTTCAATTTCCTTTTCTCAAAGTGCGTCCACGCCTAGAAGAAGCAATATACTTCTTGTGTGGGTGAAACAAGAAAGTTGAATGTTAAGGTCATCTCTTTACGATTAAAGTATGAACATGTCCACCAAAAATCCCAACTTCTTTAAACAAAATCTTAAAACCAATGAACAAACGTGAAACGTAAAGAGCAAGTAGAAGCTACTAACTCTTACATGTAATTAAAGGCCGTGGTAAAATGTCCTACTTCAGGCTCACATCACTCGGGTTGATATCCATTAGCTTCACACAACTTTCCATGTTACAAGCACCAATTTTCACCTCTTTTCAAAACTCATAAGTATAACTGTTCTTTCATAAAGTTCATGAAAATAATGCTGAGCGTGAGTTGACGGGACCGGATCTAAGAGTTGGGGGATACCATACCACAAACGAAATATTATGTTAAGCCTTTAGCTTCTCATTGTGGGTGTAGTTACAATGTTTTTCAGTTGTAAGTTCTGGGTTTGTTTAAATGATATTACAAAAAGCAAGGAGCTTTACCAGCTTTCGCAAATCAGGAATATGACCACAAATATATGAAACTCGTACAAAATGACATATAAAGATTATAATAATACGCGGGATCATCGCCGAGAGAGAATTTGAAACGATCTGTTTTTGACAAGATACTCGAGGCCGAAAGTATGACATCAGCAGAATTCGACACTGGGTAGGTTTTGATGTCTATGCTAATACGTGGAGGTAACGTGTCGACTAGAGAAATGGCGTACTTTAGTGTTGGGGTTCATGTATCTCGCTTGGTAGAATAAGCGCCGCGAATGTATCCCGGCTTAAAATGCCGGCGGTGTCATATTTTCTGTTTCCCTAAGTGTCATTTCGTTAAAGGCTCGACGGGTCAAGTAGCTCTGCCTCCACTTACAACTCCAAAGACTGATGTAAATATGACGACAGCAAAAGCCGCGTATGCCAAATGGGCGTTCATATGGGATGATGATGATGATGATGATGATGATGATGATAATGATGATGATGATGATGATGATGATGCTGATGATGATCATGATGATCATGATGATGATGATGATGGCGACGACGATGGAGCCCTTGGAATTCCAACAAGTTACTGTCAGCTTGGCAGCTCAGGGCATCATTTTGCAACAAATTTCTTGTTCTTAACTTTTCTTGAATTAATGAAGCCATTGCAAGATTCAAAAGTTTGACAAAAACAAAAGGCTTCAAAATAAGAAGTGTAAGGAAGCAAAATGCTAAGACAGAAACAAAAAGTTAACCCAGAAAACAAAACTTACTTGCTATTCTCTAGTCAATCATCAGAGAAAATATTGTGCTGTTGCAAAGGGACATGTACCAGTTCTTTTGAAATTCGAACAGCATTTAACACTGACTTAATCAATGCGGAATGTCAAACTATGATGAGTCGGTATAGTACAGTAGAGCAATAGCAATTTGGAGGAATAAATTTTTCAAACTTCATTTTACAGAAATGGTTTAAAACTGCTTAAAAACTTTTTGATCAAGAGAATAAAAGGCATGAAATCGTTTTTGAGGCTTTACAAAACATTTTATTGATCCATTTCATAAAAACATTGCAACCATTTTCTTTTCTATTACCAGCAGCACTTAAGAAAGCATTGTCAAATTCCAAGGGCTGGTCTCTATTATTAAGTGTATAAAACTGACTAAACAACATGCTAAGTGATATCACTATTATCATGAATTATATTACTAAATTGTTCATGATCATGAACAATGATAATGAAGTTGTTATTGGTATCTTAATGTATTACAAGTACTACTATTACCTTAACACAAGTACCAGAGGGGAGTTTATGCTTTAAGCAGTAAATGCCACATTCACTACTATACCTCTGTTACCTTGCTATGCATGACATGATTTTAAATAAATTGCAAATATCCTTCGTGTTGAAATAGTTAGCCAAACATTACAATAATTTTATCAAAACAATTTAGAAAATTGATAAAATTACAAGTAACATAAATAGAAACCTAAATGCCACCACCTACAGGAAATATGTACTCCATTTTAAACATAATTAAATGAGTATGGGAAACTTTTCAACTGAATTTGAATCATTTAATTTTAGTTTTCATTGTTCTGCTTGATTTTCAGTTGTAGAGCTTTCTTTAGCAGCCATTTATTGATAGCTGCTTATACACTCCAGAAATGCAAAATTGGTCTATCAATGAAAATGAATAGCATGCCAAACATGTCAACATGTTTTAGAGATAAGAGCACACTAGAACTGTCTTCGAATAAAATCATTCAGGTGAAAAAACATTGACTGGAACTATACTCAGCATTCCTTATATGACCATTTGATCCGCAAGTTGTGGTTCTTGTCCTACATAATACTCTCTGTGAAAGGAGACTCTCAAAATGCAGAAACTCTTGCATAATTGAACTGAATTCCAGGGCTGAACCATCAATTCACCTCCCAACTATAGTGGGCAGTCTATGTCATCACTCCCTGGGAATGAGCTCTTTGAATTGATTAATCACTTTACCATTGCCTTTCAATACCATTCTTTCAGATATATTGGTTATAATTGCCTGTGTAAGCTGGTCTTTACCAAAAGGTGCATTCTCGTTTCTTCTTTCATTCTCTTTTGGTGGTACTCCTTCGAAAGTAAGATTGCTACACAGCATTTTTTATAACCTTGTACTTTCCATCATATAATGAAGGGTCATTCAATGCCACATAAACAAGGCCTTGATGTTACGTATTGCCTAATTGTCAACCAACACATCAGTGTTGTTTTGGGCTGAAACGGATGTGCTAACCCACTCAGCCATGCATATATAAACAATGACTAAGGATTATCTAAATTCCTCGTTATGTACATATACTATGATTTACTATTGAATAACAAGACAGAAATACAGTTACGATTAGTCCTCTCTCGTCTCTGGAATCTTTGAAGACAAAAGCGTCTATTGCACAATCGGTCATAGAAGTGGGATCTCAACCCGTACCCCTTATGTTTAACGACATACATAAGCAAGTGCAATTGAAACTAGTGATATGAAATACATAATAAATACAATGATACGATGCGTTATATACGAACAAATGTACTGAATATCAAAGCAGTCTTTCCAAGTGCTTCCAATGTTCCACAGTACATCGACAGTTAGACATATTAGTGAGGTTCTTGTGTAGCTGTGAGTTCAGGCGTTTTTGTATCATTTTAATGTGGGCCTGTACGGTACAGTAGGCCTATTGACTTCGTATCTCGCACCCACTCTGTCAATGCTTCGCGCACTTGAAGGGATGGGGGGTGGGCAGTTGTTAAGAACAAAGGGGGGTAGAGCATGGTACACGGACACGGCAGATGTCTCGAAAGTTAGAAAAGTTGGAATGAAAGAACTTTGACAGTAACAAGAGTAATACCATAACCGAGGTGCAGGGTTGTCATTATAATGCTGCAAACCCAATGTCGTGGGATCTATCTACAAATTCCATCAACAAAGAAACTGACTCCAGATGCCAGAAGAGGATAGGGGACCAGAGTGAATTGTAGGTGGATTTAGTCACAATATTTGAAAGACCGGTGTGCCCTAGTGTAGATGTAAGCTATGATTGAAGTCTGCGATCGTGCAATCATAGATTGTACAACGTTCCTATCTCACCGGAACAATCCCGCTTTGGACCAAAATTATTCGTGTCCTGATCAACTGCTAATTGGGATGGAAAAGGCCCAACTAAAACCAAATAATGAGATTATAATTTCCATCGCAGCATGGCCATGAGAAATTGTATCCTTTTCACGGAAGAGTATCGTTAACACGACTTGTATGCATTTCGTTTTATTAAGCTGATGCGTGGTATTGTAACGAAGTTGCGTAGAAAATTCATCGTTCTTGATAATTAACATGAAACGGTGATAACTTTTAGCTTCAAATATCACTATTGGTACTTTGATAATGCAGTAAATGTCATTTTGGTAACCGAAATCCGAATCAGGGTGATTCCAGAAGGCATAACACCAATTGTCATGCATGTCCCGAGCTTAGCTCTCAATAAGGAAGTTTTAGATCAAATGTTCCAACAAGGTTTGAATGAGAGGCTTGACAGTCTACAATCATAGCCGGGCAGACCAAGGGAAGGGTTGGTATAAGTTTATTAGGTTTAAATATTATCAACTCAGCCGTTGTTATGGATCGTAGAGTAAATCATGTCATGAGTTGTAGGCTCTGACTCATCACATGACAAACTTTACTATCCAAGTTTACATATGTTAATTTCTGGAGAGCCAAAGTCTAGTCACAGTGATTTGTTGATAGCTGATCTTGCGTAGCCTTGTGGGTTCAGAAACTGGCCGACTAGCTGAAACTAGCTGAAATTCATTCTTCTTAGGCAAACAATAGTTTTAGAATAGCTTATCAAAAATTTAGGAAATTCGCTAGTGTAACAAATGTGATCTAACATCTAGATACAAATTCCCAAGACGGAATTGACCCCCTTCTCTACCCTTGCAGACTAATGAGCAGACCCAGTATTGTTTATTACTCGAATAAGAATTACAGCATCTTCAGTATAAACCTCTTCAGGTTAAGAAAGTGCAACTTTGGCCAATGCATTATCAATCTAGTAGTATTTATTGACTATATCTGTATTGAAATCAGTAGCAAATTATTTATTCCCCTCACTTTTCTAATGATTTGACTAATGACGTTTTTTCTTTCAACAGTTCTTTTTGTATGTGAATGTAACACATTAAGTACACTTGGTATTAGTAAATGTTCTTAAATTTCTACCTCTCAAGGTATGTAATATGGTTCCCTTCCACGCATATCTGCAGTGGTAAAATACTGACTTTGGGCACTCTCTGGGCATGTATCCTGTCAGAGAGAGGCTGCGGAAAGGGTTCTTCTGTGGTCTCCAGAGGTAGTGGTAGCGTATCAATCGCTTGCTGACTGAATGTTATATTATCCACAAACGATATTATATCCTGAGGGGCTAGCTTTCCAAAAAGTCGTTGGCATTCCTCGTACTGATGATTCCAGTTTCCCTGTAGAGAAAACAAAACCATTCCCAAATGTCAACATTGTAATCCCTTCACCCCTATTGATACATCAAGTAGCAATTAAAAGCTGAAAGTTATAAAGAATAAAGGCATATCCGAGGAAAACCTCGTGGAAAAGTAAAATAATTAATTCTCTGGTATGTATATTGCTAACAATAAATGGGAGTGACAGAATATTTTTTACTTAATAGCAAAGGAAATACTTTGAGCTAGGATCAAGAACGTAAATGATGGTAAACTCAAGTCAACGTATTTTTACTCCAAGAATATAAAACCATCCAAACAGGACATGGGCTAAATGCTTTGGGTTATGTAAATAGGTTTGGGGTTTAAGTGGTAGAAACAACTCACGTTATGGTGAAGGTTGGACCAAATGATACTAAACTGAGTGGCGACACTTTATGCATCCTTTAAAACATAACGACTCCCATCAGCGCCGGAACTGAGGGACACAGGGCTCGTTCCCCCCTTTTTTACAAACTGATGTCCTTGTCCCCATCCCACCCCACACACTTTTGGCTATAATTTTTTAGGTTCTTGTTGATTTGTTAGTTGATGTGGACCGGGTATTCTTATGTGAAATACAGTCTATATGTTTCTAGGCAATTTGCGTACCGCTTCCATATACTTTTTAACCGGTGTAAACCATTTAGGGTCAGCTTTGCTCACCCCCACCCTTTTAAAACTGTTCCACCGCTGCTAGTGACTCGTCATTAAACACTAAACGACCAAAAAAGTATTGAAATCATAACAGAGTACTCAAATGATGTTTCAAAAGTGGAAGTGGAAAACACTACCAATGGGACTCGAACCAAAGAGTATGGCTATCCTGGCAGCTTGTTCTACTAACATATATTTGGTAATTTCTGTGATAATATACTTCATTTTCCCCACGCGACAATTATGTAACAAACTTTCTCGAAGATGAAACTTGCTACCACTTCTATTTTGTTTGCTGAATGCTACTCCGAGGTGCGATATTATGCTCTCTTTAGGTACTTTCTATAGCACTCGTTTAAGTAATTACGTAAACCTGACATAAAAATTAATACTTTCATGAGCAACAGAAACACAAATTTTCAATTTCTCGAAAATAAAAGGATCTATACATGTTAATAACAGACGCTTTCGCACGGCACTTTGTTGAGGACGGGGTGGTCTAATAGGTAAAAAATTGACCTAAAATAAAATTGTGGGTTCGATCCCGTTGTCTGGCACCTTTCGTAAGTAATTTTTTCTCGAATTAGTCATGTATGCAGGTCCACATGCTTAAAAATCAAGATACTTGAAAGTGGGCTTAGTGCTTCGCCTTCGTTATCCCTGAACAAAAACAACGTTGTTACAGAAACACTGCTCGGTTTTTAATCCCTAAAACATTTAGCGTTACCGTCGTCAATGTTTTGCAGGAAAATAGGGCAAGGAGCCTTCAGGATTTTAACAGGAAATCTGTAATCTGCCGCCTCTGTAATCCAAGTTCATCGACGGACTTCGATTCTAACAAGCAATGATTTTCCACAACTAAACACTAATACAGAATAGAACAATGTACACAAGGGAGGACTGACACTGAAATTGCAAGACGTGATTTTAGCGTACTGCTGATTACTGGGAACCCGGAATGCTTGTTGCCAGTAAGCTAAAGTGAAAAACACTTTACACTAACATCTGCTATACACTCCCCCTCTAAAAACACATAACGACTAAAGTGCACTTTACATCACCAAGTCAAGAATCACAGATATAATTAGCAATGCAAAGTACCTTCGTTGGTTGAAGTTTCTTATCCAAATTCCAGAACAAGGGTTTCATGTGGGTGGCAAAGACGGCGCTAGGCGTTAACCCCCTCTTTAAAATTGCATGTTAAAGTTTTGGTTGTTCATTACCGTTAAAGGCTTGAGGACAAACTTCCAACGCTCCAAAAACTAGATCCCTACCATTCTATACAATGTTTCAATGCTCCTTTTATTTCTCTGTGTGTCTCTTTCTCCAACTTTTATATATTCTAAAAATTGCAAAATTTTCCCGCTGGCCAGCTTACAGTGCCCCAAGACCCCTTGCTACAGTTACATGCAGCTTCGTCGCTTCATAAAAATATACATGAGAAAATCTTGCCCTAATTCTGATAAAGCTCCCCTCCCTTCGAAAAGTTCTAGTTGCACCCCTGAGATGGATGTTCTAATTGTGTCTTTGAAGTTTAATAGTCACATCTACCAGTTGATTACTCACATTTCCTATGCCCTGCAATATGGGACTACCCTTTTCTTTAACTTAACCTTTATCTGTAAGTGTCATCTATTGCCATGAAAAGGGTATCTTTATATAAGAGGGTCATATACATAAGAAAAAGGCACTGGAGTCGGACAGCTGCTCACCGCAGCTCTGATGCAGTACGAGTATTATAGTAATTGGGCTCTTTATCAAAATGGCTCTACTTGCGTTTTCTATATTTTGAGTAGCCTGCGCGCAGACAGAAACTACTGACGTAGTAATACCCACTTCAGCTGGGATAGTCTGGACGCAGTCTACGTTTTAAGGTGGTAACTGCCTTTTTCAACTCCTCGCTACTTACAGTCACCAATCGTGAGCTTGAGCAAGTATGTTCCAATAATCGTTTGGGAGCTTAAGAGAAAAGATAGTGCACTCTTACGAACTTGCTTCATAGCCTAAAACACTGATTGGACCTTGTACAGCCATTTTCCTTGACAAGGCAACTATTTTAAGAGGGTCTTTTTAATTGGAAGCCTCATCAGAATGCTTTAATGGTGAGACTGAAATGTCCTAAGTTGCAAATTTTGAACTGCGTTGATTGAAGTGGTCAGATCAGATGTTACCAGAGTATTGTACTGATAATCGCACTCTTAGCAAAAAGCCATTGAGTATCAAATGAGAGCATGGCATCGAGGGCGGCAGAGAAGAAAAACACTTGATGGCAAGCAGCATCACGTGTAAAAAAAAACCGGGACGTGATTGGCCTTACCACAGGGTTTCTTTTATCGAAGAAATATATCTTAGTCTATATGTTTCCCTGTAGTTTTGAGTTTATTGGTCAAAACTATACATGGTTGAGGTAGAAATTTGTTAAAAAATTTGGGCCAACAAAGCTGTACTAATACGAGGACGAAATGAATACGTTTTTTAACATGACTTAGTCTCATCAAAGTTAGGTTGTCTGTGGAAGAGCGTGCAGTGTTTACGTAGCATAGATTTGGGTACAGATCTGAGAGGCAGTCCAACTCGTCAGTTGTTTCGTCCGATAAGCTGCCTTGCGACCTAGGAGTCTAAAGGCGTGTGCCATTTTCCTATCAATTAAAGTATTCTAAATACATCATCTGATTCTAAGACCTTTGTTTTCCCAGCTGCATTTGATACATCGTTAAAGTAAAGAATTTGCAAATGGCCATTAATGTAAATTTGTAAACACTAACCTAGAGTTTATCTATAACATGTCTTTTAGCAATAAAAAGCTGCAAGATGTAATATTGATGGGATGAAGAAACTGCATATCAGATTGTGAGTTTATCAGGCGTCTAGAATCCAAGATTAACTTGGTAAATACCTTAGTGGGACGAGCTGTGCCGACGTTCTCAAGTTATCTGCGAAATTAAATTGTGTCAGAACTGTATTCTATGAACGACACATTCTTCTTAGTTCTTTATAATATATATTTTTATCGAAGCACATAAAACTTCCAATGTAATGTCTATATTCAAAGATTCTAAAACTCCATAAAATTCTGCTACTCAGGTCTTTCTCTACTCAACTCTGACCCTCAGGTCAAATGCGATACAAATTTATTCTGACATGGGCCCAATAACTCTTAAAACTTTATAATTCTCATAACTCTCAATAAGTCTTGATAATTCCTAATAATTCTCAATAATTCCCAATAACTCTCAATAATTCTCAATAACTCTCAATAATTCGTAGTAACGCACAATAAGTCAATAATTTATAATTTAAAGCTCTGCAATGCTCGTAACTCTCAATAATTCTTGATAATTCTTAATAATTCTCAATAATTCTTAATGATTCCAAATAATTCTTCATAACTCTTAAAATTTCCATAATTCCCAATAATTCTTATAATTCCCAATAACTCGCTATAACTCCTAACAATTCTCAATAATTCTTATCATTCTTGATTCTCAAACACTTTTTTGAAGTTATGTACCCCTCGCAGAAATTGACACACTATACTTCAAGAGAGGTAACAATGCTTGCTACATTTCCGTAGGATGGTTTTCCTTCTCTTCGTCGAACTGAGACGGATACCAAACATACGTAGATACAGACACCTTAATTGTGTATCTGTTAGGCCTTTAAGGTGCACTCGACATCAACTTAAACTAGCTTTGTACCTTCAACATTTTATGATACTCTGTTGTGATGTTAACAACTTGCCTCATGGATTTTGGTTTGGCACTTTCTTTTCACCGTTCATGAAGTGGCGAGGACGAAATGCCTCACCCCACGAGAGGGGTGTAGCAAAACTCCTTAATCTATAGGAGTAGGAGTATGTGGTTAATGATATTATAGATGTTAGCAGCATATTGATTTAATTTATTCTTTCATTTGTAACCTTTTAGGTCAGTGGATCTCGGGATAAATCAATTCGGCTGTGGGAACGCACGGAGGAATTATTGGTAATCGAAGAAGAACGAGAACAGGTCGGTTTTTACAACTTCGTGGTATTTAAACAGCGAGGAATTACACAACTTATGTATGCCGATGAAATTATACAAAATAGGCATGACAACCAAATCAAGTGGTACTACAGTGCGTTATAAACTTTGTGTCTTTACGAAGGGTAAAGCTGAACCTAGTGTTTCTATATAATTCGTTCCGACGTCATGCGTAGCTAGAATATCCCTACGATATCCCAAACTGTATCCTAGACGAAAGCAACCGTATGCTGGTCTTTCTCTCTTAATACCATCGCTTTACTTAATCCGTATTTGCAATGTCCCGTAAAACGCTTGCGCGCCACTGCGTAATTTAAACTGTTTCCTGAAACGAAACAATGGTCGCTTGTTATTTGACGTTGTTTGTTATTTAAGTTTTATGGGAAACTTTAAGTATTTCGCACGGGGTAAAAAGGTACCGTAGGTCTTTTTAAGAAAGATAATTTATGAAAAACATCATTGGACAAATTTGTCATCGAAGTTAAGTCCGTAATTTAACAGTTTCTTCAGCACTGGACATACGCCTGCCAGCATAAAGGTTTTTTTAAGAGTGAGCACTTAACATTTAACTTTTCCGCGCTTTTATATGAAGTAAAAAATATATATCTATAGTAAAAAATAGATATCTATCATTATCAGTAATACTGTGAGTGTTGCTATATGTTTCATGCCCAAGCCTTCTGGATTTATGTTATGACTTTCAATAACTAAGACGTAAGTATTACCTTTGTCTACATTCGGAAAAATTTAACATTTTTCCCCGGATGTCACATATACGCTTTTTTAAGTAACTGTAGTTGTCCATCAATTTTTGTAAAATGTACTATGATGACTCTGTGAATTTCAGTTTGTTGCAGTAAATGTTGAAGCAAACGCTTCTGAGAATTAGTACATTAGTATAGTAGAATACTTGTTGATCGATTTAATTTTGGATTCTGAATAGATGCGAAAATTTGTTAGCCGTTTCTTTATTATTTATCATTAAAATTTTATTGATTTGTCTTGAATTCTTGATGGGTCCTTAGTGTAAAGGAGGTTACGCCTTGATTATTTATCCAATCTCGACATAATGATACCGTACGAAAAGGACGGAATACTATATATTGTAATTTAAGAATTAAATCTGATGAAGATAACATCAAAACGTTAACAGGCGTTTAAGAGTCTACGGAGGTACAGTTTTTCAAAGTTTTCTGCTTGCCCCCGCAGACACTTGCTGCCCTCTTTTCTATAAGATTTAAACGCTTTACCCAGCATTGTGTCCCCTCCTCTACAATTGGTACCCAGCTTTGGGACTCTCAAGTAAGAAGTATAGTTTTTAATGTCCACCATTTGGCAGGAGTGTGGTACTCATCCGTTGGGAAAGGCCTATCGTTACGGCAAGATAGCTGGTAGAGTTGCCTTATGCTGTACACTGAAAATTGACTGGCCTGGAGCGCGAGCTTCCATAAAGCGGCAGTACCGTTATATCGACCATTTATACATGTCGATTGTGCTTCGCTTAACCTTAGCTTCATCGTTCTTCTCCACACGTGTTTACACATCACCACATTACAACTTTGAATGGTCGATCACGCTTTCTACTCATTCTACAGCAGGTAGTTTTGTGTATTTGTAAAGCTTTTGTGGTTTGGAGCGAAGTGTTAGATACCAGGAGAGGTATTCCGCCTTGCCTGGGAATTGAGGGAGCGCGAAGATAAAAAGACGAGTATTTAAAACTTTGTGACGAGCCCCTTTATTTGTACGGACGTATACGGAACAGATATATAGGTAATATGTCGATATTTTGATGCAAAAACCTACATTATAGCACATGCTTTCATACCCGCTTTGTAAACAATACTATAATTGTCAATTCAGAGCTATTAATTTTGAATGGTGCCGACGTAGAACAGTTCTTTGAGTTGTTTTAGTTCAGAATGAAGTTTCCTCAAAGCCAGAATAGGTATCTTAGAATAATGATGTGGTCTTCATTGTTTTATTGAAATTTGAAGTATTTGTACACGATACAAGCAACTCCAATTTAGGAGTCAGGCCTCGAGTTGCTTAGCAGTTTTCCATAATCAGGGCTGGAGTTGCTTAAGTAGTTGCTTAGTTATCACTGGGCCTACAAGTTATCGTCGAATTTCGTTGTGTTGTAAATGATGAAATATCAAATGATCTCTTTGCTTGACACATTATCAACAGTGTGATATTTGTTATATATCACTAGTTTGTAATCAATTCTTAATGAAAAACTTTCCTTGATTTGTTTTTCAGGCGTTTTAAAAATTGTCCCTCCTGAATTTGAGGCCTCGAGTTGCTTAGCTTGTTGCTTAGATTTTGAACCAAATTGAGGCCTCACACCTAAGCAACTGAGTTGCTTATAAAAAAAGCGTGTACGTGCAGACTGTAGTATTGGCTTTACCTTTTGTCATAATTTTGAAAAGGGTGAAGAAGAATAGGGAAGGAACAATAAGACAGAATCTAGAACTCTGGGAAAGTGTGTTGTTCCTATAATGATATCATTTAAAATATGGAAGTAAGGTTTTGTCTTTGGTCGTGTTATGACAGTGGACTGTCAAAATACCCTTTCAAATGTGCCTAATTTAACTGCAAGTGGTCAGCAAAACTCAAGAACTTTTGACCTGTCACGGTCTATCGCAGTCTGTGCTCATCATCAACTGATGCGTTGAAGAGTCTGGGTTCGAGTAAGTGTAGCAGTGCGATTGTATTGACTAGTTCCAAGGACTAGTAAACTGGGTGTTAAAATATGAATGAGACAGATGAAAGAATCAGAGGGAATGCGAAGGAAGAAATAGAAACAAGGATAAGTAGTGATAGCGTCTTCTTTAGTTGTTTTCTTCCTTAGAAGATATGCACATCGGGCAAACTCATATACCGTAAAATCCCTAACATAGGCCCCCTAATATAAGCCCCCCGAATATAGCCCCCTGTAAAGTAACCAAAATATCCTTCGGAATATAAGCCCCCCCCCCCGAATATCTGCCCTGGGCTTACATTTGAGATTCTGTGTGTTGGATCCGAAATTGGTAGTGCAGAAGGCAGGGATACTGAATGAACATGGACACGATCGTTTAACTATGACAGTGTTATGGAATTCCTAGCTTATTTGAATTCCATGTTTAACCACTAATGCGTTTGTTCCCCGCTAACACCTTTCCAATGCTATTTCCTCAACGTCCATGATCATATTGCCTGTTCACTTCTTCAGGATGATGCCATCAGTCTTCTCGCAAGCAGCATGGATGAGTCAACGGTAACATTCACTTCTTTTCGTCAGTACTGGTTAACCGCATTCTATATTGCATTCCCACCAGCATTGAAGTTCCTAAACCCTTTCAGGGCTGGTTGTGACGTAGTGTCTGACGTATTGATTCTCCGGCAATTTTCCAGAGAGCACGGCCTTGTCTTCAAAGTAGATTTGTTTCTTTTTGTTGACATTTTGTACGTATCCCGGTTACTTTTATTTTGTGTAAAAATATGGAACATTTAGATTTTTGATATTGCTTATGCTAATCGAGATAATTGGGGGGAGGGGGGTATGTGTTAAGGGAATTTATTATTAGATGTATAAACAGAAGAAGCAAACTTATGTGTTGGAAGAGGAAGCTTTATAACGTGAAAAAAATGCAGCAAATACCCAGAATCGATAGTGATAGTGACGAGTGATGAGAAAGTGCTTGGGGAAACATTGCACATTCTGAAAGGAAAAACGGCTCAAGTGCAATATCAGTATTTTAGATACAGTCTTGGAGAACTTCGGTATCCATTTGCCAAAGAGTGAAATAGAATACATTTTCAATCTAGAAATTTTATCACAGAGGTATCGTATTATAATATAGTCATCATTTTCCAATTACCTTCTTGGCTGTACTTCCGCTCGTTTTGTATTGTCCCTGTACTATCGTTGTATTTGAAAGCGAGTTGTGACGAATGAGTGCACCTCAAAAAATGAATGGAAAGGAAAATGCAAGTTGAATGGTCTCTATGATTACCGCGTTCTTTTTTCATTTTTTATTCATTTATTCATTTATTTGTTTGTTTATTTATTTATTTATTTAGTTAATTTATTTGTTTTATTTATTTTATTATTATTTTTTGTTTATTTATTTATTTATTCATTCATTTTTTGTATTTATTTATTTTCTTTGTTTTAATTATTTCATTTATTTATTTATTTATTCATTCATTTTATTTATTTATTTTATTTGTTTTAATTGTTTATTTTTTGATTCATTTATTTTTTATTTATTCAAATTATTCAGTCTTGTTGTCATTTATTTGATATCACTCATTTATCTCAGTGTATGCTCGTAGTCACTTCAAGTTGTCTAATAAAATCTACCAAAATTAACATTGTGATTATATATTCTATATATTTGTTTTTATTCTTTTTCATATGTATCATTAATCAGTAAGATTGCCAGACTATTGATACGTCAGGCACTCGGGTCCCCCTTAAGTTGGCGTACGTTCAATATCGTCTTCCTCTTTACCTGTATATTGTTCAGTCGTCCAGTAGAGGGGATTTAAGTTTCCCCTGATAGGCAGTGGTACTAGTAAAGGCATATTGGTATATTTAAGAGAGACGATATGCATTAATGTTTTGAAAAAAGGCCGTACTTCCTTGCCATACTCGAATATCGAGGTAATAGGAAGGCAATGTTCTGATCATTGCGACCCCTGGATTTTTGAGGTAATGTAGCATGCTCAGTTGATTTCGCACACGGCGTTCATCTCCTTATTACGTCTTATAATAACGGGCATGGGTATCTTTCCAACTACGTCGGGGTCCAGTGTTTATGAAATGTTTTAACAGTTAGACTGCACTCGAATGTCAGTGAAACACTATTTTTCGTCGAATGTTTGTAATCTATGATCTGCGTAACGACTGAGCGGAAACCTACGTTTTACTCCACTAAAGATTTCAGAAAAGGCAATTAGAAAGTGTCTTCATTAACTTGTCTCCGGATTTAAGGTGCGTCAGTTCAAGTACACGAATTAAGCTGTAGTGATGAGTAAGGGCAGACATCACAAAATAAATGCATAAATAAATTGTTTGTTTTTTTAACAATAATAAACAAATAAACAATAATAAATAAAACCAAAATAAATTTGAGTTGATGTGTTTGTGGATTGGATTGCTTAATTAAAGAAATGTTGCACATTGCAAAGTGCAAGCCAGCCCTCAATGTACAAACTGAATCGATACATGCAAGGGTATTGATATAATTTTTCAATTTTTCACTCTTTACTTGGTGTATATAAATAGATCTTGCTTCTTTGTCAAATAATTTCTTTGAGACTGTTGTCATGATGACTCCAAAATGTTGGGAAAAAATATATAACCATAGTATTTTCTTGCTATACACCAAAGACTCAAAAGGAAACTCACTTTACACCCTATACTTTTGGCCTCAAATACTTAAAACTACGCTTTAGCTAAGTTGTTAGATGGCAGGCTTAAACCGTTAGCAACTAATCAATTTACTACAAGGGACACCTATGAATCTATCCGTGAAATACAAGGGGTTAAAATAAATAAGACAAGTGACACGTGTAAAGAAAAAGACTATTGATTTAATTTTCCAAGACATATTTCCTATATCCTCTGCCCATCTTCAAACAGATGACATTTTTGTTTCCTTTGATATTACATCCTTGTTTATAAATGTGCCTCTCGATGAAATGGTTTAGATATTGGCCAACCCAGCTATTAAAGATAATTAGCTTGATACCATTCACAATTTGAATCTCAGCAAAACTCATCTGATTGACACCTCAAAGGAACCACTAAAAAGGAACTGTTTCAATTCAATGGCAATTTGTATGAGCAAATTGATGGGGTTGCCATGGGGTCCCCTCTTGGACCATTGTTGGCAAATGTATTGATGGGTTCTATAGAGTAAATGCTTCGACCTAATGGGAAACCACCCTCATTTTGGTATGTCAGCCACACACTCACTGTTATGTTCAATAGACCATCAACTGAAGAGTTCCTGGAAACCCTTAACACCTGCCACTCCCCCATTTGGTTTACTATGGAAACCGAAATGAATGTGATGGTCCCTTTCCTAGAGGTTCCCATTGCTTAATCTTGTAACCAGAAATGAACCTAAGGTTTACATGAAACGAACAAACAATGGTTTATTGCTTCATTATCATAGTCATGTTGATCAATGTTATTAACATAGTTTTATGAAGACCATACTTGATCACACATACAGATTATCATCTAATTGGACACATTTTTCCGATGAGTGTGAGCATCTTTGGGTGTGTTTTTAATTCTTAAGTATCCTCTGCATTTTGTGAATATTATAATCAAGAATTTTATGAACAGCAAGGTTACAGATACACAACAACCAACCACATCACAAGTTAAAGAGACCACAATTAGATCAATCCTCCCCTTTAAACATCAGGATTTGGCCACTGTAGTTAAAAAGAGGGTAAAGACCTAAGTTTAAACATTAAAACAATTACACTGCCTGTGTTTGTCAGTCGCAAATTACACAGTGACCTTAAGACTAAAGAGATAAATCCCCCTATTGTTAAAAATACAATGCATAGTTTATGGATTTAAAAGTCACCTGTGTGATGCATGGTATACTGACTACACCCATAGGCACTTACACGAGCAAGTTAATGGTCCCAAAAGGAAACTGCCTTCTATTTTCAAACATTATGAACACAAACACAACAGAGAGATCCCACAAAATCTAGTGGACAATTTTCACATGCTCACCAAATGTGTTAGCAAATTTGATTGCTTAATTAAAGTAAAGACGCACATTTGCAAATGCAAGCTGGCCCTCAATATGCAAACTGATTTGATATGCGTAAAGAGCCACCATGGTCCAGTGGATAGTTCACTTGCCTTCTATGCTAGAGGGTACAGGTTCGAATCCCAAAGGGGCCAATGGTGACGACAAGAAGGGCATCCAGTCTTAAAGTGCTCTATGCTTCTGCAAAAGTCCCATATATATATGGGCACCACCCTAGCCCCTTGACATTTTACTAACGAGGTTGACGTAAGAACAAAATAAACTTACCTGAGGTACTCCCTAAAACTGCTACGTTAGTGATTTGCGCTCAAACTCCAGTGATCGATGGCTTCCATTGAATAGAGCAAGAACTCTCTTCCACTCAACCAAAAGTAAAGCAATATTTCACCTGAAATCATCTTCAAACATTTCAAGCAGCTGTGAGTCCTAACTTCCCATTCCCATCTCTTGCTACTGAGAATCATTACGTCGACTAAACATAGACCTGAATTTGATGGCATAATCATTTGACAGAATGTTACCTCTCTAAACATGGAACCAGATGTGGGTGCAAAATTATCGGCGCACCCTTGGTCTTTGCAGTCACAGCCTTATGAACTGATCTTCGGAAGCGCTCGTGTTGCCAACAGAATGGAATGATTTGACGTCATACACTTATATACCCTTTAAAACTGAAAATGGTCCAACTTTTTTAGTGCACCTCCAGTAGCGTAATCAAACCTTCGAATGCGTCATAAACAAAAGAGCCTAGAGACGAAAATTCATCGTCATAAAATAATTTCACGGAGGTGTTAGTCTGTAAAATACCACTGTATTATTGATCTTGGATCAACGGCCGGGTCGGGTTACTGACTACTCATACAAACGGAGTGAAATTATCAAAGTTCGAATTTCATCTTTGTTGTGTATGCAATAATCATTATATAAATATGCAGTATTTAAACGCATTGCTTAATCATAGAAAATAGATTCAGATTTAGAACTGATGCTTCTTGCTTACTGAACTTTGTGTTCTACTTTGTGTGTAACGATACAACATAAATTGGCGACAAGGGTTAAAGCACTTAATAATATCGCAAGTATCGAACCATTCGTAGTCCATCACGTCTCAAATTCCAATCTTGGCTGCAAGTGGACAATTTTGAAGGAAGATTTTGATTTATTCGTTATTGCTAGTGGAATCACGAACGTGGAGCAGAAAAAGGCTTTACTGTTGCACACTGCTGGGAAGGAAGTCAAAGAGATCTACCGTACTCAAAAAAAGGGGATGGCGACTCCTTCAATACCATCATTACAAAACTGGATGCCCATTTCTTACCTCAAAAGAACTTGACCTACGAACTCTTCCAATTCAAGAAAACGACTCAGGGACAAGAGGAAGCCAGTCTCTCCTACATGACAGGACTTTATCGGATAGAGGAATCGTGTGAATTCTAAAGTCAGGATAATATAAAAGAGCATTTTATCGTTTCCTGCAAGTCTACGCAACTTTAAAAGAAATTGCTAAGCAAGGAGAATCTTACTTTGGAACGCCTCATTACGATTTGCAGAAACGAGGAGACAATCAAGGAACAACTTGCAAAAATGGACCCTCCCCAAGAAACAGCCGCACAGCTTTGGGGAGGTAAGACTCAACGTTCTTCTACTTTCAGTAAGGCACATTCTAAGAAGTCTAGCATTTGCTTCAACTGTGGGGACCAGTACTTTATTGGCCATATGAAGGACAGTCGGGAGAAAATGCTATGAGTGTGGCCGTCAAAACGAACTATCTGCTGTGTGCCGAAACAAATCCAAAAAGGCAATGCCCCCAAAAAGAGGCACACGAACAAAATTTTCCCATCAGCTTGATGATGATTGTGAAACCTCTGATGACAGTGATGCGGGGGATTACACATTTACATTAGATGTCACAAGCCCCAATTTTTTATTAGAACAGCATGAATCCTCCCACAAAGTTATTGGACAAAATAGTAAGGCAAGGCATGCCAATGTTGCAATCCAAAACTCGCGTGTCCGGTTTATGATGGATACAGGCTCATCATTGGACACTATTGACTGCAGTACATTTGAACGTGTCCTAAAAGAAAATCCGAAAATAGAATTGCGACATAGCAAGACTAAATTATACCCTTACGCGTCACACCCTATTCCAATTAAGGGGTATTTCGAAAGCATTCTTGAAGCTCGTGACAAAATCAGGGGTAGAAACTTTTCCAAAAATGTATAGTAGGGGGTGGAATATTAGCGAGGTTGGAATCAGCAATTAGCATGGCAAGATGCTGTTTATTATGAGCTTTTTTTTTCCAAAAACTGAGGTTATTGGTGTGAAAATTGCTTAGAATACCAGTTAACAAGGACACATGCCACTGAAGACACCTTCTAAATGGAACTAAAATAACCTTCAAAATGAAATATATAACCTTTAAAATGTTGCCATTCTAGATAGACAATGGCAAATTTTTCTCCTATTTGAGCTGATAGCTACACATGAAATCTACAGGCTAACTGATTAAGTTGATAAGCATCCTGTAGGAGAAACTTTTATTCCTAAACTATTTCTGTCAATTTTTAAAAGTAAGCAATTCAGTGTGGGTTTATTTTGCATTTCCTTCATATGCTCTGGGGCTCTCATGAGTTGTAAAATCGCTGTGGTTTATCAAGTATTCTTAAAAACTTGTTAAAACCTTTTTGGTGTTCTGCACAAAAAAATCAGTGGCCTTTGGTTTTTTGATTTGCAAAAGTCATAAAAATTGAGAAAAGCTAGTCGGAATAGAACTGGGGAGGGGGGAGGGGTACGAAATATTTTTCTAAAATAAAAACATCTGGGAAGGGTGATTATTAGGTGCTCTAGAGTAGTAACATAGGAGGCATCCATAATTACATGGGGAGCTTCCAATCAATGCCACCAAATATTTAATGTGCCCTACATGTTGTTTCCATCCCCAAGTAAAATGTAAAAATAATTTAAAAATGACCTGTTGAGGAATGAGCACTTCACAGTGAGAAGGGATTTACAGTTATCCCACCTTGTGGTGTAACAGTCTCCAGGGGTGCAAATGGATTACTTGCTTGTGCCAATTTTTCTCAAAATCCTCCTGTACATCCCCCCTCGATATCTTTATGATGACTAAGTTTTTAACAGTCTGATATGAACATATTAAGGTGAGCAGCATGAGTAATGCTTCTTTTCCTTTGCTTTGGAATTTGGGTGGGCAGTGATGCCCCTCCATGAAAAAAGTAAATGAAGTTTTGCAAGTACTATTTTACACTTTACGTTTCGATATATCACTTTTAATTGTTTGTATCATATAAAAATGTGAATAATAATACAATTATATTTTCCCGACGGTTCAGTGTCATCTTAAAGCCAAGGTAAATAATGACTCACTGTATAACGATTATTTATAACTTTTGTATACAATACTCAAATCTAAACAAACCTTTGGCTTGTATAGAGTCTGTTTGAACATTCAAGTTAGGCTTGAGCATGCAAATGTACAACATTTCTTTCACCAAACAAGCGCATTTGTTGCTACACCTAGCAAGCACTTGAAAATGTTCAATAAGGCGAGTTGAAATTCTGAAGTTATGCCTCTCAGCGTAATGCTTGTATATGGAGGACGATTTACTTTTGTGTCCATCCACGTGCTGGAAAAAATGCTTACGTGTGTAACCTACATATCCTGCATCGCACAAGTCACATTTGAATTTATACACAACACATTGTTGGTTGATAAAAGAGGGCTTGGGTTCCTTATTCTTCAAAAGATCACCTAGTTTGCAGTTAACGAATATGGGTAAGATAGCAGCCCCAGCACTCGCAAAAGATGAACACTAAAATCTTCACCTTAGCTTTTGAGCCTTGATAGCTCCATGGTTAAGGCACTTGTTTAGTAACCATGAGGTCGTGGGTTCGAGCCCAGTCAGCACCCATGAATTGCAAGCTATTGTGGTAATGCTCCACTCTTTGAGAATTATATATATATATAGTATATACATATATATATGTATGGTGTGAGTGGAGCATTACCAGCACTCCTCCAGTCAGTGGGTACGGGGAAATTCATTAATCAATATTTATTGTGTTTAGGCTTTGAGCCTTCATCAGTGCCAGACATATACATATTCTCAGCAGACACATTGCAATTGTATATAATTCTCAAAGATTTCTTTGCAAAGTTGTTCTTGTAAGCTTTTAGGACGTAGCTTTCATCGTTTCTAGTAATAACATGACCAAACCAGTTCATTCTTCTTCAGACAGACAGCGGAGGAAATGATTATACGAGCAGCAATAGAAGACTACTTTACTAAACACAATGACTGGAAAGAACTGCAGCAATGAATATTTTTTAATTTTAGCTAGGAGAGGGTCAAAATTTTGCTTAGTACTATCAGACTCAGTGTATATCGGATGTCTTAAACAAAGTCTATGCAGATAGAAAGGATTTGGTTCTAAGTTTCCAATGTTGTACGCTGCCATCTACTGTGTGATGTGTTTCTTGCAACGTCCTCATAGTTAGCCCTTTATTCTATTGTATGTAGTATTACATAACGAGGTTCATGTGCATGTATTTCTTATCGATATATATCAACTGACGAAAATCGGCGAAATGCTTCTTGTTCAAAATAAATTGTCTACTAAATGGTGTTTCAAATTTTGCTATGCGAAGTATATGTTTTGTAAATATTATGGTGACAACTACACCGACAAACTATAGGTAGAACGCAAAGAAGCAAGCTACAATTTTGACAACGTGTCGTCTTTTTTAAAGACGTCGTCAGGTCTTTGTACATTGGAGGTTACAACGCTAATGTTGTAACGTTCAGTGTGCAAAGACCTGACGAAGTCTTAAAGAAAGACGAAACGTTATCAAAATTGTAGGGGTTTTTTGGCGTTCTACCTATAAGTATATGTTTACCAATTTATTTAAAATATTGCGGCTTTTTACAGGCTGTTCTGATATGCCCTTCTCTTGGTCGCTAAGTCTAACCTCTGAGACCTGCAGTACGATATAGACTAAATGCTGTGATGGCAATCACCAAGTTAAGAAAGACAAGCCAGTTAAAATGTTACGTTGGCTGCAAAAATGAAATCGATCCACCTCTTTCCTACTGGGATACCAAAGACAGGTGCTCAAGTTGTTTTGAAACTAAAAGAACTGGAGACTTTTAATTCTACTATTTATTCTCCTTGCAGAATCTCCAATCCATATTAAATCCTTAAGGAAGCCGATGCCTGCTCTTTATATACTTCGTACGTTGAGCACTATATCCTGTTCTGTATACGCACTTCAAACGTAACTACAAGTTGTATCGTATAACAGACTCAATTGTGTTAAATCCAGCAGTAAAACTTTATTACTATAGAAAAGGATCGTTGAACACCATCCAATAACTGCTCTATTATACCCCCCCCCCCCCAAATACTGTAACAAAATATTATGTGACGGCTATTAAACATATGCAATAACAGCATTTCAGCACTGGCAGCGTGAAAAATAGAAAATGATAACGGACAATGAAAGAAGGGGTTAGTTCTGTATTAACAATTAGGTTTGCCATTGCTAAATAGTAAATTCGCAAAGTCATATTAAGAACATTTGCATACAGCCATACTAGTTAGGCATCAGATTTCCATTTCAGGATTTACTTAAATTTGTTCAAAAGCTATAATCTTAATCTTAAATGTGATGCATTTTCATCTAGACGAGGAATACGGTAACCCAAAACAAAGTTCCTGCCCAGGCCCCTTTTCGTCGGTGTCAGCGCAGGCGTTTCCATGACGTCAAATGAAGACAATAAATTTCGCCGTTCCGTTCGTCGCTCATTACTCAGCGATAGCTAGCAAACAGACAACAATTCTCAACTTCTTATTGCTACCTCGTTGTAAATGATGGCTCTAGCTATTGTTAAAAACTTGCCAACACAGCCGAAAACCGGACCCTTAAAAAGGATAACAGTTTCCCTTGTTAAACATGTCATCTCAATATTAGAGGAAAGAGGTGGGTCTTCGCAGCAAAGTATTTGCAAGTTTATCGAACTCTTGCATCGTGTTCCATTTACTTTAGAGCCGTTGGTCGGACGGGCTCTGCAGAGAGGAATAAGAGAAAGATCGATCGTATGTGTTAATGGACGATATTTGCTTTCCTTAGTCAATAATTCACCGATCATAAGCGTCATTCGGTGCTTGTTGCAAGCCCATTATTTGACTCCAAGTCATCTTTCGCGCGTCATGAAAAATATGTTGTCAAGACCTTGATCTCTTGAATCAATATCCATTTCCGAAATCACAATTTAAGTAGTTGAATCAATAGAATTACTATTTGAAATATCAGCAGACAAAGAGACTCGCAACGTATCGCTTACTAGTAGGATGGTAAACAAAAGATGTATAGAAATGCAGCAAGATGTTTAAATCTGCACTACCGATTACATAAAAGTTGTTGACAATTAAAGCTTATCAGTTATCAACGTTTAGGGTAAACAGTTTGACCTTGGTAAGTAACTATCTTAATGAAAAATAAGTAGCAAGGATTAAGCAATTTGGATGAGAGCAAGAGGAGCAAGAAAGGGTTGTGTGATGACACCAAAGCAGTCTACATTTTATATAAAAGCTGCCATACGGAACATTATATATAAAGCATATGAAAGGTGCTAAGAATAGAGATAATATTGTTAACAACTAAAGACATGTTGATGGCACTGCAATACTAGCTAAATCTCAAGAACAGTTGTAACGTTTAGTGAGTGGTGCGAAGGAAAGCAAAGATGTTGTTGTTCATATTAATGAGAATGAGTCTGTAACATAATTGTAGGTAAGATATTATGATATTCTACGAAAATGGATGGAAAGGAATACGCAAACGTATAAATATATTTACTTGGAAAATATGGAAACTAGCAACAGAAAATCGGACAGAGAAATAGTAAACATAAAGCACATTCGGATTTTATATCGCATTAAGATGTTTTAACATCAAATGAGTTTGTTCGGCCAAAAAAAATGGTTACGGAAGGGTTATGCATAGAGTACTCTCCAGTATGGGGGTAAAATTATAGGGTTAAAATAAGGCTAGGCTGTACGTAGCTGATATGTGATGTTGATTAAGACATGAATGGCGAAGAAGTCCTTAAGATGCGGAGCTGCCTCGCTTTTTCATGAAAAGCTACGTGGACTATGAGTCCTTATGGTTAGTTTAGACTTAGAACCTTAGAAATTTAATCGGGAGAGGAGACGTTGAAAGAGTACAGCTCAAGGGCCGCGGAGAAACGTTTTGACGCAAAAAATAGAAGTTTCCCATGTAGAAAAGAAAATACAGTTTCCCGTTGTAGGAGCCCATATCAGTAGCTGACAAGGCACTACATACGTCTGACCACAACGAGGAAATGTGTTAAATATTGTACATGTCCGGAGGGTCTATGGCGAAATATTACAGTATTAGGGTTCTTGCAATCATGCGAACAAATAAGTTCTTTGGAAAGCGACATCGATTAAAGATAGTCCTAAGATTCCCTGAAGAACAAATACGCATTGCGATAACGACCTTCTAGTTTGTACTTCCGAATTTACACGAATCCTTGAGGAATGCTTACTTTTATTCGTATTTGTGTATTTGTTTGCCGAGTATTTGCGTGAAAAGAGGGCCAATTAACAAGTAGTGAAAAGTTAATTGCCGATGCCCTAAAGAATATCCATGCAAAGTGGGGATAGGGACCGAGAACGTAGACTATCTTTCAATTGACATCCACCGTCTTGGTTGATTTATAGTCAAAATTTACACCAGGTTAAAGTTGCCACTAGCCAAACCCGTCACTTCCAACTGTGGATTCCCTGTGGAAAACATTCGACATGTTAGATGCTCATTTGCAACCAACGTCAGCTTTTATGAAAACTTAAATTCAGTACATGCTAGCATTAAATCAACGTACATATTCAAAGGAAAGCTTACTTCAAGTAAAAAAGGGGAGGCAGACAACTCTTAATCATGTGTTTTTCGAAACAAAATCTATACTGGTCTAGAAAAGGCAGTCTGTCAATCAAAGACCCCTGATGAGCAGTGGGTCCGACATTGAAACTACCCTAAATAAGCAGAAAAACCACCAAACAGGCCAGTTTACTTCCAAAAGCACAGTAGTGTTTATTTCTTTGTCCCTGGCGTTCCGTTTGCGTCTGTCCAGTTGTGACATGATCCATAAAGAGTAATACAGACATTTGAAGACACCGACAGGTAGATTCAGGTCTTGACGAGTATGATAGACATACGATCGGCCCTGTCATAGTAATAATCTTTTAAACAGAAAGTCATAGCTGAACTTTCAGACAGATGAGTAAGCAAGAGAAACGTGCAGTGCTGAAATACGGCCAGCTAGAAACTTTCTCTAAGGAATGAGGAAAGCAAGAAAGGTTTCTCTAGGCAGAGATTGCCCTATATTAGTAAAGAGACTGTTAGGATTTATGGTTATTACAATCTCTCCGGTAATGAGTGTCTTGTTTAATCTTTTAAAATAGTGATATAATTCAAGAGCTTACACTAGTATTACTGGTATAAGTTCTTGATTTGTTTTTAGTTCGCATCATTGTTATTTCACAGCACAAGTGCCCTCTTCATAATTTGTATATTGCACAAAATAGCGAAAACATTGTGTACGTAAAAGCTTTTTTCGTCAGACACTCCTCAGAGTACTAACATCAGAATGACCGAAATGAAGTGTGAGAAAGAGTATACCAACTGTATTTTTGAAAGAGCCAATCAGACTTTGGACTGCCTGAATGGCTTGTGTTTTTGAACCAATCAGCGTCTACTACAACAAGATTAATTGAATAGGCCTAGTGAGAAAACGAATTCTTTTCGTCTACCTGTCAAAGGTTTTCTTGCTTGTATGTGAACTGATCCAGAACGGCCAAATAAAATGCACACAGCTTTAAGTACACAATGTTTTTGCTATTTCGTGCAATATTCTTGTTTTGTACAACAAACAAACTATGTAATAGTTTGTAGTAATGCTATCAAGCATGAGCGTGAAATCATTTGGAGAATCTTACAAGAAGTAATAAAATTGTATTCATCTGACACTTCCACTTACGATTCCAACAACCAGAATTCCATTTGGTATCTTGGATCCACATGCTGACTTCAGTGGTTGTTTGCTGTAACTAGTTTGTCCGTGTACTGTAATAGCACCTCCACTTTGATTACTAACAGACAGACCAAGCTAGAATAACAGAAAATAGGTCACATGCATAAACTTTCATAAGATATCAGGCAAATTAATCATGATTATTTCTTCTTCTTCTTCTTCAAGTTCCATGTCCCACAAGGACGTTGGCGATCATAAACTTCCACCGTTTTCTATCTTTTGTAGTCATTAAGAGCTCTTGCTCTGTAACATCCATCAATCTACTCATAGGCACACGGCCAAAGGGGCTACCCCCCCCCCCCGTTTGTTAAAATGTTATATTTTTTCGGTCCAAAATTTTTTTCGTGCACTTTTACAATTCCTTAACAAGAAATACAAATGAAATAATTTTAAGTCTTACCCACTAAATTAGCGTCGACATTCCTGCCGAACTGAAGTGCTTTTAGTCTATTCATGTCCCAATAATTTTCGGACAAATGTATATTTTTTCGGAAAAATAATCCACAGCCGCCTCACTTTTTTTTGTCCGTTGCCCCTATGTATCTACTAAGGCTGGATATGTAAGTTAATCTTTGCCTTCCTCTACTTCGCTTTCCGCTGATCATACCTGTAACACTAAGATGCTCTAGCTCCTCCTTTCTCATTACCTTCGAGTTGTTATGATAAGTTAGTGATTCAATAATGACTATCACTCAGTTTTGGAATAAATCAAACTCAAATTTGATGCCATATGCTTAATTAATGATAATTAATGATTAGTTAATAACATCAAAACATAAATTAAATATCTCCTGTTTATTTTTAGTTACAGGTGTAAGGGGTGGCTTGCGGCAGGGGTGTTCTACGCAGACTTGAATTGATGGATCACATTTTGTTTACACTCAGAGTCGGGAATACGAATTCATTGCAGCAAACAGTGACAAAAAGAATAACGGTAAATTGTAGCTTAATGCCGTAGTCAAAGTTTCGGAAGATGGAGATAGGCAAATCATTGTTTATTTTTTGCTGCTCTGTACAAAAATCAGTGCTTTTGTTTGCAACGAGGTTCAATAGTTAGATGCCTAACAAAATTATCATAGTTAAAGCCACGTAAATTTGGGGTTATTTCTGGGTTTGCCCGCCGTAAGTTAACAGCAGTAATTCATGGTAATTGAAGTCAACCGGTTTGATGTTAACCTATAGCGCAGACATTCGCCTTTCGTGACTTTTCTAATGTTAGTTAACCCCCTTTAAATCATACTTGAATCTTCTATTTGGGCTAAACTTTAGGGCTGGTAGGTTTCAGTTTGGGATAAATATGTACCCTCCCACTCATCGATCAAGTCAAGACAAGGCAAGCAAATGATCCATCGAAAACAAACTTCAATATGTGTGAATTATTTACAAATGTGCTACGTCAGATATTTGACACCAGTGTTCATACGACCAGCCCCAGATTGTTAAAACTGTGAATTGAAAGTGCTTACAGTCAACAGTGCTGAGTTGACAAGTTGACCTTACCCAGCGCAGCAAGTGCTATTTTTTAATCTTTGGTTGTAAAATCAGCTGGGTTTTGGTCATGGCTGAACGCCACCTAACTGACGAAGCATATCCCGAGTTTAATAAACAATTTGGGTTATTGTTAACTGAAGTACTTGTGCATTGAGATCTGTCAAGGATTTGATTTGTATAGTGTGAACCAGTGGTATGACTAATCTTTTTAACAACTAGCTGTGAATGGAATCAAAGTAGGCCAAAGTAAGAGCAATTAAATCCATTCAGCTACTATAAGTCTTAGAATGCTTTTCAATAAATAAGATACTGCTTCTCATGCTTGGTAGTAAGAGACAAAATTGTTTACACCATATACAAGAAGCATGAGATATACCAACAATTCATATGCTGTGACCTTTGCTACCTTGCTATTAAACGGACATCTCTTGCGGCTCGTTTATTATAAGTGGCTCAACTTGAGTTATATATAACAGCCTTGGTTACGTGGTGACAACAACATGCTGTGCACATTGTTTCTATACATAAGATACTGAAACATTTCCGCAATTTTTTGTTCCTCAGGTTCCTCTTGATTGAATATACTTATAAATTGATTTATAGGAAATGAGAAGATCCTAGAAAAAAATTTATCTTTAACAGTTATTGTCTGAAATGTGGCAACACTTTAAAGCAGAATTTAGAAAACAGTATTAAGAATATTGTAGCTACCATGTAACTAAGGTTGTTATGCCTAAAAAGCTCTTGCGGTTTAAAAACGTATAGACATTTATAAAAGACCTACAAATGTGTGATGAAGAACATGATCATCACACATTTGGAGGTCTTTTATAAATGTCTATATGTGATTAAAACGGAAACACTTTTTAGGCAATAACAACCTTAGTTACATGGTAGCTACAATATTCTTAATACAGTACAAAATGTTGCCACTGTTGAACATTTCATGCAAGAAGTGTTAAAGGTAAATTATTTTCTAGGATCTTCTCGTTTCCTATAAATTAACTTATAAGTATATTCGATCAAGAGGAACCAGAGGAACAAAAAACTGCGGAAATGTCTTTTTTAAATGTCTATACGTGATTAAAGCAGAAACACTTTTTAGGCAATAACAGCGTTAGTTACATGGTAGCTACAATATTCTTCATGTGTGATGAAGGACACGAAATCACTAGTAGTACCCAGGTTTTATTGTAGGTGTTTCTTCGAACTTTGTGGCATTTGACCAGTTTTTTATTTTCTCTACGTCCATCCAGTCATATGTCCAATATTTTTGTGAGAATTAGGGAATTGAGTACCAGTCTTGCTTCCAATAGATCTCAAAATTAAGCTGGTCAAAGAATATACAGATGGTCCAATGGTTAAGGTGTTGGTTTTCAAACCAATGGGTCGTGGGTTCGAATCCCCTCAGCTCCATTAGTGAAAAATGTTTTGGTTGTTAATAGAGGTATCAACATCCTGCAGTCGCGGACAGCATGAGACTATTTTTAAGTTTAAAGAAAAATATCATGTAACATGCTCGTCGTAGCAAATTTAGAGTAATATTCATATCTAGATGTTAGGTATCAACATCCCTTAGAGGCCCTCTCCAGCATTAGACAATTTTAAATTTATAAAAATGCTCGGTATTCTGGTAAAAAGATGAATAACACCAGGTGAATCTATCTTTCATTCTCAAGTAGGGGGAGGGGGGCGGTCAGACCGATCCTTTGCCTGATACGGCTTATCACTTTTATCGCCTAAATTTCATCGTGCCATCTTCTCATGTGCCATACATACCATATCTGATGGGGTTGGGTGCTATTTAGTAGACTGGTGAGTCATTCATTGCCCCCTCTCTCGCGGAGATAATTAACAAATGCAGCCAACTCCAGACATGATGAATCTCTATATATCCATACAGTGGTCGACCCAAGAGAGCCTACTCGGGACCCCCCCCCCTCCTCTACCAAGGATCCCCGTAGGTTATGCTTTTTGTCGTTCTTACTAAAGTTAGGCTGAATGAGCAGTTGGGGTTATTTTATACTGTACAAGAACGATGATCACAACGTCCATATGGGTGACGGAGACAGGATCACCACTTCTTGAGGGTTGAAACTGCCCCCCTCTAGAATGCCCCTCCTGTATTCAAGTTCTGGGTATAACATCGAACCCACAGCACTTCAGATCACAAATCTGTTCTGGAATTTGAGTTCAAAATTATTACAGTGTGAAAGTAAGTTGTAGGATGATGTAGGGACCAAATATGCCAAACACCTGTCCACACCAAGTATCTTTTCAAGAAATAGTTTGGTGCGAAGTTGATCTAAGAAGTACAAAAATAAGATTCCATTAAAATGGTAAACTCGCTGCGATGCTCAGTCGTTTACTTTTTTGTTTCGATCACATCTATCTTTCATACTGCTTCTTCAGTTAGATTGTTATCGGTGATTGATTGTGCGTTGAAGCATATGCAGAGTAGTTATTCTTTCAAGGTCGTTTAAGGAGGGCCTACCACAGTCGAAATGAACTATTTACAACAAAGCATGCAGTGCACTAATCTCTGCTAAAAGAGATACAGGAAAAGCAGCTGTCTTTGCTAAACATTTTTCTTATCATTTTGCCCATCAAATGCACATTCATGCTGAACTGAAGGTCATCAAGGAATTACAATTTATCAACAATTTAAAATTCTATAACAAACACAGTCCAAGACATCATAGATGTATAGAGAGCAACTTTCAGACAACTATATTCAACCCGTTTCTACGTCTGGTCATGTAATTTTTTTAAAATACTATAAAAAATTGGAGCCGTTTCCTTCCAATTCTGATCAAAATTAGGAACGAGTTTGAGAAGGTGTTGACTGTTGTCCAGAATAACTTGTACACACATAAGCTTTTTAAAATATTATTGGTTTGATCGATGCCTTTGAAATGAGTCTACAAACAATTCAAATCTTGAAACAGTTATAGACTTGACGACCTTGACGACTGCAAATTAGTTTTTAACGAGTTACCAAGGCTATATCTACAGTTTTGTCTACGGACATGTCTAGGGATACACGTAAGGAAATGACTTACTTCATTGCAGGTTTTCTTTTGTATGGTGTCTTAAAACTCGGCTAAAACTCAGACGTCTCGCAGAGGTATTGTTATTAAGTGAATCAAACAAAGCCCTTTACACGTCTGCCAAGACTATATATATAAACATATATATATATAAATATATATATTTATATATATTCTCAGCAGACACATTGCAATTATATATAATTCTCAAAGAGTGGAGCAATTAACACAATAGCTTGCAATTTGAGGGCGCTGACCAGATTCGAACCCACGACCTCATGGTCACTAAACCAACACCTCAACCATTGGAACATTAGACTCATTAGGTTTATATATATATTCGCCAGACTGCAAGCTTTTGTTTCTGATGTTTTGTCAGTGACCACGTCTTAGCCCCATAGGTCATTGCCGGTAATATGACCATTTCCATGATCTTCTTCTTTAGGCACATAGGCATTCTCTTATCCTTCAGGAAGGTGCTGTACTGGCCAAATCGTTTCCACCCTGATAGTATTTTTTGGTCAATCTCCTTACGAATCTCCATAGCAATTGCTTAATTCTGTTCTCTTTACTAATACATAAATACCTGATCTGTAAATTTATCAATACACACTTTTCACTTCGACTTCAACAAAGCTGTTGGTAATGATTTTCGTTGTACACACTAGTGTTGTAGTACCGTTGATTCAACAGCCTTGCCGTTACCATTGCGCATCGAAGTTATATAGGCTAGACATCAACCACGTAACCTATAAACCCACTACTCCAAAGGAAACGTCAACCCAGTTACCACATACTTCAGAAGATGTAGATCCTGCTAGTTATGGATAGTGCTTCACGCTGATATATTCTCTAGTGTTAGTCCTTCTTGCAATCTGCTGTGTTCCTCTTGCTTTGGACAACACTATCTTCATTCATTACTTAGAGATCTGGCAAACGTCTATTGACCTTATTGACGCTCTATATCCTCAAAACTGTTGGTGTTATTCTTCTTGGGTATACAGCTTACAAGTACGGATGCCCTAAGCATTCGCACTGGCCTTACATTCGTCTATAGATAATGTTTTGCAAAAAGCTGGAAACCATGCACGGAAGAGTTCCTGGAAAGAGAGGGAGAGGAAAACCCAGAGTATGTTGGCTATCAAATATTGGATCATGGACAAATATGTCAGTTCAAAAAGCTACTGATCGACTAAGATGGAAGAATCTGATAGATCCAGTCAAAGTACACCTACGGCCACTTGGCTATGGAGCATGAACGAGCGAACGAATATTCGTCTACCATATTTTACATGTTAACGGAGGTATTAGACTCGCGCGTTAGTTTGGTGCTTAGTCAAGCTCTTTGCGCTCTAATGTCACCACCTATGTTCCTTATTGTGACCCAGGGGATAAAGTACCTACCTAAAAACAAGATGCATCACACATTTGTGTTCCCGACTGTAAGTGCCAAGTATACTCTACGTTGGGGTGTACTTCTTGCCTTTGGGAATTGGATGCCGATATCTCCAATTTCCATGGTCGTGTTGCATATGCTGTTGCAAGTATATCTTTTACATTCGTTGTACAGCAATCTTCCATTGACTTTTTGTATCACTTGTAAACAATCGAGCAGAAGGAACTGTGGAGTGCAAGCCTCTTTCAACTAAAGGCAATTCTAATGATTTCGTAGTTGATAAAATAGAGGGAACAAAAGTTAAGCCGCAACTTGAATGCGAAATAAAGCTATACGTTTGGGGGAAGATGTACAAAATGAAGATGGCTTCTATACTGTTATTCAGTATTTTGATTGTGCTTCTGTGCTTCTTTTTTATCCGGAGATTTATCACTGAAGTTGGGCGGTCTTCATTTTAGTGAAATTAAAAGGAGCGAGCTTCTAGAATGTGGCAAAATTGGCGAATGACAAGATATACAGCGAGCAATTAGCGACCAAATATACTGTATCTGATCTTTGCAGGCTGCAGTCGTTTGGAAAAGAATGAGATAGGATGCCAATGACCATCAATGAGCTGTTGCAAAACACCACCGACTGCAAAGTCTGAACTGTCAATCATCAAGTTATAGGGTGCGTTTGGGACTGGATGGCGAAGGAGTGTGACGTTTGTTATTGTGGTTTTGATAGAGTGGAATGCAGTGAGAGCAGAATCAGGAAGGTGAAATGAGCGATTTGAATGCTTTTTGGTGATTAAGTCGCTGAGTGGTTGTAAGAGAGAAGCACAGTTTGGAATAAAACGTTGGTAGAAATTGACAAGACCAAGAAATTCTCTGAGTTTGCGGAGAGAAGTAGGAGTAGGATAATCTTGAATGGCTTGAACTTTTGGTTAACATTTTTGTTTACTTTTAGAAAGTGCATGGGCGATACCACCAAGTGGTGTTCTAAAATATAATCCAAGATTTTAAGTTTTTATTTTAATCTTTGATAAGAGAAAATTTTCATTCTTTTAACATTATGATTAAAACACACACTCCTTTGTCTTTTCTTTTCTGTTTAAGGGTTTTCTTTATTCTTTTCTCCAGAGGAAAACATTCTCCGAAAAAATGTGGAGGCGCTCAAGCCATATTGCTCCGCCACTGATACAGTAATAAGTGTCAGGTTTTTAATCTGATTGTCGTTTCCGTATGGATAACGTAGAAGATCCTTAAAGGGTTTTATTTAGACTGGTGTCATAACTGTAAAAGTTAGTAATCGTAATGTGCAATTGTTCATCCAAAATATTTTGATATCATGGTTTCTGGCAGCAGTAACAGAAAAAAATCAAAATGCACACAAGCCAATAGTTATACTATTTAGGAGACGCAAACGAACTAAAATTGCTTTTATGCCTACATCACTTTGGCATCGCAGCCACTCTCATACTCTGGGTGTGGCCTAGTAGGCCGACGGCACTTTAAACTGCTGTAATTTTGTATTCGCCGAACCAATCATGTTGAGGTTTAGTAGTATTGTACTTAAACACAACTAACTGAAGATTATATTGTGGATCTATCAAGTATTTTGACGTTTTTTATGGCAGTTCAACATGCGCAATATTGCGATGTTCTATAATTTTCTAAAAGCCCCTTGAAATAACACTTTTGCATGTACATTATTAACAGCGCCAGGATCTTCCACTTGTTATTCTTCTTTGCTCTTTGCTTGCTCCTTGTTGCTCTTTCTTGCTCTTTGATGCTCCTTGTTGCTCTTTGCCTGCTCTTTGCTTACTTCTTGTTGCTCTTTGTTGCTCTTTGATGCTCTTTGTTGCTCTTTGATGCTCGTTGTTGCTCTTTGCCTGCTCTTTGTTGCTCTTTGATGCTCTTTGTTTTGCTCTTTGTTGCTCTTTGATGCTCTTTGTTTGCTCTTTGTTACTCTTTGCTTGCTTCTTTTTCTTCTGCTTTGACGAGTATTTAGAATTAGTCTGAAATGCACTTACGTAGATCTAAGCAAACACTACACAGTTTTCATCAACAGGATGACAGTCTTATCGTTGGTTAATAGACTTAAACGTGAAGGAATGGTATGATCAATGCCTCTCTTTATCACCTCTATACTCGATGTACGTAATCAAGAAAATGTTTATAAGGAGATGCAACTGCGAGAGATGAGCGAGAGTGGAAAGGAACTATAAGGTAACGCACTGACCATAACTGCTAACATTATAAGACATTTGTGACGACAATGAGAGTGAGGTAAACGATATTGGTGATCTCTCAACAGATGAGGGGATCATGGATGAAATACAAAAAAGTGACTTAGACCCAAGTCAAACGTCACTCTTCTCATGCGCCGAACCTAATACAATTAGGTTCGAGGATGGAGCGGCTTTGGAGCGACTCTGAATCAAATGTCGCTCCTAATGTGCTGCTCTTAATACAAAAATAGTAACGACGCCACCACAACAATAGCACATTGACGAGTGTACGATCAGTGATGCAATACGGAGTAAAATTTTAACACCTTTAAAGTACTTCTCCAAGTTTCAGGAACACACCATTGTTTTGTATTGGAAAAGAAAGTGTCCTAGAACAAATTCAAGACGTGCTAAGAGAGAAAGAAGTGTTTAACTTTACTTTTGTTCTGAATGTGAGCAAAAGAGCGCTGCTTTAATTAGAAAACGTTCCTCCAGAGTTTCTGTTTCGCAATCAAATGATACCAGTGGGCAAGACGATTCTTGTTAAAAATGTTGATTTATCCAAACCTCGTATACCAAATACTGTTAGAAAATGGGCAGCTTGTGTATCCCTATGCAGCCACTTGAAGGCTCCTTTCTTTGAAGCAAGGCTTATTTTTGAAAAGAACTCAAATGTTTACCACACGAAACACCCCTTTCCACACAATTACCAATGACACCTTAGTGGAATGTTAAAAAACAATTTGAACCCAGCCTACTTGCACCTCCCCCCCCCCAATCTGCCTTACCTTCCCCCGTAGCTGCATTAGTATCCCATTGTAGTAGTAGACTTGTAGACACTACTACTATACTTTCAGAAGAAGTTATCAGAAACAAAATTATCCAACCCCTTGAATTCTTAGCTGGTGGAGCGAGGGCCTCGATTTTCGACAGCGGAAAGATGGAAAAATTTGACTATTAGTGCTCTGCTTGATTTTAGGCTTACAAAATGTCAGCATCACTGTTTCATATATGTGGCTTGCAGCCACAGTGAGCAAGCAAAGAGGCAATCCTATTTCTATCGAAAACAAACCTTCATAGTCTGTTCTCCGTCTTCTATAACTCCCCCTATCACGTTGTGGTCTTACTTACAAGTCTCTGCGTTTCATACAAAGCATTAGCACTAATGGTGATGCTATGAATACTACATATTATTTTCTGGATTTCTTAGCGAATTTTTAATTTTAGTCAGGAACATATCTTGTTTTATATCAGTATGCAGAAATAAATATTCATACAAATTTGGGCATTAATCAATTGGCTTTGCATCTTGAATACAAAGTATGATAATTTACATGGAGCTTTCTCGTGGCTTTTGCCATAGTCCAATTAAAATACTCTCCTTTTACCTTCCAGTTTCCTTCGTGAGATTTAAGAGGTACAGTAACCATATCGTATCAGGCTTTCAGACACGTAAGGTGCCAAAGTTGCGCCACTATTTTGGTGAGTAATGAGTTTTAATTCTTAAACATATTCTTTGTACCAAATTAAATCCGTGGGTTTACTGCTTTTCATAAGGCTAGAGTCTGTGTTCAAGAGAAATAAGATTACCTAAGATATTGTGTAATTTGATTCCTAATCACTCTTCCCCTCCCCCCGGACCTCCAAGGTGCTTGGAAACCTTTGTCGCAGGTCATGTTTGTAAAATTCAGTTATCTGGATAGAAAGTGCATAATTTCAAGTCCAAGTATCCTTTATGATCAACAACAACGTACAGGAAATCTCATTAGTTGATCAAATTTAACCAAAACATGTAAATTAAAAGCCTTAACGTCATCGGGATGCACTTTTGTTTTGTTTATCCTAGGAAGAGTACCGTATTTCCTCTAATTATAGACCCCCTTTAATTATAGGCCCACTTTGTACGTCAAGTAATAATACTCTAATTCTAGAACACGTTTTGGTGCCATGTATTAATTACAGATTCCCTTCTATAATAATATGAAAACGGCAGATATTTCAAAACATGTAAGTATTGTAATGGGGCAATGTTTGCTAAAGAAAAGAAAATCAGATGAAACTTGCAAAAAGGCTTATTCTGGTAGAGTAGGCCTACATGCTGTTGGTCCAGTTAATATTGTACCCTCAATTTTCATCCTCAAATGCGGAGCATCGCTGCTTCAAATATTTAAGTTCTCTCAGCAAAGTGTTCATGATTTGACGCTCCAGTTTCGGCTGCTATTCAGTGGTAATAACGCATTGGTGCAAACTAAGTATAAATGTACTTTCAAAGTTTTTCTTGAAACTCCATATGCTCTTTCTTTGTAAAAATTTGTTTTTGAAATTAAAGACCCTCCAATTAAAGACCCTCTAATTACAGACCCTTTCTAATTAAAGGCCCCCCTTTTCAGTATCCTCAACTAACTGCAGACGGGTCTAGAATTAAAGCAATTACGGTCGCTCAATTACTGTATGCTTCGTCTTCTTCTAGCTCTGTTTTTCGTCCATTGTTGCCCGCGGTCGAGGGTTGCACTAGCGTGTATTGCAGACCCAACCGAACTTCTCTGGTGGGAGTTTTGTTAGAGTCAGATGCAGGCTAGAGTTAGCCTGCGTGCAGACTATCCTAGCTGAAGTGGATAGTCTGCGCATCAACGACGATATCCTTGTATGGCCTCGCACAGCACGTTTTGTAATCATTCATTTAAAACTACCTTACTTTGTGTACTAAAGTAGTTGATGTTAATGCAAATCTAACATAAGGATCGTAAACATACACTATATCAATTTTAGTGGCTTCATTGATTGCAACAGGCTCTTATCGTGCGATTCTCACATTTTTGCATTCGCCCCAGTTCCTGCCCCCACCTGCATGTTGAATAGGCCTGTAGTAAAGAACGCCATGAATAGGAGTAAAGTATTTAGTGTTAAATTTGTGAATTAGTGACTGACTGGAAGATGAAGTTGTGATGAAGAAAACTGAGTTGCCAGAATAGGAGTTGATTTTAATTTGTTTTAAATTGATTGAAGTGGAAAACCTATTGATGCATTTTGCTTAAAGGCAAGATATATGAATCACCTCATTTTATATTTCACAGACAGTCATTGTATATGCAATAATTACAATCATAGACACATAATAACTGTTGCACTGCTTGTAATAGAGTGTGAAACTCACCATCTGGTCTAAAGAGCCACATGAATGTTGCAAAGATGCAATGGTGGGTCATGGAAGATATTTCTGGTGGGCTTATGATGTCATAATTGAAATTTAAATCCAAATCTAGTTACATAAAGAACGACAAATATAGTCATTGTTTAGAACTTCATTTAGGTCTGTTGAAACTGAAAACCACAATTCATTCAATAGAGAAATACAGGTTCATACAACAGTCCTTTATAATGTTGCTACCTTGAAATCTATGCTTTGACAAATACAAGTTTCTGTACTCTTCCATTCTGAATTGTAGGGGATTTGAACCCTTTCTGTTAAATTTTCATCCCTGTTGCATCTTCTTTTAAGAATCTAGTTTAAGAAAGTGTGAGAAAGGCCCCGCTGCCATTAAATTACCATTTCAACCACCCTGCTCTGACTACTATTTCTGGTGAACAAATTGAACCAAGATGTTTTTGTCATACCAGATGTTCTGTACCAAGTTGTTCTATTGAAGACTGTTGTGTGTGAAAAGGAATGAGGGACTACAGCCAGCCCATTGTAACTTTCATGATGACTAATTTTCTTAAAGGTAGTTTATCAATTTCATTAATGTGCCAGTGTATGAGCTGGGCTGAGGGTTGGCTGCATTCTGAAGTTTGTTTCATCTTTTCATTCCACTCCTACCCTCTTGGTTTGCTTCAGTCACATCTTCTCCTTTTCTGCTCAGTATTGAAACAGCCATGGAACAGATGGTATCCTTGCCCGGCTGCCCATCCTAGAAATATAGTGTGCCATATTATAATGTATCTTTTACCCCCTTGTGTTGTCAGAATTATGGCTTTCAGAGAGTTATGAAATACGTAGTCTCAGACATATTCTGTTTACAGTGCCTTGAAGATGCTGACTGCCCCTATATAATGTTTGTCTCGCATCAGCCAATCAGTGTCCCCTCCCTTCTGCTATAAGTTTAAAGCCAACTTACACTGAGCCCCAATGAACAGTGGGCTGGATAATGAACCTTCACCTCTACCTAATTGTAGAGGGGTTAATTCATTGCATTAAACTTGCAAGCACTCAATTTGATGTTTGAACCTCATTCAGGAAATTCAGACGACCGATTCAGACTGCTACTCATGTACACTTGAACATGTTTTGTTGCAAAAATAAATATTAAGAAGAGTAAATGCAATGCTAATAATATCTGTGTTAAGATAACAAAACTTTGTGTTTTCGTAGCTAAATGTTAACAGTACAGAAAACAGTCAAGAGCAGTCATTGACACACATCACTGCTCAGAGATAATCACTATCAGAAAGGTTTATACCTGGAAGATGATGATGATGATGGTGGTGGTGGTGGTGATGATGAGGATGATGATGATGATGATGATGATGATGATGATGATGATGATGATGATAATGTTGTTGATGATGATAATGATGATGATGATGATGATGATGATGATTATGATGGTGATGATAATGATGATGGTGAGGGGCACAGTTCTATTTTTATGGTCGCTTTTCGCAAGACTAGGGCGTCATATCTGTTCTTGTTGACTACAGGCTCTTCCCATGATTTGTGAGAGGCGGTCCTACTTGGCGTTTAAATCTGCCTCGTTGCTTGCTTCTCTGCTGGCAGCCCAAAATTCAGAAGCGTCGCTCTTGGACGCTCCAGCTGTTCTTTAGTTATTAGTTAGGTTGGTTGGTGGCTTTACTGTTTGTTTTGTTTAGTATCTAAGTCGGGCCCATTGCTCATCAGGGGTCTTTGATCGGGAGATTGCAAAGCTCTATTCTTATGTATATTTGTGTGACTGTAGGAACTAGAATGAAATGAGAAGTATTATTACCAATAGTTGAATGCAGTGGCCATGTAACAGATGGACTGGCTAGTACCAATGTATTTATGACTTTTTAAAGCTTTAATCTTTCCACCCGTGGTCAAATCACGTGACGCTGATGGTCTGGTCTCCAAATTGCGTAAAGCTGGACGCGATGCTTATGAATGGAAAACTATGAGTGTGACGACTACGAAAAATAAAGTATTGTGGCGTTGGTTTGTACCACAACAAACGGAGCTTGCGTGGGATTGTTTTTGATTGACCGGGCATACGTTTCTTGGAGCTAAGTCACATACTTTGGACAGAATGTTCTCTAAATTACGTAGAGCTGGATGCGATGTCCACTGTTGGATGATTATGAGCTAGTATAGCGAGTATAGAAGGGGGAATAGAGTTTAGTACGTTTGAGCTGCCAGTAGCCCATGTGGTGCAGCACCATTCCACGTTACCTGTAGCCCAGCCTTCATCTTATGGTACCTTTTCAGATGGTCTCCATTTATGCGTAGCATGAATAAGAGTCCTTCAGTGTCTTCACCATTGCCCTGACTTAACTCCCAGTTTCATGTACTTTCGAAATAATAAATAAAAAGGTTGGTTCTGGCACTTGCCTTGGTGTAATAAGACCGTAATGGAAAATGTGATAGTACAAGAAGTGAAAAATGAAAAGTCGTTAGAAACAATTCTTTGGGAGTGCACTAAGAGAACGTTTTAGTTTGTCAGACCGACTAGTCTGTTAGTCAGTGCCCTAGAGTCCCCCAAAGGCTGTTTGGTTAAGAACTAATGTATGTATGTAATTAGCAAATCTCAACCTCTATCTTATTTTTAATTTCAAGATTTCGGAAGTACACAGTAAAATTTACACGACGGGATGCGTTGACCAGACCCTGACATATCTGACAAAGAGAGAGAATCTTATCGTTGTGCTATGCGTGGCAGGGTCTGTGGTTTTTATTCAGGTATGTGATAACGATCTTTCTGGAATATTAGAAATTTTCATTATTTTCAAAGGTTGTGGATGGGAGAGCAGGGCATGGTATAGCATGGTGCCACTGCCTGTTGAGGCAAGAATATTCAATGTAGGGGATGTAGCAAAACTGGAATCGTCAGATATAATAAATGTGCAAGGAATCAAGGTCAATCGGTCGAATTTTTATACGAACTGTTTCAAATCAGCTCCTGAAATTATTCCAATTGTAGTGAAGGTCACAGTTTCACTATTATGGTTCTGATTTAAGTCGGGAGAACTGCCTTATTTATCATGAAATTCTGGAAAATGTTATTGTTTATTGGTCACAAGTATTTAGGATTTCTGTAGCTAAGTAAACATGTGTAAAAAGTAAACACCTGAAAACGCCAGTAGTATTACTGCTGCTGCTGTTGCTACTACTACCACTGCTGCTACTACCACTACTTCTACCATTACTGCTACTACTACTATTACTACTACTACTACTACTACCACCACTACTACTACTACCACCACCACCACCACCACTACTACTACTACTACTACTACTACCACTACTTCTTCTACTACTACTACTACTACTACTATTACTACTACTACTACTACTACTACTACTTCTACTACTACTACTACTACTACTACTACTACTACTACTACTACCGTACCAGTTTGGATCCGTACCAGTTTGGATCCGTACCCGTGTAAACAGGGTCTAAATGGCATTGAAGAATCCCCTTGAAAGAATGCCGTGCACACAACGTATGAAAAAGTGCCCGTTGTAAAAGGGAAACTTTGTTTGGAAAAAGAAAAGAGACGGTCGAAATATTGGCTAGGACGAGAAAAGACAGATGTTGTATTCACAAGGAGGAAAACCGTAATGGCCAAACAACAACAGTTGGTACCGTAAAGCAAAAATACAAGTGGAGACAGAAAGAGCCCACGGGGAGTTGGCCTTTTTGTCAAACAGGTCCTGGAGTGGCTGGATAAAGTAACAAAATGATGAAGGCAATACTTAGGTTGTTCGGGGTATTTTATCACATTGCGTCTATGCGTGCACCACAGATAAGGTGCACTGTGCATAGAAGAGAGGCTCTAGGATGTTTTGGAGAAAGTGGTGGATCGTATGCCCGTGTGGAAGGGTATAATTGCTTTAGGAGACGCCGATGGACATACTGGTACGGAGAGAAATATATTCCAAGACATAGTGTAACCTTGTTGCTTTGGGATTCAAATTTAAAAAGAATAAAATATTTTAGAAATATGGAGGGATCAACAACATATTATAGTGAATGCATATTTTAAAAGTGATAGAGAAAAAGTTTATAAAGTGTATAAGAGTAGAGACGCGCCAAGACAGAACGATCTGACTCTAACAGGAACTGTAACACCGCCTCAGGTGATCTAAGGATCAAACAGTTTAGAGAAAAAGAAATGTTGCAGAGGAGGTGACTTTACCTCATGGGAACTGGGAAGGGGGACTAAGCGTTAGACAAGATCTGGATATCAACTGGTCGGTCTAAGAAAACTACGTCAAAAACATGGAATAAAGAGCTATGAAATAAAAATTGCCAATAAATCAAGACTCATGACATATATTGCACAAAGAGCGCTTACCCTATTCACGCCAGTGACTGAATATGCATGCCCTTTAACAAGTCCATTATCAAGCTTTGCTTCGATTTCATTTGGTTTTGCTTCAATAGAACAACACATCAATGACTGGCGATTACATGCTTTCAACATAATCTTAAAAAGATTCGGTGGCTTTTTCTTCAGGTCGAAAGTTTCGGTAACGCCTCCCGTAAAGTCCTCCATGGCTTCGCTGGTTTGTCCGCCTTTTAGGGCTTCATAGCTACCATTTAATCTGTTAAACGCAACAGAGAACTAAATTAAAGACCTCAAAGACACTACAAATCGCGATGCCATCGTTGGCGATTACCTTGCTCAAAAGGAAATGTAACTCCTGAGAGATTTTTCACTGTTCATTACAATGGCGAAGCCAGGTTTGAAGACATCCTCAGGCTCAGTAGTGTACGAAGCCCTTAGCCCGGGGGAGGGGGGAGAGGGGGTATTAGTGGGCCACGCCCACACACGATATAATTTTGCCTCCTTTTAAGATATTGTTAAAGAACTTTTCAGGTTAAATATAAAGTCAATGCCATGAAAAAATTTGTATTGCCTCTTCCCTGATAGCTCCTCGAACCCCCATTTGGCGTGGCTACCTACGGGTCTGTGGTGTACTTGATGTAACCCCCTACTTGATGCAATCCCCTTACAAAGTGGTCATTTACACAGTCGGCCTCCTGATTGCTAAAAGTTCATTCCCGCTAAAATGCATTTGCAAGACCTCCTTTTCTATACTTGCGTTTGGGAGATAACCCCTTACAAACCAATTAACAAGAAGTATTTTAAGTCGATGGAATGGTCAGATTCTTCTATTTTTGTGTGAAGGTCTTGATTGATTATGATTGGATGATAAACAGTGGGACGTGAAAGTAGTGAAGTAGTAGACGGGGGTCAATACATTTAATTTTCCAAGTCAGCCTTTGGCTTTCAAGATACTAGTTCGCTGAGAAAGTAAAACGAGATCATTACAGTGTAGTCCCCCGTTCTTAAAACGATTGTCCTTGTCCCCTCCAACTTTTTGTGCCATTTTCAACCTGTATTTATATTTTAGGTACGTCTTGTATGAGAATGCTACCTCGTACAGAGATGTTCTGCGAAACAGTATAATACTTGAAAACACAAGCAATTTTGAACAGGAAAGAGCAGATTTCCAGATTTTGGTGAGGTTGGCACCTCATTTGAATTTGCTAATCAAAAGTTCATCGCATGCCAACGCAAAGTGCAACATTTGATACTGACTTGCCACACTTTCAATGTTCACTAAATTTGGTGACACAATCAGACGCAGAGAGTCCTGCATTTGA
This sequence comes from Alatinidae sp. Z8VKAUB7J3, assembly GCA_010016025.2. Taxonomy (NCBI): domain Eukaryota; kingdom Metazoa; phylum Cnidaria; class Cubozoa; order Carybdeida; family Alatinidae; species Alatinidae sp. Z8VKAUB7J3. Next base: position 6,782,871 of record JAAAKM020073195.1, on the reverse strand, counting down.
TCGAAATCCTGGGATCGACTTTCGAACTCTTGAATCAGTGATATAATGACAAACGCAAATTCATTGGTTGGAATATCATTAGGTGCAGCATCTATACCTCTGATAGTCCTAGAGGTTGTAGAAAAGCTATGCTGGGACATGCCGTTAAATGACAGCGCCTGTATTTGTGGACACAATAAAGTTATGTACTTCCCATTAACGTGTACGTCCCAATGAAACCGTCTGGTGGCTGCAATTCCACTCATATTCACAAGTCTCTCGAAGGCCGCAAGGGAGAGTTAAACACAGCAGGTTGCTCGCCCCTTGCTAAAGGTTTACATTTATGGCGCATCTAAACTAGTTTTCTTAGTTTTAAATCTCAGTAAAGCAACAGTTTTGAAAAAAACACTAGAGAAATAGAAAATATGTCGCCACCGGGGATTGAGCCCGTGACCCACGCTTTCGCGGCGTGCGCTCTACCAACTGAGCTAGGTGACCTCCGATGTTAACATACTCTATTTCTCTAGTCAACACATAAGCTTCCAATCATCCATCGGTGGACCTCGACATCCAGCTAAACGCTCAACGCAAACAACAATTCTGTGTTTGTAAGTCTTATTATAGTGCGGTGCCTTTCCAAAAGATCGCAGAAGAATATGACACCACATTTAACACCAAAATCTAATCTACTAGATTCTTAACGAGGGAAAAAATGCCTAAGGACAGGATGAGCCTTTTATCGATTAGTGCGATATGATATTTAAAAGTTATGTATGCAGTATGGAGTTACTAAATATACGTCAAGCATAGAGAGTACATTCGCCAAGTTAATACCAAAATTAACGACAACAATTCTGATATTACGATGACTCGAAGTGTCAATACTCTAACTTTCAACGTAACGTATCTCCTCAATAACTAAATATAAACAAACAAGTTTGTAATGAGTTCTTAGTTCTTCACATTTCCTGTTTCCACGCGCTTCTAGATAATATAACGACCGTTGGTTTGTTTTCGCAAAATTCACTTCGTGTTATCCGATCCAGACAATTATACCTACAAATTTGAAGGCCGTCGAAGAAAAAATTACGGGCCGTAAGCTACAACATTTCAAAATGACTTATTATTCTGTTTACAAGAAACTTTGCAATTTTGTTGCTGTATCCATTGAATATTTTTATACCATGTAAACAGATCATCTGTGATGCCTTGAATCAAGAAGTATATATACTCGAGTGTCCGTCATTCTGTCAGCTAACTTTAGTAGACAGCGTGAGAAAACGCATTTTGAACGCTTACAACAGCCTTTTATCGGAAATAAAGGGTTACAGTAGATTGCAGTTCTAGGTATTTTCCAATCTCTCTACTGTGCCACAGTCTATTTGCCAAATGTAACTTCAAGTAAGATCTTTTCTCGTTAAAACAGCGAGTTAGGGCAAAGGAATCGATGAATTTGAAGGTATATTCAATCTGATTATCCCCGTTTAATTTTTACGCAGATTCCCTTAACAGTTTTTAGCTGAACCAACATTTGTTCAATACGTTAGACTGAAAGACACATAACAATAACAAGTGATCGTATTTTCGGATTGTGTATGATAGGATGCTAACCAGACTAGAGTCGAATCAAAAGAACGTTACAAGCGAGCACAAGTACTGGTTTTGTTTACTTCTCTTGCCTAAGTGCGACGCTCACAAAATCAGTCAGATGTGGCCATGGGATTTCAACTATAAATGATCAATGTATGTTATCCGTTGTCGTCGTTTGTATTCAGCTTCCCGAAAGAGGCGTTAAAGGGCGCTACCATGAACCATTTCTAAGGGTTTTAAACTTTTACCACGTTTATAGACGCATGTCGAATATGCTGATGTGCTTTTACTGGAGAAAGGTCCGTGTACCCCTTACAAACATTTTAAGCTTTTCCGATGCTTTCATTGTAAGCATTAAAACAAGCTCTGCTTCTCACAAATTTTACGATTAACAATTGTATATATATATAAATAAAGTTATATGCGTAGAGCGAATATAATGCGAGTTGCAACTAAGAAAAATTAACATTGAAGTACTACACAGTACCCACCTACAACAATGGAATAATGCAAAATCTGTAACTGATTGGTTCACAGGCCTTCTCGAAAAGAACAATTGCAGTTTGCTTACCTTGGACATTGTCGATTTCTACATTTCAATATCAGAGTCTTTATTGAATGGGCTGGTTCCTTTACATTGATATCGGACAAAGACCGTGAAGTAATTTTCCACACCAATAAAGCAGTCTTGTTTCATGGATTTTTCATGGTTTAAAGAGGATTGTAATAATATCGACAGTGCAATAGGCAGTTTCGATGGTGCCGAACTATGTGAACTAGTGTGCCCTTTTTCATTAAATATATTACAGGCCATTTTCGAGAAAGACTGTACAGAGATGGCAAACTAGCAATCATTGGAGGAAAATCTGGAAGATTAGTGGAGAAGAGAAGAGAGGAAATCATGCAGGTTTTTTTCCACATTTGATTTAGGAATCACCGCAGAAGCAAACCTCAAAGTTGTAAATTTTCTGAATGTAAAAATGGATTTATAAACTTAAAGTTAAATGACACCCCATTATAGATCGACGCTCAATCCGATCATCCTCCAAATGTTATAAAACAATTACCCAAATCGGTCAATAAAAGACTATGGACACTTAGCTCTGATGACGAAGTCTTTAACAATTCTAAGGCGATGTATGAGCAGGTATTAAAGTCAGCGGACTCAAATGTGAAATGGTCTTTAACTAGAAAATGTACACCCCTACAATTAACAGGAAAAGTAGATCATGGAGCATAATTTGATTTAATCCCCCCGATATATCAAAATTGTTGAAACAAATCTAGCTAAGCTGTTTTTGAAACTCCTAGGTTTACATTTTCCAAAGACGAGAGCCATGACAAAGATCTTTAACAGGAATAATGTTGAAGTAAGCTACAGTGCTATTCCGAACACTCGAACAATCATTAACAGCCACAACAGGAGGTTGCTACGCAAAGCAGCTCCAAATTGCGAAAAAAACCAACCACGTCTGCAATTGCAGGAATAATGGCGACTGCCCCTTACAAGGGAAATGTTCAGTTAATTCCGTTTTGTACTAAACCGAAATTAGTAACGATAATCCCAAGGTGGATCGGATTTACCTAGGGACTACAGAAGGAACTTTTAAAGACAAATTTAGAAATCATTTAAAATCGTTAAACTTAGAGAAATACAAATCAGAAACTGAACTATCAAAGTAAGTTTAAGATCTTAAAAACAAAGGAAGAAATTTCAAGATTGAATGATCAATCAGAAAGGTGCTATCATTCGTGGGTGGCAAGAGAAGCCATGCACTGTGTTTAGAAGAAAAAGTAGCAATCGCTAACACGCCTAAGCACAAATTACTCAATAAACGTAGCGAGTTGTTATCGAAATGCCGTCACAGGAATAAATCGTTAGCACGATAATTTAAAAATATTTGAATATAAACTTGGATTGGAAACATGATTGGAAACATGAAACTAGTTGCAACTAGCATTATATTCTCTCTGCGTATATAACTTTATCTATATTGCCCTACAATTTTGTATTGAGCACTCTGGTAACGAATGCCATATACAGCATAATGTTCTACGCTCAATATATGTACTGTACAACAAATCAAACTGTAACTCGAAATGTCCTTGGCAAGCGTTTTCTAATTAGCATCGATCTTCTTCGTCAACAAGAACTTCAAGTTATGGTTATTTCATTGCAGTCAGGTCATTTCGTACTATCCCGTTATCATGTAATCTGCATATCATTCCGTAGTTATGTGTACAAAGACAGGTCTTCTCGTTTACGTAAATAAGAAATATACAAGGAATTATGTATCCAATTTCATCTAAAGTTGTTCTCCATATCTGCTTGTTCAAATGTGACCTTTCCTCGCTGAAAGAAAATGCTACAACGTACAACGTAGCTGGTATGCACTGAATGCAGAATTTTTCTTTCTATAACCAATCAGGTATGAGTGCTTCCCGCCTCGACTCTAGACCCTTTAAAAGAAGTCTAAGTACAAGGCGGGAAGCAAATGCACGCTGCTTGGCTGATTTTGAACAGAAACTTCTGTTCACAGAATGTCAGTTCATTTCAATGTTTTCATCAGCAGCAGTGGTCAATCCGAACACAGAGAAACAATAATTACAGCTTGGAAAACTTAGGAAACTGCTTATAGTTGTCTTAGGATCCACAAATCACGTAAGGACTTCTTCAAGAACGTTTTGAAAGAAGCTAGGGAAACCAAAGCGTCAAGAGTGTGCGACCATGTTGAAATCCTCGAATCAACATTCGCAATGGAGGACCATTTCCCGACGCCAATTGCTTATATCATGAATAACTCTGTCTTCTTCTTTAGAATAGCAAGGTGACAGAAGCGATTGTTATATGGACAAATGAACCGATTTGGAGTGCATCTTCGTGGTATTCTTTTCATTAGAAGTAAAATGAACCTTTGCTTTGACAATAAAGAGTAGTTCGCCTGACTATGCGTCGAATTCCATGACTCAAATCACCATCAAGAAGATGAGAATCCTTATCAAAGGTGTTTGTTATTTGGACTTGAATAGGACTTATTGACTTTTGTAGGCTTAGAATTACAAATGCGTTTTAGTAAGATTGTATCAATCGACAAGGAAATGGGAGCTGCTACGAAGATCAGCTTCGGAAGACCTACTTTTTTACGTCAGATGGCACTATTTAGTATTTGCATTTAGAACATTTGACATAAAGCATTGTCGTTCTTTATGTTTGTGTGTGTATTACATGAAACATGCAGCAATTGTTGCAGGCTATTATACATTATCAATGAAGGCTGATCATCGAGGTTGTCTTTTACAAGTAGGCTAGGCCTAAATAAGATTAGAACTGTTATGTACATTGTACGATATTATTTTTATTCATTCATTGCTTTGATGTGTACGGTTTATTCAAAGTTTGGTGTAAATCAGTTCTCAATAGATTAAGCTTACCTCCCAGGGTGGGAGACTGTAGTGTTAAGAGAGAATGGTTCTCGCGCCGTTAGACAATTAGGAAATATTGGCATAAGTTTAAGCGGTTTTATTTTTCTTACTGTTAATTTATATCTTCCTTTTCGTGATGCCTCCAAATTTCTCTGCTTGCAGACCTTTTAGCTTTCATTTTTCTGTTACGCTTAAGTTATGCGTGCGCATAGGCGTATAAGGCATGTGGATGAAAATGTTAAGGTACGCAATTTATCAAAATGAAACGATTCAGATTTTGCGCAAGGTTACTTTTGCCGAATCACGCAGAAGGCACATGTAAATGACATGCCTAATGTTAGGCACTTGCAGTGTAATAAGAGCTTAGTGGCAGTAAAACTGCGGCTGTTGGTAGTGTAGTTAGGGCGGACTAGGTGGTTTTGTTAGGAAGGGTAGGCAGAGTAGTTAAGCGCTAGTAAATAGTGTATTTCAGGAGTGGTTACGGGGTTGTAGGTAGTGTAGTTAAGGAATTATAGGTACTGTAGTTTGGGTGTCGTAGGTATTTGGAGTTGGGAGTAGTGTAGTTTAGAAGTAGTTAGAGGTCAGTAAGTTGTGTAATAAGGAGTGGTAGGTAGAACAGTTAGGTCGCGTGTCTTTCATTGCCGTAGCCTCAAGGACATTTTTTCCAATTCAAAATAGCGGTAGTTTACCCTATCCCCCTTCGATTCAACCATAGAACTTCAACCTACGTCAAAGATCCCTGATTCCACCGTCTGCAGAACCGTCGATTCGGGCAAAATTTTCGGGCAAAGGAGTATTTTTTCGGGAAAATAATCAACAGCTCCCCAATATTTTTCGTCCGTTGTGCCTATGCATCTTCAGCCTCTGGAATTAGACTGCATCGGTTTTTTTATTAGGATGGGTTTTGGATCTCCGAGGCATTTGGGATGGAACTAGTCTCTCGAAACGCAGCTCGTGGAATCAAAGACTACCATCTATGACAATGACTGCATCGAAGAGTGTTCAAATATTTCAAACAGGAATCTACTTTGAACAATCCATCAGATTTAACAATCGCAGTTGACCCTCCGTGCAGAATAAAGTGTCAGAAGTATTGTGTTCATCAGTCATACACCAACCATTAAGTTTGTCATATAGAGGCTCAGATGAATGCGAGGCTAACTCGTTTCTTTGTCACGTCTTATAATGAGTCATTAAGTAACACGTGTAATTAGTCGTCTTTAGTATTGCCATGTAAGCCAAGAAGAGTAGATCGGAGGAGTAAAGATTATGTTTAAAGTATCAAGAGATATGTTCTCTGTGTGTTGTTACTTCGGAGCCTGCGCGACTCTACATTAATTTTAACATAAAGACGTGAAGTACTTTCATGACGTAATAGAACTGTTGCGTGCCTCATTTCCCAAATGACAAACATTTGAATAAAGTCATGCAGCAACCGACGTGTGCAGAAATTTGCTCAAATTATTCTAAACTTGACGCATTAGGGTTGGCTAAAATCATATCATCAAACAAGAAATTCTATTAATACTATAATACTGAATTGAAGGTCTTGAAATAGAAAGGCTGGATTTATTTTCTTGTTTAACGTCAAATCGCAGGTTGTACCATACGTCAGATATCTAATGAAAGGAACATGTGGTAACTGAAAGATGTTTATTATTAAGGTAGCCATAGCAACATGAATACTGCCTAATGGTTATGTATTCGGTGTTTGAATCCATGTTAACCAATGCTATTAATTGAAATATGTCATACCAGGTAATTTTTGCTGCTGCTGCTATACATACCTTTGGTATAAGGTATTACCAAAGGAATAACTACAACCTCATAGCTACCAGTTAATGGCATTAGGTTCCACCTTCTACCTGCAAGAAACACTAAAATTGGCGTTTCTGCAAACAAGGGAGACACTACGGCTACGAGATGGGGGCTTACTCTAAGAGAATGTTTCTTATTAGAAATGGAATTTTGTTGGTAATTCGAGTCAAACTAATAAAATTCACAAAGCTATCAGCATGTTTCATTATTTCTCTCCTGTCAAAAAGGCCCGAGCGAAACAAAGCTATTTAACGTTTTGTATCTGCTTTTGTCGAATGCTGCACAAGTTTCGGGGAACATACAGCGCCACCTTGGTTTTCAGATTCGAATCCCGATGGAGACCTTTTACATTTACATTTACATTACATTTTATCATTCAAAATCCTGTTTTCTCATATCTTCAGAATTTTCTCTGCGGAACTTTATCGCGGCTCACGGGTTCGAGTCCGGATGGGGGCCTATTTTCTTTCTCTCTAGTTTCTTTTTAAAACTGTAGAGTTGCATTCAAGGAATCAATAATATGCTGATTTAAAAGAGTAGACCTGCTACTCAAATGTCGATTAGCAAGAGTCTCTGAAATCGGTTAGAGATCAATCTTATTTGCACACTTGTTAAGGAACCAACTCGGATTCACCCAGCCAGAAACAAGAAAGTTAGTCTCAGAGATCCAAAAGACAGTGGAAAAAGCATCCATGTGGTTACGGCTGAAGAGAGATGACCCAAGCTGGAACGAAAATATGCCGATTTGATTGCAAAGCAAGAAGACAAAGCAGGGCCATTTTTTATGAAACTTATATCATTAGAAAGTGCCTTTTTTTTACTTTTATTTTTTTGTATATTTAAGAGAGCCTTTTTTGGAGCTCAGGAAAAAACAGCCCCTAAAATTGTTCGAACATCTTGCTTGGAAAATCGTAAAATTCAACTCCATGAAAATATCGTTTGAGCGATTTGGCAGCTTTGAAAGTTCCTTCTGTGTTACTCACTTTGATTGAAAACCTTGCCGAAATAAGGGACGTGAAATTTCATTGTCTTCTGAATCCAATTTTATAGTTAAACTTTAGATTCTCAGCAGCTCTTGATGGTTGCTATTCCCCTTGGATGATTCGCTAATGACCCCTTTTTCTTTGAGATGTTCGGCTGACTCCAAGACCTGCAAAATCCGTTTTTTTTTAACAAATAGTGCGGATTTTTTTTTTTTTGCTCGAGAAATGACAGTCCCTAAAAATTGTCCAGAATACCTACCTGGAAAACGCTAAAAATATGCTCAAAGGAATTATCATCTAAGCAGTTTGGCCGCTTTGGGAGCTCCTAATGGTATCAGCCGCTTTGATTGACAAGTTCACCGACAAATAGGACCACTATCTTTTCAGTCGAATTTCCTCGTCAAACCCCAAAGTCTCGACAACTCTCGATGAGAAGTGCTCCCCTGGGAGAATTTGCTAATGGAAGGGCACTTTGTCTTTGCAACGGTCAGGCTACGCTTAGATTCCCAAGATGATTTTAATTTACCGCGTCCTTTTAAATATAAAAGCTTGTCGGAAATAAGTATTAGAACCGATTAATGACAACAGGCTGAGATTATCCAATTCTTCAGATGCAAAATATAAGTAATTAAATTCATATTTTTTGTTTAAACATTGTTTCAGGGCCTTTAAAGTAAAGCTAAACGGGTATTTCTTGACTTCGATGAAGATTTGAAGTCATTTCAGGCTTGTAAGCATTAATGCCAATTGTGTCACTAGTTTTCAATTAAAGCTAACATATTGTTGCTAGATTAGTTTAGCACTAGATTGCAGGTATTGCAGAGGATTGGCATCAAAATAAGATTAGAAGGTAAAGTAAGGTAATCAATGTTAAACCATAATATAATAAGAAGGTAAATTCATATAAGCCAAAAAAGGTAAAACTATAATTCTTCAGGAATTCTTTCAAGAATTGGACAAACCGTCTTTTCTTGTCTATACTATTACCACTACTGCTAACAACTCTTTGCAGCACCAAGTCGTATGAGGCTAACATAGCTACGCACGCTCCTCCATCCTAATGTGGCAGGATGGGTTTATGGCCAAAAAAATTGTTCTTTATTTGTCCAAGGATAAGGGCTCTAGAGTAGATCAGGTCAAATCGTCTTAATTCCTTTTTATCTCTCTGTATGAAATAAGGCTTCTTTTTTCCTCGCTCGTTTGTCCTGATTCCTTTTTTTGCCTCACTTATCTGAATCTTTTAAGTTTATCAATTTTTTTTTTTTGTCAGTGCGAAATGCCAAACAGAATATGTGCATTCTAATGGTGGGTAGATAAACGTGCAAAAAAATTAATTTCCGTTCCATAGGGACCTGGAATTTATCTAAAGCTTTCAGCATTTGGACAGTGTTGTTTGCCTTTGTTTTTTACAATCCATCTTGTATTTTCTTGCCAAGTAAGATCAGAAGAGATTGCTACCCCTAACTGAGGAGGTTTGAAATAGGAGGCTCAAATTCAGGTTGGCTTTTCGCAAGAAATAAAAATATAGTAAATAGATTATTATTAGGTATACAAAGTAGATCGATTTTTTTTTAAGGGGTGGAGATTAAATAAGATTCAAAGGTCCTTTTAACTCACCATTATTGTCTCATTGCCTTTTTTTTTTGCATCACTGCTTAAAATGTTTCCGTCATTTTTCTAACATGCTTTTTTACTTCAGGTTTATGTTTTTCACCGAATGGGGGGCCTCAGCCCCTCGTTTGGGGAGGGCGTTCCTAGACGGGACGGGGTGCAAACCTTCATCATCCTAGCTTATCTGGAAGTGCCCGAACTAGCAAAACCAATACCGACAGACCGACAGAAATTGCGATCGCCATATGTGACTTGGAAATTACCAGGTGCCATAAAAAAAGAAGAAACTTACGGCGCGATCTGCAATTTTGACAGATTCTTACTGGGATCGAACGGAGTTTCGTTTACTTCATCGTCCCAGTTTTCTTCACATTGAAGAACTGTACCCAGAGGTTTGGCGATGTTCCTCACCATAGCATATTCCTCGGCTAAACAATGCAAATAAAACATAAAAAAGTTGATAGGCACCAAAAAATTACACTGAAAATAATTTCCTAATCATAATCGAGATAAAAAAAATAGAAGTAATTGAAATTTTTGTTTTCCAGTTGATTAATTTTTATTTAATTGATTTGACGTGTTAAAAATGCTTGCATCTCTTTTCATCTTCTGAAAATAGGTATTCTCTGTCTAAGTAAATTTGTTCAATAAATATATGAATTTTTGGTTCCTGTCCATCTTCTTTCAAAGCTTTATCAAGCGATTATATTAAGTATAAGAAAACAATTGTCAGTTTTGCTTCACAATAGTTTGCTTATTATACGTCTTTATGCAATTATTGGGACTTATGTTATATTAATCTCTTTGAAAAAAAAATTCTACTAATTTGAAAAAAGATATACATTCCTAAATGCTTCCTAGCATTAATTAATGTTTGTTTTTAACATCTCAAAGATTTTCATCAGAAATTTTTTTTACCTCGTCACCTTTTTTGCTTCCTCAATTTTTTCCCTATAACAGTCTTTGCATTAACAGCATTAGAACAATTATAAGTTTGAAGATGAACGATTTGCTCAAGAAGAGAGTAAAAGTAGGGAACATTTAGACATTCAATCATGACAATGAGAATCAATGACAGTGCTTCCATCCTTGCGCAGTATGGGAGTCTGTGGGCCCCTATGCCTCCAAACGGTTAATTAAACACATTTTTCATGATATCTTATTTATTTTCTATCTTCCCATTAATTTTAATGGTTCAGATGTTTGCATAAATCTTGACTTTAACAGTCAACCACTTATTTTTAATTATGGACTACAAGAGCTCCCAAAAAGTAAAACACAGCGTGCAGAAATAGAAAAAAAAGAGAAAAGAAAAGAAATACATTGATTTTATTTATAAACAATAACAAAAGGAGGGATACCGAAAAAAGACGGAGAAAAACAAGAAACAACAAAAAGAAAAATACACTTTACCAAGTATTCAGTAGAAAAATCTTTATAACGCTGCAGGAAAAAGGTGCATGTATAAGTTGGGAGTTCAATCAAAAACTGCAAGTTTTAACAAAGACCGTGAACTTACTTTCTCTGACCACAATTAAAAATAGACCAGAGAGGAACGAGAGTGAGCTGGTGAGCAGCTAATAGGCAACTCTAAACTCAAATTGGTGGGGTAAACTTAGATTTGAACCGTTTGAAGCCAGGGTTGCATATGCAGCCCGGACCTTACAAGACAAATTTTTCATTGCCAGGTTTGCAGCTTCTTTCAGATTCACTTCAACAGACATACCCAGGCAAGTAAGACTGCTACAAAAATGAACTTAAATGTCTGATAGACTTACACAACATCTGCTTCCTGTATAGTTAAACGCTAGAACAGCCATCTGATCACTGTTAAAATTGAAGCTGGTATGCTCAAAATACTAATGGATAGGCCTACTCACATAAATTTTCTAATGCCTCTCTTCGACTTTGTCTGATTATGTCTAGGATCAAAACTTGTCATTTTTGGGTCTGTTTCCGCGGTCAAAATGAGCCAAATTGATCAAATGAGTCAAATAAGAAAATGATAAACTACCTTTTCTGGATATCTTATTGATTAAAAGTGAGTTCCTTTTTCAGTATATATTACTTTTTCAGTATATAGAAAGCCTACTCACAGTGATAGGTATTTGAACTTTCACTCGTGCCACACTTCAGGCCCGACTGCCTGCCGCGGATGCTGGAGATCGCAAAACTTGTGAACAGCAACGTCGTGTATGACCGGGTGGATTACTTCACCGACGGGCGTAACCGGTTTTATGTCGGCAAGATGAGCCACATCATTGCTGGCGCGCGCGAAGTCTTCAAACCAGCGAAACTGGAGCGTGTTTTCACGACACCGCCTGCAGCCAGCGAAGGCTTTGCCGAATAACGGGGGCGAAATGCCCGGCGGCAAAACGAAAGGAGGAGCGCAGACATGACAAGGTTCCGTCTCGTTTCAACTTACCCGCGGCTGGGTGTCCTTTTTCGACCATGGACCGTGTCGAACCTCTACGAGGGACTGGTGTTCATCCTGAAACATCGCCGCTGGCCGAAATTCAAAAAGACCGGTTAATTCAACGATCTGCTGTTCCAAATCCGGGCCAGTGAGTCCGACTTAGTTTTCCGCTCATTCACGGCGGACAAGGAATTCTCGAAGATTTTCATTCGCGGCATTACAGGAGAAGATTTGAGCGTTCCGACCATCGCCGTGCTTCGCAGCGAGGCGGAGATCGATCGTTTCATCTTTCCCGATCGCTGTGTCATCAA
>JAAAKM020073195.1:6692127-6770730 GCA_010016025.2 Alatinidae sp. Z8VKAUB7J3 | reverse complement strand
AAGCCGACGCACATGTCAGGCGAGTACCTGTTCCACGAAACAGGCGCTGTTTCTGAAGACAATCGGGCGCGGATGCGGCGCTGGCTCAAGATGAACTTTGGCGACATGACGGGCGAGCGACACTATCTGCGTCTCCAGCCGAAGATCATCGTCGAGCCATGGCTAAGGCTGAATGGCAAATTCTGCCACGATTTCCGGTTTCACATGTACAAAGGGCAGCTGACGACCGTGGGGATCGCAATTCGGGATAGCACCAGGAAAGGCGGACATCGGTTGCAGCTGACACCTGACTGGGAACTGTACCGGGGCGAGGACTTTTTCGATGGTCCGGAAGGCACGCGTCCTTACGCCGACGCGCAGTCGCTGAAACCCGACTGCCTGCCAAGGATGCTGGAGATCGCGCGACAGGTCGGTCGCTATGTCGATTATGTCCGAGTCGACTTCTTCTCCGACGGACGAGACCAGTTTTACGTCGGCGAAATCAGCCATGTCATTGCCGGTGTGCGCGAGGTGTTCGAGCCGGTTGAACTGGAGCGCGTGTTCACGACGCCGCAGGCAAAGAAAGTCGCTGCTGCCTAATTGCGGCAGGCTTCAATTGTCTGGTCCGGCAACCCCGGCGACATCGGGATTGTTTGCGTCGAACTCGATCGCCTGTTCGCTGCGTGAGCCGTCTCGGTAAACGGTGACGCCCTTGCAACCGAGTTCCCAGGCCAGGGTGTAGCAGCGCACAACGTCCTCGGGCGTCGAGTGCCGGGGCAGATTGACGGTTTTCGTGACGCCGTTATCGACATGTTTCTGGAAGGCCGCCTGAACGCGGACATGGATTTCCGGTGCGATTTCGTGGGCGACCTTGAAGCGTTCGCGAATGGCCTGTGGCACGGATGTGACCGATTGGACGCTGCCGTTGTTTTTCGAAATCTCCTCAAATATCGGCTCAGGGTCCAGCCCGGCGCTTCGCAGGGCGGTCTCAAGATAACTGTTCTTGCGCAGGAAGGTCTGGTCTCCCATGACCCGAACAAGATAGCAAAGCGAGAAATAGGGTTCGATGCTGAAGCTGCTGTCGAACAGGATGGCATGATTGCCGCTCGGCGGCAGCGCCAGCAGGCTGATGTTGCGCCGGTCGGTTTCGCCGGATAGCGTCGAATTCGGATAGGCTCCCTTTTCCGCGGCCAGCTGTCGCGTTGCTTCCTCGGCGTGACGGCGCAGGGTCGCCGCGAACCGGTCGGCCAGTGTGATTGCCCGGTCGCTGTCATAGGCCACGCCGGCCAGTGCCAGGCAATCGGCCCAGCCCGTAACACCGAGCCCGATGCGCCGATTGGACCGGACGGAATCGTAGATTTTCTCGACCGGATACCAGGAAACTGAAATAGTAACCAAAACTCTAAAAAATGGAATTTTGATACCAATAGCTACATCAAAAGAATCGCATTTTAATGCTGGTTTATTTTATATATTTATATATATATATTAAGTTTTTATATATTAAGTTTTTATATTAAATCAGCTTTTAGTTTAAGCTTTAAATCAGCTTTAAGTTTTATATATTAAGTTTTATTTTATATATTTAAATCAGCATTAAAATGCAATTCTTTTGATGTAAGTATTGGCATCGAGTTTCGATTACTCTTGAGCTGGGCTGCTCCTTGCTCCAGTTTGTTACCACAAACTGTTAGATATAAAAAAACTAGTTTTTTTTAAAACTGAAAGTAAAGAGCGACATTAAAACTAAAAACGAAAAGAAATTACTTCTTGTATGAAAGGGGCTGTTCCCTTCTCAACGCCCCACTCTTTATGCTAAAGTTTGACTCTTTCTCTTAATTCTACTTTATTAAATAGTAAAAAACTTTAGCGTAAAGAGCGGTGTGTTGAGATGGGAACAACCCCTTTTATACACGTAGTAATTTCTATTTGTTTTAAGTTTTAATGTCGCTCCTTACTTTCAGTTAAAATAACTAGTTTTTTTTAATTTAATTTCTGAACGTTTTAGAATTAATACATGTTTGATTTTGGCTCTCTGCATATAAATTATTAAAATGAAACTTGTATATTAATTATTTTTTTGGTTAAATGGCTTCCGCTTAGTTTTGATCAGACAATTTTGAGAAAAGAGGGATGGGGGAGGAGGCCTGGTTACCCTCCAATTTTTTGGTTACCAAAAAAGGCAACTAAATCTTTCAATTTTAATGAATGTTTTTATTAGTAATAAATATACGTAACTTAAGAATTAAATTACGTAACAAACTTCTATATTCTTATATTTTTATTACGTACTAGCTAGGTCGCAGTGGCTTCACCGCAGGGCCCCAGCATGGCACACGGCAGGCTTCTAAATATGGATAATTGTCCCTTGTGTTTTAACCGCAGACAGTGCTGGGTCACGGTGGCTTCGCCAACGGGCCCAAGTATGACACGCGGCAGGCTTCCATATATTGATACTCATTGTCTGTTGTGTTCTAACAGTAGACCCGGTCTTTGCCACCGCGTGCTTTCGGGCCCCAGCATGGCACAAGGTAGGCACTTATATATTTATTCTCATTGTCCCTTGTGTTCTGGGTCCCGGCAACGCTATGTCATATTTGGATTGAACTGATGACATAAATTTGACATTCCTAATCTAGCCCTTTCTCTTTGAGCCGCAAGCCTGATTTCGCGTTGCTCTGGTGTTCCTTTTTTTTTATTACAGGTTTTACTTTCGTTTTGTCGTTTTTTTTTGTTTTTTTTTTTTACGTCAAATTTTAGTTTTTTTCTTTTTTCTTTTTTAGTTTGGCCATTTTTCTTTGAGTGGCAAGCCTGGTCAGATGTATCTACCCGGATTTCTTATAGTTCTTGCCCCCATCTGCATTGGGATGAGTTTTAATGAAATTTGGAATTTTATGGTTGTACAAGAAATAGGGAAAGGTAAGCAATTTTCTTACAATTTTGTTAATCATTTTTGTTAATCATCAAGCATTTGATCTGGTGGTTGTGTTGTATTCAATGCCTGATACTTATGGATGCTCTTCAGAGGTGAATAATTCCTCAAAGGCCCCCCCCCCATGCTTTTAAAAGTCAGACATATTAAGGCTTCAGGCGCCCTTTTCTTTCCAACCACGACAATATTTATCTGAAGTACTTTATGCTAGCTGATACGCTTTGCATAATTAAACTCTGCTTGACTTCAATCAATAACAACCGAAAAGAAATAAAGAAAACATAATTAGCGTATAAAAAGAATATTTTTTATAAATTTAGAATTCATTTTGAAACATATAAAAATCTAAAACTGAAATTTGCACAAAATGTTATAGAAATGTTTTTATTATAGTTTCAAAAACAAAAGTGGATTCTGACCGTCTTAATTCCAAAGTCACGGCAGCGAGCAGCCAGATCAAGAATCTCGAAATCGCCTTGGATTCGTTTGAGGTCGACAACGGTTACTACCCGAAAGGGGGCGATGGCCTGAACGATCTGATCGACCAACCCAGCAACGCACCGGATTGGCGCGGCCCTTACATCAAGAAAGGCATTCCGGTGGATCCCTGGGGCAACGCCTACGTTTACGAATATCCCGGACGCAAGAACTCGGGCGGCTACGATCTGAGTTCTAACGGCCCGGACGGACGCTCAGGTGGTGACGATGATATCACCAACTGGTCAGAATAAATCGGCTTCGCGGCGGGCCTTCACCCTCATCGAGCTGATCCTCGTATTGGGTTTGTTGGCGGCGATTCTGGGCATCACGGCCCCTTCCCTTGCCCGTTTTTCGGGGGAAGAGCCCTGGTCGAAGAAACGCGCCGATTCGTGGCCCTGACGGAACACGGTAGTAATCAGGCCATCAATGAAGGCGTACCCATGGTTTTATGGATCGAGGAAGATCTCGGCGAAAATGGGCTTCGGCCCGAACTGGGGTACCCCACAAATCGGTACAACTCGTTTCGCTTCCGCGTCCATGAAGATCTGGCACTAGAGATCGAATCCAGCGCGCTGAATCAACTCAACACGACACAGACACCATCGATCCTGTTCCTCCCAGACGGATCGATCTCGGAAAACAGCCTCTACAGCATTCTGATCAAGGATCGCCAAGAGGGCATGCAACGGATCGCTCAAACTTATAATCGTTTGTCTTTTGAAGTGCGCGACGAACAGTACGACCAAGAACTCCTGCAACGTCCGTAAGACGCAGCAGGCCAGTGGCTTCACGTTTGTCGAAGTACTGGCAGCGATGCTCTTCATGGCGATCGTGATTCCGGTAGCCGTGCAAGGAATCGCTTTGGCCAGTCGGGCCGGAGTGATCGCGGAACGGAAGACGGTAGCCGCGCAGCTAGCCGATTCCTTTCTTACCGAGCTTGTGGTAGCCGAGTCGTGGCAAAACATGCCCGCCACGGGCACCTTCCCGGGAGCCAGTAGCAATTACGATTGGAGCTTGAACCAACGCACCTGGGACATCGATCAGATGATCTACTTGGAAGTCCTCGTCACCTTTACCGTACAGGGCCGGGAACATGCGGTGCGCACCAGCACCTTGGTCGAACAACCCGAGGCATGAAGACTCGCCAGTCCAGCACGAACCGACTGCTCCGATCCGGATTTACCCTGATCGAGGTGCTGTTCGCGACTTTGGCCTTTGCCATCGTATTGGCGGCGATCAACTCCGTTTTCTACACTGGCGTACGACTGCGTGAGCGGGTCGCCGAAAAAGAGGCCATCTTCAAACCCCGCATGCGAGCCTTGGAGATTCTTAAGCAAGATTTTCGCAACACCTTTTACAGCGAGGGATTCCGAGCGGAAACCTTCCTGGCCGAGCCTATCACCGGTTCGAGCGTCAATGCGGATCGCGTTCAGTTCTTCAGCACTTCGGGCCAAACCCGGGAGGAAGCTCCCTAGTCGGACGTACAGATGATTGAGTATTACCTGGCCCAAACCCTCGATCCGCGACAGGACCCGAATACCCTCGACCTGGTTCGAGCCGTCACCCGCAACATTCTCACCAGTGCCTTCCAGCCCCCGGTCGAGCAGCGGCTGCTCTCCGGTATCAGCGCCTTCAACCTGACTTTCTTCGACGGTGAGATTTGGCAAGAAACCTGGGACTCCCAGATCCAAGATCCGGTCCTACCCAAAGCCGTACAAATTTATCTCGAGTTCGACGAAGAGACCAAGTCCGGGCAACTCCCCCCGTCGATCCAACAAATGGTGAGTATCCTCGCCGAGCCACGTTTGGCTGAAGAGGAAGAAGGCGAAGAGGGCGAGGACGAGCGGGACGATGAAGACAACGCCGACGAGGAAGCGACCGGCGGAGGCCAAACGGGCGGAGGCCAAACCGGAGGGGGTCAAATGTGGTCAATTGAAATTTCTTCTGTTCCAGAGCGATCTCAACAATTTATTCTATTTTCTTTCATTCAGTTTCTTGATGAACAGTTTTAGCAGTGCTGTTGTCGTTAATTTACTCAAATCCTTTTTATTTCAAATACTTTTCTCCGTGTTCTATTGCTGTGACATCTTGCGGTGTCATTTTAATATTCATTTTTGGTTTTCGATACAGCCAGATATAATTTGGCATTGCCTGTCTTTTTAAAAGCACTAATTTTTGCCTTTTCTTTTCCAGGTTACACTGCCTGTCATCAGTAATGACAAATGTAAAACTATGTTTTGAAGTCAGGTCGACATGAGTTTCTTCTTGATATATTTCTCTGCACTGGATATGATGAAGGAGGTCGCGATGCATGCCAGGTAAGCTATCACGGGATCGGCGTTACTTACAAATTTCTATTCTAATATGGAAATAAAAGTAACATTGTGAGAAGCTAGTATGATTGTTCCGCGTTTTTCTTTTTCGAGATCACCGGCAATTGAGTTTCCTGCAATATTTCTAAATCAGTAGATTGTAAGTTCTAGCTTTAGACAGGTCTTACCTTCGATAGGAGAGGGATTGTTCAGAGGGATCATAATGCTGAGTGTCAATTTATTTCGAACTTAATGCAATATGACAGCATGGTAGCAGAAATCACTGCAGCCCAGTATAGTACGAAAATCAGCTCACAGTAAAGAAAAATTTTAAAATGCTTTTCGACAAAACTGTCGAGTGATAAAAATTGCCATTAGAAGTTGATACAGGAGTAGTAACTATGATTTCAATTAATTTTAAGGTTTATTTTGAAAATGAATTTTTAGAAATTTTGGAAGATAGCCTGAACCCTCGAAAATAGTGTCGGATAGATGTCACTGGAAATGTATTTGGAAAGTAACAGCCCCCCCCCACCTTGAATAAAAAGCAAAAGGAATGGCAATATTGATGTGCCCTCTTTTTCCTGTTTTCTTAATAATTAGAGGGGCAGTAGAAAATCATAGGGAACTGTTTAAGGGCTCATTTGAATGGAAATTCCTATTTCTATGTGCTTTGTGTAAGTAACAAAACATATTATTGAAAATAAAATGGGACTTTTTGGTAAAAACCTGCATCTTCATGAACAAGTTCATGTCTTATTGGGTATGATGTCATATTTGACATCAAAGGGTTTGGTAACGAAGATATTATTTGTTGTATAAAGAAAAAGGAATTAAAGAAAAAATTTGGTAATTCATAATTTGGTACACTCGGCGTTTTGGTGCATGACAATATACGATTTGTTGCCTAGGATATATTGTTTCTCTGTTATGATGGTACATAGAAAATTTGGATAAATCTTATCCTTGCTTTAAAATAATTCTGAATTATTTCAAACAAAATGAACCGTCAACACATATAAACAATCCAATAAAAAGAAATAACTTATTTCCTTTGCTCTGTCTTATAACAGGGTAGACTCCGTTTCAATAGCTAATAAACCGTGTCGAGAAACTTTCACTACCAGAAAAGTTATCGCTCTGAGGTGTGAGCGAAGATCATAGTAGGAAAATATCCAAATTTCGAACCACCGAATCTAAAAAAAAAACATTTTTCTTTTAATTTGTTTGTCACTTTTTTACTATTTAACTAATTAAAAATTTTAAGTTTTTTTGGTTATCCTGTGCTCTTGATACTAAAATTTTGCGAGTGCTTTATTGCACTCGCATTTTTGCATTCTTTAGTGGAAACATTGCCGGTTTTGGATTGAATCTTTTCAGTGCTTCAGTATCTTCATTCTTTTGAAGACGAACTTCGTGGTTTTATGTCCCATGTGGCAGAAAAGGTCATTTTGCTGGGACCCGGTGCCTGTTGCTATTTAAAATGGGCCTAGACTTTCAATTTTGGCTTGGTTAAGCCCTCTGATGATATTCTAAGACTATTATTTCAATAGAAAGAAAGAAAAAAAGAAAGTTTATTTGAGTACAGTTCGACATCGGGAATGGCTTTGCCGATCGAGTCCGGCCTGATGTGTATCTGGCCTGGATCAAGATAGGTGGAGCGGAACGCTTCGGTGAGGCCGTGCATCGAGTAAAAATCCGCCCGGCGGAAGGTGTTTTTACAGTCAGTAATCATCTTCTCCGTGACGTTCCCGCCCGAAGAGGTAATGGTTTTCACCTGGTCGAACAATTCGGCACTGGGAATCCGGCTCGCATCCTCATCAAACATCTGGGATATGTTGACCGGCATGAGCGGCAATACGGTGACATTGTCGTCCATTAAATGGTTGAAAAAGTCGACCGGCAGGATAAAACGATGCAGTGCCAGGGTTGCCCTGCGGTAGAGCGCGCAGAAAATCTGATTCAAACCGTAATCGAGGTTGAAGATCAGCAGTCCGGAGATAACGTCATTTTCCTCCAGCTTCAGGTACTGGGAAACGACACGCGCCGAATCGATCAGGTTGCGATGGGACAGCACAATCCCCTTTGGCGTGCCGGTCAGGCCGAAGGAATAGGTGATCACGGCATTATCATGGCCGTTCACATCCCAGCCATAGGGTTTGTTGTAATATTTGAAAATCTCGTCAAAGGAAGCAATGTCCTTACTGGTGGTCTCGTAGGAGATAATATGGCCGTCGAAATTGATCTCCTCGATACTTTCCAGCTTCAGGCGATCGGTAATAATGCAGTTGATGCCGCAATCGCCGATAATATATTCCACCTGCTCAGGCTGCAGCAGTCGGGTTAGGGGTACCAGAATGTAATCGGTGGACAATATCGCCAGAATCGCAATCACCTGCTCGATGCTTTTGTTGGAATAGATACCGACACGGGACCCCTTGGCCAGCCCCAACTCATTCAGATAAAACGCCACCTGATTGACCCGGGTAAACAGCTCGCCGTAGGTCAGGCTGGCCTCATTAAAAACCAGCGCCGTTTTATCCGCATGGGTCTCGGCCGCACCCTCGATCAGTGTCCTGATACAGTTTATTGACATAGAGATTCCTCCTTGGCCCCGAGCGTCCAAATATCGTAGTGGCTATCCATCACAGCGACCGGCTTATGCTCAGAACTCAAAATCTTTTTATAGAAAAACGCAATGATAGTTTCAACTTCCTCCAGGCTAAGGACCTTGGTAACGCCGCCGGTAATCACGATGGAATTCACCGCAAGCAATTTCAAATTAATATAGGCCTGCCGGTAATGGGAAATCTTGCAGAGCACCAGAAAGATCGCAAGCTGCATCAATATTCGGGTCGCCTTTTCGCTCTGTTCCTCATAGATATTTTCCGTCACTTTCAAGTGCATCAGCAGCTCGTAAACGAACTCATTATTCTGTGCCGCAAAGATGAGCGACTGCTTTGACTTGTAGACACCGAGCTTCTTGAACACCAACCGGTCGTACTCGTTTTCAGTGACGATATTGTCGTCCACCACCAGGTCCTTGGAGTAATGGATATCGGTTGTGGCACCGCCGATATCGAGCAGAATAAAGGGATTCACCACCGACAGTTTCGCGTCGATAAAGGGCAGCGCCCTATTGACGATATAGGGTGTGGAAAAGATTTGGTTGGCGGTGATATTGTAAAGGTGTTTGATGTCCTCCTTACCCTCAATATCCTGCTGGTAAAGATTGGTCAGGTACGCCTTCAGGTGTTCTTCGACAATGTGCAGCCGGTTGTCGATAATATTCGGTAATACCGTCACCCCCGCAATATTTTTCTTAATCGCCGGCACATCCTGTTTGCTGCCGACAAAAACAATATTGGAGTAGTTCAGTTTCGCCAGATAATGATAGAGGCTGTCGGAAAACAGGTTGGCGTGGCTATCGATCCCCCCAACTACAATCACCACATCGACCAGGTCGCTGGGGACCGAATACTCTGCAATATTCTGATAGAGAATCGTATCGATAATATTAATGCCGGCGTTAAAGGCGATATTGGTGGCGTATTTCTTGATAAGGTTGTGTTGATACTGTCACAGAAACTTTAGCTTTTTCATTGATCTGGTGGGCTAGATCAGAGTTTGCCAACCTCGGAAGGTATATTGCCACCCTTGAGCTATCAGAATTTCTAGGTACCCACTGGATCAGTAGGAATTTGGCATTATTTACCTTAATAGCCAAAAACACCCCCTCCCCCCCCCATCAAAAAAAAAGAGACAAAAGGCGCCGTGTACACTATGAAATATACAGTCAATGAAAGCGCTAACTTGCTTACCCGATAGTAAACAAAAATATGTGCAACGCATGAGCAAAAAGAGACGCTTTTTTATCGTTTAGTTTGGTTTTGGCTGTGTGACATAAGCAAAATGATGGAAAATGACACGAGCTGTTGAAACCACCTGATACCACGTTTCTCAATTTTACCCCACTTCAAGATTTCAAATGCCCCCTAATGGGGTCCCAGACCACCCGATGAGAAAAATTGGGCTAGACTATTATTAAAGGTACCCAAAGAAGGAAAATATTTGAATGCTGATATTTACTGTGTTGTATAGTGGCCGCTGCATTCACTAAGAACTTTCTGAAGAATTAACACACAGTTTATTCACTGGTCATTCTTTTAGGTTAATATTATGCGAAGTGATGCAATGTCACAATGTTCAAGATATTTACAACAACTTGATTATGCATAAATTATCATTAATTACTTAAACAAAGGAATTACCGGTACTATATACCGGAAACACACGAGGAATGCTTAGTTGATTAACTTTGACCTCACAGAAAAATGCAAATTAAATATCGTACTGTTACTGAAAATTTGCTAAAAAAATCACCTGAAAAAGAAAAGTTGAATTCCGCTCAGATTTATTGAGATGCTTAAAAACTAAACGACGGTTGGGTTCGTTACTGTTTTCAATTGCAATATAAAAATGGTTTAGAACGTTAATTAACAATTAAGAGAGGAGAGTTGGTGTCGATTATAAAGTGCAAGTCTGCCAGTGAAATGTCATTGAGTACCAAAGCGATGACGTCACAAAAACATTTCTCGAGGAGTCGCAATTATAACTACATCGCGTTGGTAACCATGCCACCAAATACCCGTATACAAAATATTGTGTTCGAATTTCATATCAGATGTGAGAAACGGCTGTTTGAATTTGCAAAAATACTTAAGGAAACACTGTTAATTTCGCTAATAATGTTATGAACTGGGTTCATTTAACAAGGTTTTGATAGGCATGATATAAAGTTTGAAAGGGTGCATCTCAACGATTGCTCAAGATATCGTTCTCAAATTTGGACAAATTATCTAGGTCAACAAGAAAAGAGCAATGCGTCCAAAATATTATCAAATTTACGATGTTCATTAAATCTTGACGTCACATTTTAGCACTTTATTTACTCCCCTTGGTTGTTCGGGATAAAGTTGGCTATACAAAGTGGCAAGTCGGAGAGATCCTTAACGACAATAATTAAAACCTGTAAAGCTAATCATCATCGTGCTGTTGAGATCAAAACAAACAGTAACAAATCCGTTCTAAACTTACCTAGAAACACATACGGAGCGATCTGCTTTAAATCCTGCTCAGGCATCGATTAAATTCCATTGCGGTTGGAATTGCTGTGTTTGCATCTCATCAGTGCTAAGATAGTCCAATTTTCAATTTGGAATTGCGTCAGCTTCCTTCTCGCTTTAAAATGTTTTTAAAACCCAACATGTGCCGACAACTACCAAGAAGGTTTGTTGAGTGTACTAGCCATAGCCGGATCTCTTTTTCATATTGCCGCTTTAGAAGCCGCATTCATCAAAAGCAAAGAAGGTGATGCTCGGTCGACGAAAAGAATTTGCTTACAACTTACGCGTTTTTCAATAACACGAGCGGCAGAAAACCTGTTGCTCGCGTGCCTGCTGTCTTCTCGTTTCCTATAAATTCGTCGCAAAATGCTTTCTTTAGTCATTGCATCCGATTACTGTGACCATCATCAT
This sequence comes from Alatinidae sp. Z8VKAUB7J3, assembly GCA_010016025.2. Taxonomy (NCBI): domain Eukaryota; kingdom Metazoa; phylum Cnidaria; class Cubozoa; order Carybdeida; family Alatinidae; species Alatinidae sp. Z8VKAUB7J3. The sequence continues at coordinate 6,759,490 of JAAAKM020073195.1, read as the reverse complement.
CAACAACATCATTATCATCATCATTATCATTATCATTATCATCATCATCATCATTATCATCATCATTATCATTATCATCATCATAACCGTAATTGTTATCACCAACATCATTAACATTATCAGAATCATTATCATCATCATCATAACTGTAATTATTATCATCATCATTATCATCGTCAAGATCATCATCATCATCATTATCATCATCATCGTCATCATCGTCGTCGTTATTGCAATTTCCATCATCCATATCCCTATTAATTAAATTCAAACTTTGGCTTACCCTCAGAATGTAGTCATCACCACTGTCAAAATATTTCCATCCTTTGGCCGCAACAAATTTCGTCTTTGTTGGATTTCGCAGAAGTTCGCACTTCAGTTCTGTGCTTGACTTCTCATATCCATTTACTGCTTTGCAATGGCTATTTTCCAAGCATTCATCGAAACATTCCTGTATATCTCTTGTCGTAAGATTTGCCAGACTGTCAAAGTAGCTCTTGTAGTCTACTTCTTTTAAATAAAACTGTGCTTCTCGAACGCAGCTTTCTCTTAGTATGTCTGCAAAGACGTCTAACAGTAAAGAAGCAAAGACAGTAACCAGGATGCAATTGTACCTCGGGAAACACATTTTGCGACCCAATTTTGCTACTCGCTGCACCGACTTTACAAAATGTTTGACTCAAGAACTGAGAGTCTGTTCTTTCCAAAGAAGTAAGTATTCACTTATCTTTATTCAAATTCAATTTTCACAAGAGTGAGCAACGGTTTTCGATGTTTTTACCAGGCAACTTTTGTACCAATTAGCTCTTGTAGTCGACCTCTTTCAAGCAAAACTGTGCCTCTCGAATGCAGCTTTCCTTTAGTATGTCAGCAAAGGCGATCAATAGGAAAGACAATCATCATGCGGTATTACCATCTCATTTTTTAACTTACTATACTGACCACTAAACGTGATATTTGATGACCTTCCTTCAATATTTTCAGATCAAAATTTTCGGAGTTATTATTAGTTAAATCCAATTTTCAATCGTGTATACAGGTGCAAGATGTCATGGATTTGGTAATAATTGGTTGCTAACAAACCAGGTATGAAATGAATAGAGACACCAGATGTGTTAGTCTGGATAACCTTGGATATTTGTTCTCCTGTTTTAGGCAGTGAAAGCAGAGTTTGATATTCAAAATCAGACATTGATGTTGCTTGGCGTATGCGTTGTAGTGCAATTATCTCGCCTCATAATTCGTTTGCAATGTTGCGAGACCAGGACAAAGATATCTTCAATGCCTCTTCTACTGTTTTAGTGCACTCAATTGTGACCTTCTACTTTATTACTTTGCACTTTCATTGTATTTTCTCCTTCTTTGTTTTGTAATTATTCTCATTACATCCCCTTTTGTGTCATTTTGTCGTTCTATCTTCTTAAAAACGTTGTTGTTTAGTAGCGTTGGAAAATGTCTTCGTAGATGATACAAGTTAGCATTGAAAGCTAAAAATGATATATACAGCGATGTCTCTCAAATTAGGTGTCATTTCCTGGGTTATTATATTCCTTAATCGAATAATGATAATATATGCCAATATTATCTAAGGGTAAAGGATTGGATTTAATATTTTGCTTTGAACTGTATCAGTTAATTCCTATTAGATGTTTGGAGGACATTTTTTAGTCATAATCCTCAAATAAAAAAAAATCCGGTTGGTTATATAAGTAAGCAACAATTTCGGTCGTTTTAAATCTCATACATTTTTGAAAATAATTTTCTCAAAATCTAAAATATCTTGCTTAAATACAACGTATACATGTAGAAATACTTTACATATACTAAAAGCCTTTTAAAAATCAAAATGTAATTCAAAAAGTACGTTTTAAGGCCTTTTCAAAATTTTTGAATATTGCGCAACATTTCATAGCCATAGATGACGTCATTCACACCAAATTAAATCCCTTATTGGATGACAAAGATATAACCTCACGTTTTGTCTGTAGTGGGGTAGTCTCTCATATGGGCGATACTGCAGAGGATGTCAGTCTTAGTTTAGGACGCGTGTCTCAAATGAAGACAATAAGGAAGTTCCATAGGCCAGATAAGAAGGGCACACCCCGTAGTAGGCCAGATAAGAAGGGCACACCCCGTAGTAGGCCAGGTAGAAAGGGCACACACGGTAGTGGGCAGGGTAAAAAGGGCACACATGGTAGCAGGCCAGGCAGAAAGGGCACACACGATAGTGGGCAGGGTAAAAAGGGCACACATGGTAGCAGGCCAGGCAGAAGGGGCACACACGGTAGTAGGCAGAGTAAGGAGGGCACACATTGTAGTAGACAGAGTAGGAAGGGCACACATGGTATTAGGCCAGGTAAAAGAACACACGCGATAGTAGGCAGCGTAAGAGGGGCACACACGGTATTAGGTCGGGTAAGAGGGAACACCCAGTAGCAGGCCGGGTAAAAAGGGCACACACTGTAGTAGGAGGAGTAAGAAGGCAACGCACCTGAGTAGGCTGGGTAAAAGGGGCACACACGGTAGTAGGCCTGATACGAAGGGCGCACATGTGTATGCCCTTGTTATATACAAATTACAATGAGAAACACAGTTGAGTCTACGTTTGTTTCAGTTAGAAATGCCCAAAAATCAGGCTGACACGCTCATTATACAGTTCAAAATGATTCATCATGCTTATTTTTCGTCACATCACACAGAATTACTGATAATTATATTAAATAAAAATAGATTGTTCAACCGCCAATTCTGAGACCACTCTGATAGCATTTATCTTCCTTCTTTACAGAAACTGTTACACAAATTATGTTGAAGATATTAGATAATCATAGACAGAAGGAGTATGTCGCACCAAGAGTTTTGCAGCAAACATTAAATTATGTGGCACAAGGGTAAGTCAATGTGTACTTTCCATTTTGTACCATAAGTCCTTTAGACATAACCCGTGCCTCCTCAGATAGGTGCTGCCCACAGGGAAGATGCTCTTGTACGTGTCAGTTGCATCTATCAGTGTTCTGCGTGGTTATTTATCTGCTATACTTGCGGCAAGGAAACTTGTTATTGAACAGACTTTCAACTAGGTAAACGAACTTCGTTAACTATTAAGCGTATGGAGAGTACCATGAAAAGTGAGTCGTACCATATGACACGTGACATGTGACACTTTACACATGACGTTTTACGTGTGACACTTGATATGGGACATTTGACATGTGACACTTTACGTGCGACACTAGATATGTGACACGTGGCATGTAACATTTGACATGTGACATGTGACACTTGATATATGAAATTTGACATTACATTACATTACTTTACATTTCGTACCTTACTTCCTTTAGACATAAATTGTGTCGCTTAGGATAGGTGCTCTTGTCTGATAGGTGCCAACGTGGATTATTTTTGGGCTACAAGTGTCAGTTGCATCTATCGTTGTTCTGCGTGGTTATTTATCTGTGACACTTCTGCTGAAGTTTGCACGGAAACTTGTTATTGAACAGATTGTAAACAATCAACTTCGTTAACAATTAAGCTTTTGGAGGGTACCATGAAAGGTGAGTCGTGACTAGTAACACGTGACATGTGACACATGGCATGTGACATGTGGCACTTGATATGTGACATTTGACATATGGCACTTAACATGTGACACTTGATATGTGACATTTGACATATGACACTTGACATGTGACGCTTGATATGTGACATTTGACATATGACACTTGACATGTGACACTTGACATGCGACATTTGACGTGTGACAATAATTAATGCTCGCCAAGTGACTATGGGCCAGCTCTTTTGAATTACCAAACAAAACGAATGGATTCACTGAACGAAGCAGACCTTTTTGCCTCTCCATCCATCGAAAACCTCTACTAAATCATGGGTGATAACGGCAAAAATTTAGAAGTATTTTCTCGAAGGCGATTCTGCTTTATCCCTGACTATTTGAAGCCTCCCCTTTCCCAATTCCGTCTCTTTTTCAGACGAAGGCATTATGAAACAACGACAAAGTCATTTTACGCCAAATGTTTAACGTGAAACATCTGGAGTACGACACGGTTGCATGCAAAGTACGCGTTTAGTTAGACTATTAAAACAGTGAAAACCTTCCACATTGGCAGACTGCATGCTCTTGAATAGGGCATGGTAGCTTGAAATTTCGGTTGCTATAAGTGGCTAGGTAGGTAACCTATATTATTACCAATATGACAACTGCCACATTGGACACCTTAGTCCTTCGATCACAAATCCAGCAACATAACGGACAATCATGAGTGCGGCAGAAAAAATTAAACCTCCCGAAGTAAGGCAAAATTGCTTGAACCAAAGACCGTACGATTTCTTTTTTATAACGTCGTCCGTTTTAGTCAAAAATCAAAGTTATGCAGTATAAAATACTTGACTCGAAATCTGCGTTAATGAAACTTTCTCACGAACTTAAAATTCAATAACACTATCAAACATTGACACAGAAAATGCCTTAACATAAAGCATTAGATGTTTATCTTAGTTGCGATAAAACTACCTTTTGCTTACCATACTACAAAAAGAACGTTTTGCTTTAGTCTGGTGACTGCAGGAACCTTGCAACTTAACTCTTACAAACAAAAACATCAAATTAACTACCCACAGGCCTTCAGTTTAACGTTTTGTAACTAAGTTGTCAATTTTTGTAATAAGTCTGATAGTACTGACTTTCTTGTCTTCCTAAAACCAAGGTAAGACAATTTATTCAAATTAACTGCCTCCACTTCAACCACAACTAATGCATTCATCTTTGCTAATACTGCAAATATCATAGGTGTTGAGTGTGCTTCCAAAAAGTTGATACAGTCATCACTTATGCTTCAACAAACCCACGATGGAAGCTAAAAAACTGTCTTGCATCACTGGCCCATGCATCAATTTAATTGGTTCACTTCTTATCACCTACCTTTTGTGAATCTGCATTCCTCAGTACACCCTTCTCTTTTCTAAAACGTAAATGTAAGACTATTGCCTTCAATTTCATATTACATATCAGCTAATTTTTAGTAGTGAACTAGAAAACACTAATGGAACTTACTTTGGCTTCAAAATGCAGCAATACAAAAACATATTCTTTTGAGATCAAGCACCACGCCATTTGGTACATGCCGGGACCATGGGTGGCATTGGGGAGCCTTGCACAACGCATAAATTTGCAACTTTCCACCTAATAACTGTGGGGAAATGCGGTCTAACGAAAAAAGATTCTGGGACAAAATAAAATTTCAGAAAACAACAGGAAAATTTTCTGCAAAAATTTGAACCTGTAAAAGTTCCAAAAAGGCTAACTTTCTAATGTCCAGAAACTTTTTTTGTTTTCTGATTTGGAGTATCACTGCGTTCTGTTGCACCGACGCATGCTTGTTGGAGGTCATTGGAAGTGAAGGGAGTATGGTCAAACTACATTGAGCTGCTTTGTAGTGCACCGCGAAAATTTTAAAACATGTAAAATGTGCCCGCGAAAATTTTAAAACGTGTAAAAGGTGCCCGCGAAAATAAAAAAAAGACCGCGAATCACGATTCGTCAGCAAACGACGATAGCATTCTTTCAAAAATAGCCCATTAATACAAATCCGACCGATAACTTCAGGATTGGTTGCTACCGCAGGAAATGAGTGATTACATGTAAGATTTCATCTTCAACAAAATACAAGAAGTTCATGAAACAAATAGATTCTACTCGGCAGTATAACTTTTCTATTGCATCCTGCTTTCACTCATGTCTATCTGTCATGTCTTAACTGTTTTAAATGATTTTAATATCAGTGTATTCTGAATGTTTATACTTGGTTTCTGGAAGCTCTTTCAAAGCATTTCTTGATTCTTAACTCATAGTCGGTGTTCTACACTTCATCAACTAAGAGTCTGAGTTTGGACCGAAAGCTTGTGAGCTGGCCTCTAGGCATTTTTTAGTTTTTATATAGTTTTATTGCCTAATAATCGCAGTTTTTAACATTTTATATATATATATCAGGCATTTTAGTTTTATATATATATTAGTATGCCTTTTTATAGTTTTTAGTCTTATGTATATATATATCTATCTATATGAGGAGTGCAATCATTACGAATGTTTGCACAAATCATTGAAGTCTTGACACAATTTATTGCTGTAAGGATTGGGTTTCACTTTGCTTGGAGGCTTGTAATCAACCTGGTGTGAATGCTGTAACTATGTAACTCAATCTTATGATGTCAGTGTCTCCAGGCCCTTGTCATTTCATGTTTCATATTAACTTTTTAAGAAATACTCGAAAGAAGTCGATAGAGTCACTTTGGGGGTCAAAATGTGGGTCAATTCATTTGCATTATGTGCTCTACCGTCAGAGATGCATTATGTCCTGATGTTACAATAGTCTGTTTCTCTAGTCTAGCTTCTAATCCTTCACAGTTGGGCATTGACATCAATGTCTACACAATTTGGGAAGCCAACCTCTCTCTGATTTGATTATTAAAGGACTGTCATTCTGATCATCAATATATCAAAAACCAGTTGAGAGTTACTACTGAATCCTTACAGTAAGATATTTTTATGCCACTAGTTACCCAATTTATCTCAGTATTGCATCTTCGTTTCCCATTTCATGGAGTTAAACAGTTAGATAGAGCTCTCCATCTTGGTCTGTTCCAGATGTCATCACCAGACCATGAGCTCTCATGTCCTCCTGTACTGTTTTCAACCATGTCTTCTTTCAGGTGCTTCTCATTCCAATGCTCTTCCTAGAGCTTCATCAACATCTCTGCATGACACATGTCCATACCATCTCAACCGAGCTGATGCTATTAGTTATTTTCTCAAAGGTTTTTCATTTATTTTACCTGCTTTAGATGCATACATTGAAACTGTCTGAATCTAAATCTGCATTGCCAATGTAAGAGCATTATCTCTCCAAAGACGTTACTGAAATAGAGGCATTGGTTTCAGAAAACTCAACTCGTGTTTATAATTATTTTGAAAAATAGACCTTCGTAGATTATAGACATGTGAATTTAGGCTTTTGAAGTTGTAGTTTCCTACATTCAAAACACAAAATATATTTTTAAGAAGAGAGGATTTGATTAGTTTGAAATGTTGAAATATCATTTCGAAGAAAGGGTAAGCTTTGAAGTGTTGAAATATCATTTCAAAAGGAAGGATAAGCTTTGAAGTGATTGTGGAAACATTTCTTTTTCAATTAATTTTATTTCCATTGGTCAACAGCTGAACATTGGTGTCCTTGTGGCATATCATCTAAACAAAGCAATGGAATTTGAAGGAAAGAGCAAAATGGAGAAAAATGTGCCATAGCTGTAGTCAATAATCTTTTTCATCATACAATGTATAATTAAATTGATATAATTAGAATTGATTGGAGATCTAAAGCTGACAAATACTTTTTACTAGATAAAAAGCAATTGTTACGTCTGCCTGGCTTATTATTTGAATCAGGAACAACTTCTGTCAGATAGATTTAAGTTTTGATGTTTGACCTTAATTCTTCTTCCTGACATGATTGGTTGCTTAAATTAGATGTGTTTTCCTCAGCCAGTCAAGTTACGAAATATGTAACTAATAATACATGCTATTGTTGTGAGGTAGTGGACAGTGCTAGCTCAGACCATCACTGGAGACTACTTCCAGGCATTAATCTTGCATAGACATAAATCAACTGAATGACTACAATCAGTAAATCATTGTTTGATTGTTGTCCTCTGAAAACTGTTTATTGATAATTTCACACTATGTGAATATATGCACAGTGATTGTGGAAGCTAATTATTTATTTTGATGAAAAGTGAGCTTCCAGCTCCAACTCCCCAAACGAAAATGTGCAAAATCAAAGGATAGTGATAGTTAAGCCCTTGGTAAAAAATAGTGCAGAACTGCTGCGGAGAGGATGCAAGATGAGTCATCTGACAGTTTCTCGTCGTTTATGGGAAGAATTTTAGTTGACATTCTGCAAACTGGTAAGAAAACCTAGGTTTACACCTACGATGAAACCGAAGCCCCTGTCATTTGCATTGAAACATCGCCACTGGACGACCGCACAGTGGGACAGGGTATTATCTTAGATGAATCTAATCCTCAATAGTTCGCAGTGCACAAGTTCCACATCTGGCGATCAGCTGACAACCTATATGATGATAAACATACATATTGAGGATGAAATAGCCCCCAAGTCAGATGATTTGGGGGGCAATGTCCAAGAACGGGGTCGATGCTCTCTACATTTTGACCTTAGGAACCACTATGTATGGACCAAAGTATGTTCAGTTATTGTCAGACAAACTCAAATTTCATATGGAAGTCCATAACTGCAATGTTTTTATGTAGGATGGAGCCCATGCCACCGTTTTAAAATTGCAATCAAGTTTCCGGTTGCAAACAAAGTCAAAGTGCTCCAGCGGCCGGGAAATAGCCCTTAACTCAATCCAATTGAAAATTTGTGGACAATATTGAAGGATAAAGTGTCGGAACAACAACCATCAGGCCCTCCAGAGTTCGCTAGAGTGATAAAAAAAGTCTCGGTTAGAGAAATCTTGAAGGAGTATTACGAAACTTTAAAAGACAGTCTGCCGAGATTGTAATCAAAACAAGGCAGGACATACGGAATATTGAATTTTGGACAATTGAAAGATCACGGATAGCAAAATTGCATCTAGTGACATATTTTCCGTGCTATATGAAGATTTTATGAGAAATAAAAGTAATTGCTCTATTTAAATACGATGATATTATCATTTGCGTGAAATTTTGAGCTTGGTCTTAAACTTTTGTTTATGACTGTATTTTGCAGTTTTTAAAAGCTTACCAATCGTTTAAAAAAATTGTAAAAGTAAGTGAAAAGCATATCTTTTGTTTCCTCTTATATGACTTTCGTTTATTCCGAGCACAGATTTCTCATATTTTATGCTTTGGCGACCCTTTTTTGTTTAACATTTACATTTAAATGATTTATTTATATCAATGTTAAGGTCTCGTTACGTAACTCTTTTGGTGCATCTATAAAAGGTCTGTTTTTATGTCAGAATTCAGCTTGTTATCATTTAGCTACCATACATGTTTTATAATGCTTTTCAAGTATAATTACCTTTATGTAAGATAATTCAGTTATCGACGTAATCACAATAACAGTATGTTGCCTTGACGTACCCCTAATCCAACTACTATCAATATTAGAGGAAATTGGATAAATTATAGATTGCTTTTGTATGCCGCTATTGATTTGTACCGGTAACATGAATTATTTGTTATTTCCTATGTTTGTGATCGCACTATTGGACTGCTTTGATGCGTCGCGTGCACTATTTATACCGCTAAGTTCTTTATTGCGGTTGATAGGTTTTATATTTCTGGGAAAAAACCGTTACAGTATTTCTTGCGTAATGTTTTCTATTTAACTTTCTTTCGTTCGTGTCTTTTGAAGGGCTGAGATAAGATTTCCTTAAGCAAAGAACAAATTAACAGTTACTGTAAATAGTCGGCACATTACGAGATAGCAGAGCTAGAAGATATAGTATATACTCAAGATATTTTAAATCCGTATACAAAACCGATTATGTTACCTGGGCCCGACAATCCAAACTCGTTTCAGTAAATCTATACGCTTACATCAAGCAACTCAAGACCCTCGTTTGAAAGTTTCCTAGATTTACAGTGAACTCTAAACACTTAAAAGCAATCGTACTATACAGCCTGTGTTCAAGCGGATCAGCTCTTTCATTTGCTTATGACGTTTGGGTCTATTTAAAGAACAGTGGTCCCTTTTACCACTATCCTCAACCTACTTCAAGTCTTACATCCTTAACTTAAGCAGATAACAAAAGTACCACCATCAGCCAAATTAGCCCATAATGAACACCTTTTGGCAAGGACTTGCCTAGAGGCTCACGCACATGATCATGAGATCAGAAACCTTTTACGAAATCGGAATTCTTCTGATGCATCAGTGATGAGTTTTGGGTAGGATTGATCGGTGGTAGTAGCTTAGAACGGAAACTAGCTTCACAATTGGGGCAACAAGAATTTATTGGCTGTTGAATGCCATCATCTAACACGTAAACTGATGTTATGTATTATTTGACTTAAATATCTAGCGTCTTGTTGTGAGATTAAAAAGTTGAAATTGGCGATAGATGAGCCAGGCGGAAAGCGTAATCTTAAGATAAATGTCAATATCCAGCATATAGGCCGCAAAAGAATCATGATGCTAACTCAATAAAATACAAACAAATTATTAGCTCCTGAGGTTTCGATGATTCCTCACATCATTTTCAAAGTGAAGTTACAACGTGAAAAAAGAGTTAACAAAATAAAACGAGAACAATACCAAATATAACAAACAATAGTGAAGTACTAATTGCCTCTAAGGAGGAAAATAAGTGATAAGGGGAGAAGGAAGAGGGAAAATGAAGGTTTATAGAAGAAGATGTTAGGTTGAGGCTTGGGTTAAGTTTAGACAAAAGGAGGCTTTCTTTAAGAAGGAGACCGAATTCAGTAGAGTCTGAAGTGAGTAAGGTAAAGTTTGAAATGGAATAAAATTGAAATTGAAATTGGTTTCCAAGGTGTGTTCATCATCGTACTAATAGCTGTGGTAGTTGGACGAAGTCTAAGTATGATTGCCATGAATTTAAACTAATCTATTGACTCGACATTGTAGAATCAGACACTTTGAAAACTTGATTTCCTTCGTTGCTTGAGAAAGGTAACGGGTATCTGTTATTTGTATCTGTAGTCCCCATACTCCTTCTTAAGGACCCCTTATAGGAGTTGGAATCGAATCTGTGTTTCCCGTTATGGATTCAAAAATATATTCTCTTTGTGTGCTGACTTTAGTTTTCAGGTTATCATAACCGAGAACTTCATCTACTTTCGTGTGTTTTACACGACCTTGCAAAGCTGTTTTATAGCGCCATCATGTTTCCATGCAGAAAAATCAAGCTTACTTCCCTAAATTTATCTCAGATTGGTTTTAATATGTTCTTATTTCAAAGAAAATGAGCATTGACACATCAAAATTCCTTATACTCTGTTAATTTCGTTTTGAGCAAGACAACAAAATACAACCGATACTTTCCCACAAATATTGTAGAACTAAAGATTATAGGTTTCTTTAGGTCCTACGAAGGCATGGACGTGGGCCATCATATTTCCTTTGAAGTTCTGACCTGAGAAGACACAATTCGACAAAATACGTGAATTCGAACAGATATCTTCACTGTGCTAGACAACTTATGGTTATCTGCGATAGTTAAATGCGTTCTGCCTCAAAATTATTTACTAACAAAGTTCATTTCATCGAACCTAGGAAATTCGTTTGGGGAAAATTAATGCTAGAGACTGTGCATTTGAGAGAATGCCCATTCCTTTCCTCGTGTAGTATCTTATTGGAGATATTTACAATTGCTTCTCGTAACATTTAATCATAATTCAAGTGCAAATAATGGGAGCAGAATTAGTAGTTAGATTAAATAAGGCTTGGGTGGAACCATGTTTTAATGCCAGGCAATTCTGATCTTTACATTAAAGCCGTCGAAGAAGCCATCAGGAGCGATAATAATAGTTTTTTTGAACTCAATGCCTTTATTGGTAATCTTCGTAAAAACATCATAATAATTATAATAAGGAATAATAAAGATTTTTTTAAATTTTTTAAAAATAATAATGATAGTGATAATAATGATAAAATTTTTTTAGCTTCATTGCCATTTATTCTAATAATAATAATTCAAACTTCATTGCCATTTATTCTTCTGTAAATTTACAGTTTCAGTACTAACATTTACATTCTCACTGTTTTCACCCGGCATAATGAATGCCGGTCCAGGAGCATCTGTATACGGATAATAATTCCCAAATCTATAGGCACTTAGATATCTCCCTGTCGTGCACAGTAAAATGAAAAAAGAGTGCTTCACCATGTCAGATAATAGTAATCATATTATATAGATTATACATCAATTTGGAAATTAGACTTCAACATAAAGTCACACAAGCTGGCATCACATTACGTCTTTCCTACCAGATTAAGCCTGTATGACGAGTTTTGTTGGTTCCAGTATCTCTAGTTTTGGTTTTCAGTAATGCAAAACGTGGGGCCCTTGCATATTGGAATAGCAAGAAACAACGGACGGTTGCATTGTCTACACGCGAGGCCGAGTATATGGCATTTGGCCTGGCAACTCAGGAAGCGAAATTTCTAGTTGCTACAAAGTGTGATGTAGGAGTCAGGATACTTTAGTAAGAAGATGTAATCGTATAATTAAGCAGAGTAAGCAGGTATTTGTAGTTAATTTTAGAAACTGGTGTAATGGAATCAGTGTATAAAAGTAGGGTAAGATTATGGGTAGATCAGATCAGCGCTAGCTATCTGATGAAACCTGTGGCATTGTAAACCATGAAGTGGTGAGTTCATTTATTATTACCATAATTTCATATATTGACGCTAGTCATTCTTGTTATTGTTCTGTAGTCTGCCATTGTGACGCTCGTAAGGCCATTTTACAAACCATGATAGAAGTGACTGTGTTAAGACTCCAACACTTTATGGAGCCAATTAGGAAACCCTGTACTGCACCAAAAATCCAAACAAATTTAAATCAAGTACCATTTTACAAGAGAAGCTAAGCAAAAAGATGTGCTACATCTTGGCTAGGTGCCAATGTCTAATAATGTAGCTGATATTTTCACCAAACCCGTAGACAAACTCAAATTAGGTAAATTCAAGAGTTTTATTATGGATCCTTAGGCCATATGTAATAAGCATACTATGTTTATTGTCTAACTAAAAAAATAGCTTGTCATTGTTTTGAGGATTTAAAACTGTTTGACTGTATTCTTCTTCTTCTCTAGTTGATCTTCTGTTCAAATGATCCCTGTAATGTAAAGATTTACTGTATATCACTTGTGCTATGTTCGTTACTCTTAAGTCTTTGTTGTTTATAGTGTAAAGGATGTAACAGACTTCAGATTAAGCGAGGGTGTCAGAGTATTGTAAACTTCGGTTTGTTTATTCTTCTATTGTATTTGTGTAGAGGTCCCCTAGGTAGTGATGAATTCTGGGATTGATTCATTTAGTTTAGTGTTTGTTTAGTGTTTAGTGTTTAGTTTAATATTTGCAAGTCGTAAATCCCTACTAGATTACAGGTTAAAGCTTGCCACGGCTTTTAATACTTACGCTAGCATTTGTGCAGATTACAGACCTCTGAGTGTAAAAGTAAATATAAACTTAGAAATGATCAGCGACGACTGGTCAGCGCTGAAGTAAGACACAGATGTTCAATATTTATGTGTTGTTGCTGTTCAAAATAGATACTCACACCCTTTTGCAAGGAAATGCAAGATGCAACACCCAGCTACCTATGAAAAACTAATTTTAGCCAACAAGGATACTGTTAAGGAGCGTAAATTAAAAAAGACAAGGGAAAAGAGAAAGGTAGCTTCTGAAGATTAGAGTGTCACAGTAACAGGTTTATGAGAAAGTAAAAATATAGCAGACAGTGTTCACATGAAATCAACATAAAGAAGATGTATATATGCGAGGGAAAGAAAAATGGAAAGAACAAGGCAATGTTATCCCTCAGAATGATACAAAGAGTAAACCAAAACCAGACAAAAGCTTTCAGTAAGCGCATCTTGATTATTTAGAGTTTTTTGTCGGTGAAGTGAATAAAGGATTTGAAAAGCAAAATAAATACAAAAGCGAGGATGTAAAGGAGCGAGGAGAAAAGGAGAAGACATTAGGAATCACGAACTGTATAAGCAGGAGACCACTCCTACTACTACTTGGCAAAAATTTATATGCTTTGCTGATCGAACGACTGTTCCAGTTTTTCAAAAGGGATAATGCAGCAGACCTAGATATCGCGATCCTTCTTCTACTCTCTTTGATGTTACCGTATCCCTTAGTGATATAACTTCCTAGGTGACAGAAACTGGAGACTTGTTCTATTGCAACCTTTTAAATCACCAATTCCTAGTTCTCGGGATGGTTTTCATCTCCTTGTTTACTGCCATCATCTTCGTCGTTCCTAAATGGTGTATCGACGCTGCTTCTGTGCTCGTATCCTTGTACAAACTTGTCTTTATTTATTGTTGAGTCCCCAAACAACAAGTACCCCAATTCGCTACTGATTCCCCTCTCCGTGGTTGTGAAGGGTCTATTATCAGCTGCATGTATCATTTCTAAAAAACACCTAAGGTAAGACAAGTGTTTCTCATTGAGGACTTACAATTTGGGAAAAGTATCCATCAACCTGAAACATTCTTTAATTCCTCTCCTTGACAATTCAAAACTTACAGAAATATCTTTATTTAACTTAAGCGACTTTACGTGTTATTCAATTGTTATTACAGGTTTTCGTCACCAACTCTTCAAAGGACCATGGAAACAAGATCTTTTTTAACCTTTTTAATACCATAGGTACCATTTTCAATTATAGGGGTGTTTTAATCAATTGATTTTGCATTTAGCTCTTAAGTATTTTGCTTTTAATATATTTTCTTTTATGTTCTATTTATAGTTGTATGTTTTTAAACAAATGTATGTATTTGTTGCATTTATTATTTCATATATACTCTAGGACGTTGTGTTTTAGTATGAAAAGAACTGTAGTAGGTGAAAAGCAGATTGTCCGCTAATGTGTTGCGCCTTCTCGAGGTAGTGGATGTTGCGTGCTCCTGTGAGCCGGAGTTATATGCCGGTGGAAGCTTTGGCTCCTGGCAGATCCTACCGACCCGGTCAGGAGGTCAAAGCGAGCCAGACGAAATGCAACAGACACACATATGCAGACACACACAGAGACACGCACAGACACACACTCACAAACAAACACACTGTCTCTCTGGAAGCAGGGAGAGGCAGTCTGGTCGTAACGGACCCAGATGTTATTGGTCATCTGGTTCATCTTAGGTAGTAGGCAGACATGAGTCAGTTCACTGACCATTGACTGGCAGCACCAGTTCAGTTATCATAGTACTGCGAACAATGTTGTGGAGTGCTAAGAGCGCAGTAACGTCAGGAGTGTACTACAGACCATCCACTGCACCCCTGTCTATCTTAAGTTGTCTCGACTCTGTGTTGCTTTTGTTTCAAGGTGGTTTTGGTGACGCTAGAGTAAACTTGACGATCTCCGCAGCTCTTTCATACCTAAATCCAAGTTCAGTGCAGGTTGCCTTCCATCCAATCTGATAAAGGTCCTGCGGTGAATCAATTAAATATAGAACACTGGAAGATTGTAGCTGTAAACTTACACACAGGTAGCTCAGGCCAAGCGGTCACTTCCCGTTAGGATCAAGACAGGAATGGGATTCAGCAGCCATCTGATTGGCTGAGCAGTCCGCTTTAGAACAGCACTGTTTGCCTCCCAGCGTAAACGGGATTAGAAAATGTGCTCCCTCTGATGATGCTCCTGGAATGTCAGAGCTTTGCAAGACAAACTTAGCCAGACTGGAAAGAAGACCTGAACTGGTAGACAGAGAACCAGGAAGATGCTGTATCGGTATTGCTGCACTCTTAGAAATACACCTGCCCGACACCAGCCAATTCTGCGAGTCTGGTGGAGGGTATTCCTTTTTCTGGAGTAGTGGAGGCAGTGAAGAATGACGCGAATCTTGTGTAGGCTTTGTCAGTCCATCAATCACCTTGTCCATCAATTATCCTCTCTTCCGAAGGCCATCAAAAACAGACTGATGACACTTTAGCTGCCTCTCAAAGGGGAAATCTGTTTGACCACAATAAGGGCCTACGCTCCGACAATGGTTTTTGACCATGCCTTTTTGCCAATACCCTTTTTCCAGTACCTTTTTGCTGGCGCCTTACTTACCATGCCTTTTTGCCAATACTTTTTTTCCAGTACCTTTTTTCCAGTGCCTTTTTTACCATGCCTTTTTGCCGATGCCGTTCTTCCAGTGCTTTTTTTAACATATCACGTAACGTGAAAAGCGCAAAACTTTTTAAAATGTATTTAACATTATATCCCCTTGTAGTAAATAGATGTTACATTATATAAACCGTGAAAGTTTTGATCCAAGTGCAATCATCATTAACCAAAAAGAGTTTGCACCTGTACTTATACCTGTTTTATTATTGAGTTAATGCGGTAATGTCTTTGAAGCAACATAATCATGAGAAACGCTACGCACATTTAATACTTTATGTTGAAAATGTAACTAAGTTTTGCTCTTACAGGTTCCATATCTTTAGTGGGCTTCACTGGTTACATCAAAGTTTTTACACACAAAAGAGGTCTTTTACTTTGGTAACACAAAAAATATTGCGTTTATTTGAGAATAACTTACGAAACAAAGAGAATAAGATTACAATAAGGGTGCGAGGTAATTAAATAGATGGCGACAAGTAAGTCTATCAACATAGATTAAATAAACATTGAAGATTAAGGTTTTTGCAGTGTTAACCTTACTTGTTTGTCGGAGCCTTCAGATATTTTAATGTAAATATTTTAAATTTAGCAGTAATTAATTACTACTAAGACATCGTATTTCTTATAGGAGATAAGGTTGTAAATATAGATTCAATCACTGAAGATATAATAATATGAATACTGAAGGAACAGAAATTAAAAATGCTCACTTACCAAAATCTAGAAACGTCTTCCAAAAGTGTTTCAAGTGCCGCTATTTCACTTCCTGATAGACTGCAATGTAAAATAAGTGTCATTAATCACTATATTATACGTAAAGTAAAAGAAACATGAGCCTTTTAAATATCACAAAATTTAAATAATTCGTTCTTAACACAGAAATTAACTTTAAAAAGATACCATTTTTAACCTAAGCTATTTTATGACCATTTTAAACTATTTTAACTATTTTAGAGGCATACGTTTTCACGTTTTTAACCCTCAAAAGTGTTGGATGAAAACACATTCAATAAAAAAGAACATTTCCCACGTTATTATCATGTGCACGTTACAGTAATTTGAGGGCTAGCAAAAGATAATTTTGTTATTGCTAGATGCCCTTACATTTTTTGGACAAAGTGTCTGTAAATGAACATAGTTCTAGAACACAAATCATGGCAAAATAATTAATAACATTACTTTGAATATGAATCCGATAAGTTGATATTGTCAGCTAGTAATAATTATCTACTTAATGCAAGAAATGTAAGAATATCTCACATTTATTTATGAGTTTCCTAAGTGATGGTATCTTATAGCCAATAATTGCCATGAATTTAAATGATCTTGTTCAGTATAATTTATACAAATCGGATCAGATATAATGATTAAAATGTTACTATTGCAAAAGGAACCTATACAACATGAGCTCTTACTAGTTTATACCAATGAATCTTGAGCCTTTACCCTTGCTTTCTTCTGAGAGAACAGTGACCAAAAACGACGCATAAAGTGTGTCTAAACAACAGAATCAAAATAATGCTCACCATGCTTACGTGGTGCTTATGTAAATTACTTTTAGTCTTTATAAATATGTTTAAGCAACTGGTTCTCTCAGACGTTTAAGAGACTGTACAAGGATATCAAACAACTTTTGTGCTTGTAGTCTAATATTTTGATAATTAAATCATTACTATTGCTTAATGGAATACTTATCAGTGTAGAAAAATTTTAGCAGGTACACGCTACTAAACCGCAAGGTAGAACGGCCTTGGGTAGGTGGTGGCCACTACATGCTCAGTACAGTATTTTCAACGAGGCGCTTTTTTTATTCCAACAGGTTTAGAGTTCTCACCTATAAAAGAATTCTCTCTTTGGGGACCCTTTTATACACCATTTGGGGAACCTTTTATACACCATTTGGGGAACCTTTTATACACCATTTGGGGACCCTTTTATACACCATTTGGGGAACCTTTTATACACCATTTGGGGAACCTTTTATACACCATTTGGGGAACCCTTTCGTAAACTATTTGGGGAAACTTTGCTCTATTTTGTGCATCGTTGTGTGCGCCTTTTGTGTATCACCAACTCTTTTTCTAGCCCAGCCTCAGCTTTTCCTTAATAGCATCAAATTTTTATCCTCAAAATTGCTGATGTGTTGCTTAATTAAATTTTATCAGAAACAAACTTCATAAGCCCAAACCGCAACCCCCGCACGGCCACGAATCCAGGCTCGTATTAGCAGACTATTAAAAAGAATTTCAGCGCAAACTTATGGCCTAATATTAGCTTATTATACACTCTTGCTTATAAAAGTGTTGCTTATAAAAGGGAGTGTGTGTTGTATTAAATTTCAACTAGAGAGAACATAGGGTGTAATCTGATTGTACTTGACAATGCTTGCAAATGTAATGTTATACAATTGGTCGTGTATTCGTTGCCCTGCAGGGCATATTTCCTGTTAAAGATTAATAGTGCCTGATGAAACAATGAGGCTGGCAAATGCGGCAACCAGTCCGTATTTTGAGCCAATACACTTCATGACATACATGCGGATGATGGTCATTAAAGTTAAACTAGACCACTCTTTATTTTAAAACGTTCACACTATTTGATATTTGGTTTCTATTTCTATTTCCACATTCTGTGTGAAAAAAGAGTAAATACCGTCATCATTTTAAAACCCTGATGGAAATCCGAGAACAAGTATTTGATCTTGCTGGCCCATCTTAGCTGAATGATTGTGCACAGATGCATGTCTACGAAAGGACTTTGGGACATATATTTTCCAAAAATATCGACTTAAAAAGATTGGACTTTAGCGGATATATGAGACCCCTTATCATACTTTCGTGTAGACTATTTTAATCCTTTTTATGAATAAACAACTGATTTCTACTCTTTTATTGTGCTGATGTTATTCTAATTTTGCCAGGTCGAGCATCGCAGACAAACCCTGTTATTGTTTAGACAGAAAATGTTTTTGGATCGTCCCAAACTGAATGTCAATCTTGTTCAGTCTCACGACACAAGTCAAAACAATAAGAAACTCAATCTAGACGCATTTTTATGTAGACGTTTTGGTCGCATAATTGGCTATACCTTGTTGTTCCATACTAGCTTCTGCCTCCCTTAAATCTTGTCTATTGTGTTTTCTTTTTTTATTGGTAGGCTTTCATTCCTTTGATTGACAAAGTATTAGTCTACTGGGATACCAATCTGCAACCTAAGATGTCTCGAGGGTCTACTAAAGACCTTGTAAGGTCCAACATCTTTGGGTGGGCCTAAGTTATGTAGCAAGGAAATAAGTACCCTTTCTTGATGCGAACTTTCACAAAACCATCAAATGACCAGTTGCTATGACTTTTCCAGGTTTAGAAAAAATTGCATCAAAAGTGGATATGAGTAGATTGTCAAATTTTATTCTACCCTGAGACCCCTTTTGCAGTTTCTATTGGATCTCAATTAAAACGCATACATATATACTTGTGAAAATAGTTCTAAAAGAGCTCCTAACAATTTCTGTTGTCAAAAGCCAAGAATGGCGAGACTCCCGAAATGCTTAACAATGAGGGGCTCAGGGACTTTGCAAATAAGTTATTTGACTAACTCCACTTAATTGACTAAAGGTTAATTAAGTGCCAAAGAAGTCAGTGGGAAATCTATGGTTACATTTCATTTATTAAATTTTAGACCGACTCTTTTATAGAGCATCAGCGAAATCCATCGTCCATATTTTAGCTTGGCATATTACAACCTTTTTCCTTCACTATTAGTCACCTCGCTGCTTCTTAAATACATTCTATTTGTGACCAAACATCTTAAACCACAGCTGTATATACCTACCCGCCTGTAGTATATCACACGGTTTAAGAAACGTTTAACAGATGTCTATTAATTTTACAGTTATTTCAGGTCGAAGTAATTGTCCTAAGACTGATACGACGGTAAAGAAAGAAGTCAAAGCTTACAAAAGTCATTGTTCTAAATTGCTGTCTTGTTTGACAACCATATAGAACACATCCCTTTCCATTGGAAGTAGTAAAGCCGAAGCATTTGGGAAAGTCTGTTAGAAAGAGAACTCAAGCGAAAATTTTAATTTATTCTTTGTTGCTATGAAGAAATCCTAAATACTTTTACATGAAATGCAGTAGTGTTAGGTGTATCAAACAGCGTATTTCAACAACCCTTGCACATTTTAGGTTGCCCTTACTTGTTAAATATTCAGTCAAAATACACTGATCAGTTGACGGATCTACTTCCTAACAGCCAGTAAAAATACAGTACAATCTGACTAAGAGTCAAATGACCATCACAAATAATGACGTGTATCCTTAATTCACAAACTTCCATTTCATTGTTACTTTACAATCCCATTTGTTCCAGCTGCCTTGGTTAGTAAATGTTATATACTTTTCTATCCACTCTACTTATTATAAACCTCTCCTCTACTAATTACCTGAAAGACAACACATAAGAAATCATAAACAGATAGAATAGGTAAGTGAGTAAGTTTATAACAAATGAATGTAAGAAAGAAAAACACAGAAAGCGAGAATAAGTAACATCTACCTAAAAAAAAGAAAATAATTAAAAATTCGAAACATTACACAAACGCCGTTATTAGTTGAGAAAGTATCCGACAATATTTAAACAATCCTTTGTAAAAGTATCACAAACCAATTTAGAAGCAGTTCTGGTAACTCCCAAACTTATCTATTAAATTGGCCTTTCTATTTATAAAACTATAAACTTACCATGAAGGTATCCTCTACAGCTTCTACTATAAGGTTTTACCGATACTCTTCGACTTGGGTCAAAATCATTTCCTTGTCCATCCCAAAACGTACTTCCGTCTCTTTTATTCATTGGATGTGGATTTATAATCTGCAAAATAAAGTTACAGGTTTTACATGAAAGATGATAGCAATTTTGGGAGAGGGGGTTACATTTATGTTTTTGAAAATAATCAAATATGAACGTTAGTTACAGTCATAGTTACTATTGCCTTTTGAGGTAGTAGCAAAACGTTACAAAAATGAGAGTAAATACGAGCCTTGGTGAATACCTCTCAATCTAACAACATACAATGAGCTATCGTCAAACAGGGATTTCGTATTCCGAAAACCAAAACCCTGGGATTGCAAATACACTTCATAAAATTTTACTTAAGATAAATCACAAAAAAGAGACATCGCTTCATTCTTAATACTTGACTATGACGTTATAAAGGCATTTTTATGGGGGGCTAGAAGAAGAAAAAGGGAAATATTTCCTCCAAATCAAGGTAATTTTAGTAAAGATAGCCTAACTTGTTTTCTTTGAGTTGCCATTGACAGTAAAAGTTACAAGAAGGGAACCGGGTCAAACATTAGCACGCGCACTTACTGGTAGAAAGAGAGAGAGGAAGAGATAGTAGACCAGTTAATTAAAGTAGAGTTTATTGCATTTATGTAGCGATCTTTATGTGCTTGGCCCAACGATAGGTGGTTTACAATTACAATTTCAAAGCCCGGTATCTCACTTGCATTTGAAGCCTGCCCTTAGTATTTTTTTCTGATGCACTTAGAATCCTTGGAAATGTCACACACAGCGTTTAGTTGTTTTGTTGTTATCACAGCCACGTCCCAATTTTACATTGCGATACAGTCAACTAGTGGATGCAATTTTAATAGCATTTGAAGCTTTCAAGTAACAATATGAAATAATAATCATACAAAGTACGATAGAGCAACCTTAAAGATGAAACGAATTATCATAGTAAGTCAATTCTCAAAAGACACTTTAAAATGGAAATATGTTACCACTGGGGTGGGGTAGGGTATTAGGCTTTCGGTACTTTGACACACTATAACTTAATATCAACCAATGCTATTACAGCGATGTTTAGCACGTTTAAAGTTTAGCTTATTGCCAACAAATTGAGAAAAATTAAATTGAATTTGATGTGATTGACGTCATATATTGCTATGAAATGTTTCGCAATATTCAAAAATTTGAAAAATTTATAAAAAAGGCCCTACACATACTTTTTGAGTTAAATTTTGATTTTTTACAGGCTTTTAGTATTTCTAAGGTATTCCTGCAAGTATACGTTGTATTTAAGAAAAATATGTTACATTTTGAGAAAATTATTTTCAGAAAAGTATCAGTTTTGAGTTTTCTTACTTGTAATCCAGCCGTTATTAATTATTTGGACTACAAAATTTCCTAAAAACAACGAAAAGATGACTCTCAAAATCACTGTTGGTACAAAATTATCTAAAGTGATGTTCTTATAATTATTTTGATTATATCGTTTTATAAGGTTATCTACTCTTCACCTTATTGCACAACGAATTTTTACATTTTTGAGGAAATTTCAGCAAATTTTGCATCTGACACTTATTAAATTTGACAATACGAAATGGTCGGTGCAACTGAGGAAAGAAGACCCAAGTTTAAAGATGTAATAATCATATTCTTAAAAAAAGTAATAAAACCGAAAAGTTAAAATTTCCACTATAGTTCAACAAAACGCCAATATCGCAAAATTTAAAAAGTTTCAAAAACATTTATTCATGATAAAAATTTTTAGTAAAATTTAGGAAAAGTCACAAAACTTCACGTCAATCCTTCAAGACGTTAAAAAGTTATGAGCTGAAATGTGTAGCCGCGGTCCTACTAGCCAACCTCCCTCCCTTTACGGTAGGGTTAAATGTAAACATTGCAATAAAATATTATCATTTTCTTTTTATTATTCAGGTCAGGCTGGTAGAAAGACAAAACGTGATCGCTATGTCAGGGAGTTTACTCCTTGTGATGACTATAGCGGAAAAGAGCTAGCCAGATGCATGAAATTCAAAAATGGCAACACATTTCTTCAGGCCACCGGCAGATTTAAATTTGGCGGGTGTATATACTCAGCAACTTGTCATCCGCAGAAGGAAAGTTTCTACTGTCAGCATGTTCATAAGTACAGCACAGCCTTTTGTTTTGATTTCAAATGCTTCATATGATGCAAAGATCCAGATGTAAACAACTGTCGTTTTCATGTAGAGACAAGCGTAAAGTCATACCATTTTCTGATTCTTGTAATTCTGTGCTATGAACACCAAGGGCGTCAAATGTATTCTTACATACCTACCTATTAAACAGTACACAGAACTGTCACTTAATATGGAATGTATGTACCAGTTGACACATGTCAAAAAGTGAGGTAGTTGAGGTGGCCGGTGGGTTTATGAACAGCGATGTCTTACTACACCACTTTCTTATCCAAATATCTCAGGAGTGCATAACATTCAAACAGCTAAGAGCAGCCACCTCCAGATAGTGTGCTATTTTGGAAAAATGACCACCATGAGTATGCAATATCGATCATTTTCCCATACGGATACTTATCTAGCAAACTTCCAAATGGTGACCCAATTTCGAGAAAGTGGAGAAGCCACCTAGAAGGGTACCAATTAGACAAAGAGAAACTATTTGCTTTTCAAAAGCGGTCATTTTAAAATTCACGAACCAATCTTATGTGCGGCAGAAAAAATCGGAACTCATTTCATTAGTTATTCTAATAAATTTCTGAAACATTTCTTAAATCGACAACAAACTCCATTATGTTGGAAATTGCAGGGAGCTGGCTTTGAATTGGAACTAAAATGAGTAAATAAATTTAACCAACACGATCATCATTAATTGGATAAAAGGAAACATTATTTTTAAAGGAAGGAAATCGAGGTTATACCTTCAAGGAGAACAGCCACGCATTCAGTAAAATTTTGATGGTGTTGGGGGGCAATTTCAAATGTATGTGTATTTGTTATGTTTTAAAAGGAGCCCCTCCCCAAATTTCGCCAGCTATGTGACCTATCAGGCTTCTTTTGAACATTCAAACCTATCGTACATAAGTTCTCAAATATTTACTTAGCTGTTCATGTGAAAGGTGGGCTGCTAGATCTGGTCTTTATGTTTAGAGTCTTATTAGGCTATATTTTATAGCAGCCTCGTCGCCAGGTAGCTGTCTCGATGTAACTTACGTCATTGTGACGTAGTCACTATTTTCTTACGACATTTACATACATGATTCTTCATTTACTTGTTGGATTTTCAAATCAATGGATCATGGGTTCGAGTCCCCTCAGCTCCCTTAGTGAAAAATGAAAGCAAGTTATTGTGGTAATGCTCCACTCGTCATAATTATATGATAATTGCTATGAGTACTCATATATCTCTGGCACTGACGAAGTCTCCAAGCCAAAACACAAATGATAATTATAATTAATTAATTTCCCCTTACCCACTGAGTGGAGGAGAAAACATGATAAAATTGACTTGAAATTTCTCACCTTAATGATTGGACTTGATGGTCCAATGGTTAAGGTTTGTGTTTTCAAGCAACTGAGTCTTAGGTTCGAATCCCCTCAGTTCCCTTAGTGAAGACGGCAAGCTATTGTGATAATGCTCCACTCATGATAAAAATATATATTTAAAATATGAAAATATAGATGACTTAATACATTAATATTCGTATTGATTAAGAAATGTAAAGCAGTAATAACCGTAATTTCAAAATGATAAAGAGTAAAGACTTTTGTTGAAGAATTAATTTAAAATGGAAGTACTATGTTACGGACCGTACACGTTATTCTAAAGTTGTTGGATATTACTGAATAACATCAGTTTGGACAGTAACGATTGTTGAAAGTTTGAATCGTTCGTAATTGTGTTGACAATGTAAGCTTAACGCCCTCCTAAACTAGTGATGGAAGCGAGTTAAGTCAGTCGGTAGCGAGCTGGTTTAGCGAGCTAAAGGTTGATGGTTCAAGGCTATGCTCTGTCTTCAATCTTAAAACTCCTACTGCGAACCCAGCAGGAAAATAGGTACCTGGCATTAGCTTGGGAAGCATAAAAGGCGGCGAGGAAAGGAACTGCCCACCCTATCCACATCACTGTGGCTCAGTACCTGCGATTCTCTACCATATTACATCTGCTACGCTCTGAATAGTGTACGGGACTATCATTTAACTAGTGATTAACAACTTCCGGCCCACAACGAACATTATGTGACCTTTTGACCTTCATGGAACTTTGGGGGCAAAAGGACAACTGTACGAGTAAGCAGGCTTTCTTCACACCTCACAACTGAGGATAAGGAGGCACAATTACGGATCGCTATCAGCCTAATTTTGACTAGCTCACCGGCAATATGTAACACAAGATATCACGCTAACATACTTTCTTACACATTTTTATCAAACCTACAATTTTTTTATCCTTTCAAATTTTTAAGTTAATATATCATATTGAAAATGCAGTAAGTCCATAGCAAAATCTGCTATTACGTTGGTTCAGCCCGTTTTGGCGGACCTGCCACACTAGGATACCGGGCATCGAAGGTGTTGCAACGTGCAGATAATAGTGAAACATGTACCTCGTTGCCGAAGTTAAATAATCCAGCCTCGTTTTCACCTATGCCTTCTTATTTGTTTTAGCTGTGGATCTTGGTGGAGAATTTCAGGTCGAGGTAAGTTGAAATACATCGTAGACATAACAGATAGCATCATCATCATCATCATCATCATCATCATCATCATCGTCATCATCATCATCATCATCATCATCGTCATCACCATCATCATCATCATCGTCATCATCATCATCCTCATCCACATCATCATCATCATCATCATCATCGTCGTCGTCATCATCACTATCATCATCATCATCATCATCGTCATCATCATCATCATCGTCGTCATCATCATCATCATCATCATCATGATAATGATAATGATAATGATAATGATAATGATAATGATAATGATAATGATAGTGATAATGATAATGATCATAATGATAATATTGATGATGATAATGATGATGATGATGATAATGATGATGATGGTAATGGTGATAGTGATGATGATGATGATGATGATGATGATGATGATGATAATAATGGTAATGATAATGAATTATAAATTGGTAACATGCAATACACATTTTTTTGATTGTGGATTAGCTCTAAGCAAGACTCGTATCTAGTTTTGCTTTTAAACAATACTTTCCAAACTTTAGAAACATTTATAGGGGGTCTTAAGATTCAAAATGTTTCTGATGCATTATGATACGCTAAAATGAAAAATGTATATGCCGGTAAGAATGTCAGGGGCGGAATAGGCTAGTGAATTCTCTCAAAGGAGGTGGCATCCCACCTTGCCCCCCTCACTTTCGTGAGCAGATGATGTAAGTTTACTTAAACCGTGCTGTGCAAGCCAAGTTAAACTAATATGGAACATGCAGAGTAATTTCTGTGACCTCTGATGTATTACAAGGCACAGTGTTTTCAATGCAGATCCATTCCAAGCTTATCTTCCTATCTTATGTTCTTAATTTTTCCTTTTCTATAGCAAAACATGGAACGACCTCTCCTGAAAGAAGATGTTGATAATGGCACTAGTCCACTTTTTATTCACTTTGATGGAGACACCAACCTGGTTTACCTTGCTGGTAGGGTGAGTAATTTTATTTATTTTTTAGTAGTTCCATACTCTATTCAAGGTGTAGAGGATCTGATATGGAAGAGAATTACATGTCCTGAGCCACGGCACTGTGGGGAAGGGTGGTCAGTTCCTTTCCTCTCTGCCTTTTACCACCCCCCAGCTTCTGTCAGGTACTCATTTTCCTGCTGGGTTTGCAGTAGGCGTTTTCAGATTGATTGCAGAGCATAGGCTCAAACCATCAACTTTCAGCTTGG
Organism: Alatinidae sp. Z8VKAUB7J3; assembly: GCA_010016025.2. NCBI lineage: Eukaryota > Metazoa > Cnidaria > Cubozoa > Carybdeida > Alatinidae > Alatinidae sp. Z8VKAUB7J3. Next base: position 6,732,870 of record JAAAKM020073195.1, on the reverse strand, counting down.
TAGATTAAGTTTCGGTTGGTCTGTTCTTACGTACGTACAGGGGTCGAAATAACCGTCCGGCACCAGCTAAAGCCGGCTTAAGTTGTCGTTTAGCCGGTTCGATAAGGTATTAGATTTCAGAAAAAAGCCGGCTCGAAATTACATTAGGTATAAAAATTTACCAATTTTTTGTATTTATGGATAGAAATTTTCATGACTTGGCATTTCCGTTCATCACGGATGAAAGTTAATCGCATTCCTCCCCATAATGCATTGGTCGAGAGGCAATGAAATTGCTGAAAATGGTCAGGGAAATAGGCATTTTGGGCTAAATAATCCACCAAAATCGAAAATTTTTCGGGGCTCCGCCCAGGCCCTGCTAGGGGGCTTAAAGCGCCCACCAGACTCCAGATGAACGTACTCGCTTCGGGTGCTCCGCGGCCTCCTCTCGTATCGCTCGCTTCGCGCGCATCAAAACAGCTGGTTCGATTAAAGTTCCTTATTTCGACCCCTGACGTATCCATTTTTCTGAGTTTATTTTCTTGTTGGCTTTTTTTTCGCTTACCAAATACTCAGCAATATAAAGTTCGTTTTCTCTTCTTATTTGTCAGGGCGATGGCAATATACGCTATTTCGAAATAACCTTTGCTCCACTGGGTATCCATTTCTTGAGCGAATTTCGAAGTTCGTCTCCACAGCGAGGCCTAACAGCACTTTCCAAAAGAGCTCTTCGTGTTAACGACTGCGAAATTTACCGATTCTATAAGCTGAATTGCAATAGTTTGGAACCTATCTCCATGATCGTGCCCAGGAAGGTAAGTTCAGTGCCAATATGTGTTATATATCAGTACTGTAATACACCTATTTTTTATAAGAGCATTCGGAATTCTTCAAGTCTTCAAATTTTCTTAGATATGTGAAAAATAAGCCTTAAAAAGTTCCTAAAGTGTTCTTAATTCTGAATCATATACATACATACATACATACATACATACATACATACATACATACATACTGGCATGCAGGGCAGAACGTACCAGCATATGGCAACCAGCATTACTAGTAGAAATTATTGATTACTTGAAGATAAATTTTGCTTGGAAAATAACATACCTTTGTGTACGTGGATTGAACTTTGGATATCAAACGTAGACTTCGTTTTGTTAAGATATTTTTAGAATGTTGATAAAACTACATAGATACATGTAAATTAAGGCGTAAAAGTTTAGTTATTGAACGAGAGAAGTTACGATGAGAATATAAATAAAGAATAGACGCTGCCTGTTACGCCTAAAGAAACGTGTGCTCTTATGGAGTATTTAGGCTCTTCATTCGAGGATCAGCTTTGCTTGTGTGAGCGCGATCACAACAGTAAGTGAGTTGTGTAATAGAGGAGAATTGGAATATATTTTGTTGCAAGCTATTTATCACTGGCGCTTGTTTTGTCCAACGAACATAACAAACACATCTTGCGTGATACCTTAAATAAAAAGGCATTTTGTGATGGCATTTAGAAAACACGGCAATAAGCGTGTCGTTACTACCACGTTACCAAGGCTGTTATGACGTGACGAGTGTTTCCGGTTTAGTTGCGTATTTGTCAGCTGTGAGGCGAAAGTGAGGAGAAAATGAGGGAAGAAAGGTTAAGTCCATTCTTTCAAGCATCAATTCTCAATGGGGCTCTTTGGACCCACCTTAGGGGTTATTTGAGATTTCAAAAGAAGTGAAATTGGGAAGAAGGGTTCTAAGAGGCGTTCCACAGCTAATAACATATTTCATTGTTTTCTTATGTCAAAATGCCAAAACCGGAAAAGGGGTTGATAAGAGTTATCCCTGTGTACTCCCTATGATCGGAAATAGACTGGGTCTAGTCAGGTGACTAGCCAGGAGCTACTCCCTAGTATTATCTTTAAGGAATAGTAAGAGTAGATTAGTCAGAGTTTGGAGTTAATACATAGAGTTTGGTTTTATTGTCAGAGTTCAGTTTGATTGTATAGAGTTCAGTTTTGATTTCGAGTACAGACGATCGCTAACTGATCGAGTTTGAGCTATTGATTTTATTGGAGTCGAATATATCGAGTACAGGAAACTTGGCCTGTTTTCTGAGTATAGTTGACCAGTAGTTTCATATTCTTAATCACCCTAGTTGCACATTTTTGTTTAAAGTCTAGTAGGTAAGTTACCCCTCTTTTATTGACTGTTTATTTCTTGGTGTACTTGTTTATTATCGATGATGTGAAACAATGCTGAATTCTTTCAAGGGGGGTACTTAAGAATTTTGGCAGCTTATGGGGGGTAATTTACTGTCTGAGGTTGAGAAACCATGATTTAGAGTAAGGATAAGATGGAAATCTTTTTGGGAGTTGCGATTGATTACAAATTGAATCGATGGTTGAAATGGCACACGTGTACAGTTCGAAAACCGTAGATTCAGACCATTCAGAAGTATCAAAATCCAGAGCTTTCCATTTTACCTACTGCCTCTCCTATTCCCCCTTTATAAATGTAGGGTTTATTAACTAAATTTAATGCATATCATTGAATATATTTTATTTTAATTAGCATATTAACAGGTGAATGCCTTGATGCACCATCAACTCAACTTTGTTACATTATCGGATACAAAAATGGTCGGATTCAATCACCCATGAGAATTCAAATTGTTATCAGATTCAAAATTATCCAATCTGAAAAGCTGGTTTAAAGATTTCTGGATACTTGTGCAGGTTCCTGGATACGTGTGGGCCAAAATTGCTTCTCGGTCTTTTGGAAAGGAATGGATATAGTATCTGTTCTCATTGATGACAGATGCTTTCCATAATCCGCGAGCGGCGGTCCTACTGGGCTGTTAAGCCTGCTTCATGGATTGCTTTTCTGCCCGGTAGCACAAATTGAGGGGCGTCGCACTTGGACGCCCAAGCTGCCCTTTATTTATTAGTTAGCCTGTTTGGTGGTTTTTCTGTTTGTTTAGGGTAGTTTCAATGTCGGAATTGCTTTCCAATGGGCGCGACAATTTTCTGGTCAGATGTATTGTCACACCTCAATACTCAGTGAACAAACAACCTAGACAAGTTATACAGCTAAACCATATTTAATATTGCGTACAAACTGTCTATCAGTACACCGAAAGGTTGCGCTTGCACGTAGGACATGACGGGTGCGTTCAGCGATTGTACGCTTGGAATAGGAGAAATTAGGTATTATGTAATTAAAAGTTCATTTTTGTTTCCACCTAATCACCATTCCGTTGTTTCAAAGCGTATCACTACAATTTTTTGAATAGGCGAAGGGCATCGAAATAATTTATCGAGCATGTCGCACTAATTTGACGGATCAACATCCATTTTGTGATTCTTTGTGATGACTCTTAAAAACCTAATAACGAGAGTCATTAAAGAAAGGGGTTTAATAAGCAAACTAAAAGTCAAGTTTATTTTTTTTTTAAATTAAGTTGTAGTCAATAATAGTGTTTTCCATCATTAAAGTGCCTATTTCATTGATGCTGAGGCATAATCTGTGTCGTGGAAGTTGTTTGTGGACACTGCAAGGGCTGTAAGGGTTGCAAGGACCGGGCTAAAAATTTACTAAAAACGCATCACCCAGTGTTTCGTACATAACCTGAGCGCATTCGTTTTTCTCTACTTTGCTTTAGTAATCAATATATTGTTGAATAATTACTTTAGCTAAGTCCGGATTCTTCTACAAGTATTGCGCTACTTTGGCATCTCCCATGATTTGTCATAGTAGTCTTAGCACTCACTTAGAAGCAAATTTGGTTGTACAGGGTCTGCTTATGTTGCCAAACGAAGCTTTGATCGCGTTACAATAACTACCTATGTTCGACCGCTGTTTCTCAAGCTATATTAACCACAGCAAATTCCCACTGATACATACAGCGAAGAGGAGGATTCCTCCATGAAGTATGAGATAAATTTGCAAACGTCATAATAGACTCTGATAGAAGGAGGGAAATAATTGGACTTGTACAATTTCTTTACGGTAAACTGTACCCCATTACGGTCTTATATATGACAGACCTCGGAGAGCTAGCTTTGACTCCCAGGTCATGGACTTCTAAATAATAGCATCTATTATTTAGAAGTCCATGCCCCAGGTACAAACGACCCCTTGTTATTTCGGTTGGCATGTGTAACCATGACTGAGGTTAAGTACTTAAAGCTACAATCGAACAACCTGCAATCTCGTAATATAAAGTATTATAAAAGAATTTGTAAATTCTTTGCAAATATTGAATGACTGCGTAAAACAACTTGTCCTTTAAATGTAACGTCCGTATTTCTTCGCAGTGGCATAAAACGCTAATCCGAGGATGCGTGACTGCCAAATTGATCAACAGAAAGTGAACGAACTTCGAGAATTATGCTTGTACTACTGATGGCATCGTGTCTCAGTGATTCAGGTTCCTTCATTGTTTGTTAAGACTTGGTTTCCAAACAACCAAAGTTATTAACAAAAAAAGGCAAATTTTCAAAAATACTTTATTAATTAAGTACTGGTTCAACGACACCAGGGACTGAGTATATGTGACGGTACTATAAACCTATCTTGCGAATGGGCTCTGAGAATGCACTCTTTTTCTTTCAATGATGAGCGACGTCTTTTATCTGCCTTCAACCTTGCATAGACGGTGATGTTGCTCTAGGTACTGGTAATGAAGATGACCGTGATGATGATAATAATAATGGTGTATGATGATGATGAGGTGGTGATTACTATTATCATTAGTATCACTGTCATTGTTAAAACGTTGGGGAGAACGCTGATGAGAATGATGATGTTAGCGATGACGATGATGGTATTGATGATGATGGCGATGACGACGATGAGAATGATATCGACGACTACGATGATGATGATTATGATGTTGATGTTGATGATGATGATAACGATGACGATGATGATGATGATGATGATGATGATGATGATGATAATGATGATGATTAGCAAATTGATAAACATGATTTGAAAGCTGTCACTGTAAAATTTTCAGCTAGCATTAAAACCTTAGCGATTTTTTTTAGTTTTTCTGAAGCAACACTATCTTGTGTCTTAATTTGAACTAAACTTAATTTGGGACGGCAAATCAAGAAGGTGTTTGATGGACGTTCTTCTGGAAGATTTCATGATTATGAAACACTAATTATACTATAACTTTAATCAAAACGAATGCTTTTTAATGTTATATGGGAGCCATGTGTCAGAGTATGATTCTCAACATGTGAGTTCGTATGTTCTGTGGTGACAACTACACCGACAAATTATAGGGAGAACGTCAAGAAGGAAACTGCAATTATGACAACGTTTTGTCTTTTCTTTAAGACTTCGTCAGGTCCTTGTACATTGGGGGTTATAACGTGAAAATGTACAAGGACCTGACGAAGTCTTTAAAAAAAGACGAAACGTTGTCATAATTGTAGTTTCCTTCTTGGCGTTCTCCCTATAGTGAGTTCATATATTCTGAAGTCCCTTCGAGATAAATTCTAGTCCAACCTCATCAACCATTAAGAAAGAGATTAAAACCTGTGGCATTCAGCGAAACACTGCAGGTTGTAGCTGAACGTAAATTTGATAGATGATTTTACTTCATTGTAAATTAGAGGTCTGCAATACGAACCGAAAGTCGGTTTTTGGTCCGATTGTATCTGTCATAAGTAGTTCGGATTCGAGTCGGACCTGTTTTTCAAAGTTATAAGACTTTTTATTTCGGTTTTACGTCTCTCGTGTGTCATAGTGTCTATATTTCAAGACTCGTAAGAACACGAGTTGTGTGTTAATTAACTTAGATGTAGCCTCTCTCCCACAATTGTTAACTTAGGAGGGGTGCGAGTAGATAATTTGACGCAACAGTTATGGAAGCCACCATTGTTGTGTGATGAGCTATAACTCATTATCTGTAACGCATTAGCTGTTTTTTATTATTTACAATAGTACAAAATACAAATGATCTTTATCCGAAATTTAGTGTTTTTAGCATTTTCATGAGATCGGATTGGGATCGGATTAAGTATAGCTTAAGCATTTGCATTCGGATCCGATTTTGGTTTAGCTTTAACTAGCTTTGGTCGGTTTGAACGTCTGGTTTTAAACCGATATAGACCTCTAGCTATCCTCATCTGATTTTCAATTGTAAACATAACATTTTCTGTCATTAAGCCTAGCTATCAACGAATCCTCTAAAAGTCTTCTTCAGATTAAAATATTCTGCTACTTCAAAGCCATTTATCAGCCGCACTACGCTGCATAGAGTGATACTACTTGCCTTTCATGATGTCATTGGTGTTTACACTGCACCAGAGCAAAGGCAAGCTGGATTGAGAGCTCGCCAGATCAAGAAAGTAGCAATAACCGCTTCGTAGCTTGACTGTACGTTCAATGCAAGAAGCTACCGAGCTTGTCTCCAAGTTTTCAAAAGTGGGATGAGAGATGCGAGACATAAATAAGCCAGGAAAAGCTTAGATTGAGATTGTCCTAGAAGAAATGGCAGATTTCATATACTTAGCAGATTGTAGAGAAGGAAGGCCAGCCACCGGAAAATATACCCATCAACTTCCAAGCAGCAATTCGTATTCTTATTCTTCTTTTTCTTTTTCTTCTTCTTCTTCTTCTTCTTCTTCTTCTTCTTCTTCTTCTTTTTCTTCTTTTTCTTCTTCTTTTTTTCGTCCTTCTCCTTTCGGCTTATATCATTTAGGGGTCGCCACAGTGAGTCCACTCCTTCCACCTTTTCCTATCATGTGAATCTTCCTCTCTCACTACTGCATTCCTCATATCTTCCCTGATTGAGTCCATATAACGTCGTTTTGGTAGCAGCAATTACAGTCGACATTTTACCCTATGTACAGATATTCGACGGTAGCCTATATTTTTTATTATCTGAAGTAAAGTACCATTTGTTTTCAAATACGTATCAGTGTTTGTGAATGTGTAGACGCAGAATGATGCTAAACTTGATATACCGAAGAAACTGGACGGCAATCACAAACGGTTGTGTGACGTAAATAAGGAAGATATACAATACGCGAAAATCTGGCTCTTAAGTAGAATTCCACCCCTTCGTGTCAGCTGCATTTCTTGTGGCCATGTTTGCGGTTTGTACAATCTTTAATGTTACTTATCCAGTTCTTTCTTGGTCTAACCCTGCCTCTTCTTCCAGGTACTCTCCAACGCATTATCGTGTTTGCTAAGCTAAGTTTACTTGGATGTCTAGTAACATGCCCGAACCATTGCAATTTATTATATGCAAATGTTAAAGCAAAGTGAGATACTGTGTTTTGAGTATCTGTATGTATCACGTACAAAGAAATATAGCAGTGTTCTTACCCTAAGTCTACTTGTTTAACATTGAGCAGTCAAAACCTCCCTATTAGGTATCATCTAACAACCGGAGTAACTTTAGGGTTGACGATTTAGTGTATGTTCGAAATTAACATGCTACTAAAGCAGGACCTCAGTGGTTTCCTGATGTAATTGACAGTGCATTGTCGGATGTTCGATCTCGACTTGTAAACAGATCTGGTAATCTTCATGTTAATGATCTGAAGCCTCGTTTTGAAGTACAGGCTGATAATGGTATGATACTTTTTGCTACAGTTACAAATCATGGTAATGATGCTCGTCATGATGATCACAATTATGACCGCGTAGTTGATCGTCTGGAGGTTGAACCTACTCGCGACAATGTAATTCATGTACCACCTGTGTATTTAACAAAGTCAAGTCGAACAGTCACTCCTCCCGATCGGTATGGTTTCCATTAACCGGTTTATGTTGAGGACAACATGTAATTTTTAGAAAGCAGGGTGATGTCGTAATCTACATACTGTAACATGAGCCCCTCAGGTCTCTATGAACATGAGTATAAATATCATGTAAAATTATGTTTGTGTAGAATCGTTGTGAAGTGTGGTTAGATGAATATATCTGTGATTTCGATATCTTCCTTGATCCTAACTTGTGTGCTTCTCGCCGCACTACATACAAAACAGAGATTTTTACAATTGGACTGCCTTTCCTGTAAGCCATTGAAACATCTTTAACATTCATCCACAACGGCCTTATCTACGACGTGCAGCAGCTCAGTAAGCTGAACATGGCCTGGACTCCAGGCAACAATAACTATCAAACATTCTTGATGTCCAATGAAACTAGAAAGGAAAGAGAACAATAGATTGCCTATAAATAGCTTAAACATGCTCCAATTTCAGCAAAAGTGACACTTCTATTGGGAATTGTACATAAATCGTTGTATTTGAGGCGATGGTCCTCTAGAAGAAAGTTTAGTCTAAACAAATAATTCGGAGCATTCACAGGTCATCATTTTCATAGTTCGAGATTGTTGATAGAAGTGGCAATGTGGATTATGATCAACTAGAACTCTGTTTAAAACTTGACTAGTTTCCAGATTATAAAATATCCAAAAGCTTTATCAATACTTCCCTTGTCTTCGAAATGGCTGACCCATTGCATTTTGGTACAGTTCAATTGAACAAGGATGAAATACCGACTTTGACGAATGGTAAGGAGATTTTTGAGAAGCTGCAGTCTATTGCGGAGAAAGGAGGACAGGTGAGGCATCGTTGAAACTTTGACTAGGGTACATTAATATCAAAAATATTTATATTTGTTAATATCATCTGTTATAATGTTAGGGAAGCGTTTATGCAAAATTCTGTTGGTTATTTTAAAATCAAGGAAACTTCTTAGTTGCTGTTAAAATGTTCCACTTCCATTTATTGAACATGATCATAAATTAGACTTAATATGCCTTATTGCAGACGTATTTCTGCCTTATTATGATAATCAGAATAAGAGAATATTTCGTTTAAATCATAAAACCATTGTGAGTAACTAGGAGAAAAGATCACGGACATATAATACAAGAGAGAAACGAATTTTCTTAGAAATAAAGACGGAAGAATTATTTTTTGAATTGAAACAAATACATAACGAGCTATTTACATGTATAAATTAAAATGTATAATATGATTCGGTATCACGGAGAAAAAATAACCTTAGCAGCCTGTTAAGCAACTTTAGCCCTGAAAGTGTATCATACCCTTAGCAACCTTGGCTCTGACCCTGAAAGTCGAGTTGCTCATATAATAAAAAATGTGTAGTTTCGCATTCGTTCCTTAAGCAAGGAAGTGTTTATTAAGTTTTCAGCAAAAGATATGGGGTATCTATTTGGGAAGTATATTGAGTTGTCAATTATCGACCAGCTACAGAGCTACCGAGACTGCTATTAAGGCGGAAGGGTTATTCCAATGGACGGAAGAGAAATAGACTGTAACGTATTTCAAGAATGATCAGTGTCAGTTACATAGGATGGGCCAATCAAATGCAGATGGGAAAGACTGGTGTAACAAGTAAAAAAAAGGCATGAGCAGCTGTGAAAAGCTACATCAGCGAGGAAGCGTCAATTTTGCTTCGAATTTCACTAAAAGTGCTAAAGTTCATGCTATCGTTCGGCGCCTGTATGATCTGGCATCGTCAAGATGCATTCATGTTAGCAAAATATGCTCCTCCTAGACCCGTTTATTTCACTAATTTGTGACAATAGCTTGAAGTTCTAACTCAACTGACTCTTCCTTTTCCTTTAAACATAGAATATATTGTGTTTGCATGAGAGCAAGACCTCCTTAGAGGTAAAGAAAGCACAATGGCAACTATGGTCAGTGCTTTTCAAAAATATTTTTAAAGATCGGTACTTTGGAGGGTATTGAAAAACTACGGTATATCTTCATCAAGATGTATTACAAAATAAAACAAATGCAGTCAAAACGTGTATTTTTGTATTTACTGTAGGCCCTATATATACGTATGTATTTAGGTTTGCGCCAGTGAGTGACACTACATGAATTTCCAAAGAGACACATGAAGATTATCTCTTTCCCTCCCCAAACGCTAATGCAGGGGTGGGGGAACAGGGGGCATTCCCCCCAATTTGCAAAATCTCAGTTTTTTCCGTGACCTCTTTTCGGCTTTATCAAAATTAAAATTGGTTGGGACAGACATTGTGTCACATTCACAACAAGATATGCATATCAACACGAAACACCCCTTTCCACACAATAAGTAAAGGCACGATAGGGGAACGTAACAAAAAAATTTAATTCCAGCCCTCTTGCCTCACCCCCAACCCCCCCCCCACCCCAATCCGCCTTACCTTCAACCGTCCGTGTAATGGGCTCGGGAACTGAGGTTGTATATTGCGAGAGTAAACCGTTAACTCCTTGAATAAGTGTTACACGACGAGTTTAAGATATTCCGAAGGAGAAAGATGGTAATTGGAATATAGGAAAACATGAAGAAAGCTGGAGAAAATAACCTCACCATCGCTACTTAATCTCACGTAGATGGTCGAGAGTGAAGGTAAAACGCTATACGCAAAGAGTTTGTAACAAATAAGAGGATTAAAACACAGTAATAGAAATAATAGGTAAATGAGTAACACACTTTCTGTCAGCCGTGCTCTTTGAAAGCACGAATAGGTTCAAATTTTTAAATTTTATAGTGTTAGCTAAAAACAGATAAACGCGTTGCAAATCTTTCCTCTAACCTTTGACATGTACGGTAAGTGCAATTGAGTGATATGTAAATTTGTAAACTGGGAGACTTTCATAAGTGATGAAAAATACCCAAAACCAATCTATAGGAATCAAATATAAAAGTTCACCACAACCATCATCATTTATACCACAACCACAACCATCTTTTATACCATCACCACAACCATCATTTTTTATACCACAACCACAACCATCTTTTATACCATCACCACAACCATCATTTTTTATACCACAACCACAACCACCTTTTATACCATCACCACAACCATCATTTTTTATATCACAACCACAACCGGTTACTAACAGGCTTGAAAGTTTTGCCGGCACTTCTCTTTGGCCTCATCGACATGTTTGCAAACAAACTTGACCGAGACAAAAATAGCCTCATTTTCAGTGAGATTTCCGAGAAATTCCTTAGCTGCCCACAGTAAACCAGAGTGTCATTTTGAGAGGACGTAACGCCAACACACAAATTTTATTGTATGGACAAAATTAAATAAAGTCTACCTTATTCCTTTCAAATTTCGGCTCCCTATAATTTCCGCTCCCTTTAATTTTCCCCATTAATTTTCGCCTCCCACCCGGGCGAAAATTAGAGGCTGACAAAATTTTGGGTTACATTGTATTTCTTTGCTTGTTCCGTACGCTTTTGAATTTCCCTTTGGTGAAGAAATTTTGCAAAACGGCATACCCCTGCAAATCTGCCCATACTGCAGCCCCCGCAATTAGACATAAAGCGAAGCGGTGAAGGAAGGCACCACGGAAATTACCGCGGCACTTATTTCTACGGCAGAGACGAATTCCGGCTTTTATGACCGTGTAAACAATCGCACCCCTTAAAAAAGTTACCAGCCTCCTATGCCATTTTATTATCTGTGGTACTGAAGAAGAGATGCCTACCTTCTTCACAATGCTAATTTATCTATGCCTTTGCCTGCCTGCCTAGCTTTAATTTTGCCCCGCTCCTGAACTTACAAATTTATTTTTACTCCCTTTAATTTTCGGCCCCTCTACTGACCCTCCGATTGGCTCCCTTTAATTTTCGCCTTCCTGGGGGCAAAAATTAAAGGGAGTTGAAGTTTGAAAGGAATAAGGTAGTTAAATGAAATCTAGTTTGAGAAGCGGGAGTGAGAACAGCGAACGACCTGACTTAAAATAACAATGGTATTAAATTGTAATTTTGTTCCTTCGCGATTTACGCTAAAACAGGATATTTCTTTAATTTTCTAAGATTTTACTTTGGTGAACTTAACGTTCGAAACTACATCAGCGCTATTCATTCAAGAAAAATATTTACAGACTTGATAGGCGTAGAAAAGACGGCAAAAATACATAAATATTTACAACACTCCAAGTTTAAGTCTGCTACAAACGTTTATGTAGAAAATGTTTTCTCTTCGCTTTTAGCCGGGCAAAATAATCAATTACTTTGCTATCAATTTTTTTGATGCTAGAAACAAAGTCAGAGGTTATTCTGAGCATGGCAAGGCGATTAATCCATCCATCAAACTGCTAACAGAACTTGACAAAATTTCTTTGCTTAAATTTCTATTTTTTGCTAATTTTTATGCTGCCAGAGTTCCTGTAGACTTCTATATAATCAAAATATAAGTTGGACAATGCGGGCCTAATCTTTTCACTAAAAGATTTGTCGTGAATCAAACAACAAAATGGACTACTCATCGGACCATCAACTAATCAACTTCATTCGCTGTACCTTATCTAAAAATCAAAGAATTTGGTCTTTAGATTTATGACCTTCCGTAATTATTTGCTCTGAATTCAGACAACCGAATTCGGACAACCATAACCAGTCACATGGCGCAGACAGGCTGGTCTCCAATTGCGTTGGGCTGGATGTCCACCGGTGGATGATTGAGAGCTAATGTGGCAACCAGAGAAATAAAAGGAAGTTAACATCGGAGGTCACCTAGCTCCATTGGTAGAGCGCACGCCGCGAAAGCGTGGGTCACGGATTCGATCCCCGTTGGTGACATATTTTCTATTTCTCTACTGTTCTTTTTAAAAGCTAACAAACTATTGTAAAGAAATAATGGTTCCCGATTTGATTGGCCAGCAATGTGGTCGAAGGCAATTTTCTAAGAATTTTCACGGTGAGGTCCTTTCCTGATGACATTTCACTTTAAACAATAGGGAGTTTGATATCAGGGGTATTGATAAGCACGTCCACGTAGATTCCTTTTTGCGTTTATTATTTCCTGGGGCTAGCTTCATCTAGCTCCAAATTCACAAATTTTCAGGGGAATGAATCTGGTCAGCACCCTGAAATTGCAAGCTATTGTGGTAATGCTGCACTCTTTGAAAATTATATGTAATTGCAATATGTCTGCTGAGAATATGTATATGTCTGGCACTGATAAAGGCTCGAACTCGAAACATAATAAATATTGATGAATTAATTTATTATCATATATTGCGGTGGTTGTTAATGTCTAATAACTATTACTTTCTTTACAGATAGCTACCCAACACCACCTCCAAAGTTAAGTTTGAGGTCATTCCTTCATGAAAATTTGGATAGAGCAGTAAGTCTATTTTATGGCAGTCTTTATTGATATATAGCAACCCCATCCCCTCTATTCTGAGGGAGGGAGGGAGGGGGCAAAGCAAATGACAAATGGATTTTTAAAATGATACTTATTATTCAGTTGACAAAGAGGGCAGGTTGGCACTCTGGAAATGGCAACCAGGTGTGATCCTAGTCCATGTCTATATAATCATCTCCCAGTAGCCAAGAAGAGGGGTAGGAATGAATTCTCTAGTGTTGATTTTTAGCCACAACAACTTTTCTGTAGAGTAGAACAGCATCTTTGCCCCGTAGCTGTTACCTGCTTTATAGTTACATTTAGGGTTCTTATTGACGAGTGTGTTCTCGTGGAAAACACTTTTAGTGTTGTGGTGGTTGCTTTAAAAGTATTAACAATCAGCATGCTTAAATTTTATACAACTATAGAAAAATAATTTATGAATTATTGTCGTGTGTTGATGATTTCTCTGCAAAGTTATGTTGTGCGTACATGAGGAAGAGATTGCCAAGTAGTAGACTAGCCTAAAACAGGTACGTTGTGACCCTGTAAGCACAGTTGTTAGGAGGACAGATTGCTTGTTAAGAGGAACTACTGTATTTGCATCAGTCATACTTGGCTATGGGTTCTTTCCGCTGTTGCATCTAGAATGAGTGAAGAGACCATTACTGGAAACTGCTTTGATGCTTAAGCAATTTGTATAAAAAGGCTTCTGTTGAGGAATCTTATCAGAATTTATCTTTTCTGAATTTTTTATATTCATGTACCATTTTAAAGCTTTATGTGATTGCTTCTATAAAAATGGCTGACAATTGAGACCTGTCCTTTTATCACTGCGTTTAAAATTGGCAAGGAATTTGGTAATGAAGAAAACTAAGAACACTAAGTTCCTTTACAAGTACCCGGGTCATCTTTTTAGCATCACAAGAACCACAGAATTTAGCTGCATGAAACATTCTTTTAGTATCTGCAGCCAAGGCATCTTTCAGCACTTCTTAGTGGCCATCTTTTTTCAGGGCATATAACAACAAAAATTTGTTTAGACATCACAAAGAAAGGAATTATTTATAACTCTATGCTACTTCAAAATCTCACCTACTGGAGGGGAAGACATTTGAACTATTCACAAGATAACCACAACTTGCTCCTGCCATTGTTTATTTGGGAGGACATTATGATGTACAATACTAGACTATGTACTGAGGTGCAAATAATGAAGAGATCTAAAGAAAAAGATATTGTCTACACCAGGAAATTGTGCATTGAAGTCAGTAAGTATTTCATAGATGAGCAAATTCTGATCACTACAAAAGAATATATATTACAGCTACAAGCTGTAACATATATTAATCTTATGTGCCTTGATAATTTGCTTGTGCTCCACTGATATTTTTTTATATGAAGTTATTTGTGAATCTGATAAGTTGGTATGTAAAATATATACACTAAGTAATATATTCCAATATAACTGGAATATATAATTAACTATTAATGTAATATAATATTATCTATATGTTGATGATAATTTCTTTACCTTGCAACAGGGGGCTCTTGCATTACTTCGTCAACATGGAATAGAAGATGGGATTTTTCTTGTCAGAAGTAGTATTAATTGCCGTGGCTTTTATGTACTTACTGTTGCTCTTGGAGGAAAAAGCTATAATTTTCAGATGAAAAGCAGAGTAAGTGATTCATGATGATGATGATGATGATGATGATGATGATGATGATGATGATGATGAAACAAACTAAATATTAGCTTGATAAACAACGCCCTACTTAAGAAGAGGATCTAACAAACAAGGGATAACCTTTTGATACACAAAAGCCAACATTGCGTTTAATTTTGTTTGTTAACATTTTCCCAAACACGTGTTAGTTTTGGGCATGCGTGGCATCAGAAACATTTCGAGGGAGGAAAGTTTCGTTTGGGCATGGTCAAAGAGTGGATGAAGGAATCTCAGAAGCTAAAAAGCTGTAAGGTTTCCCGGGATATATTTCGAGAATTCTGGAGAGGTTGCACATGTAATTAGCCAGTGCGATAACGATACTTTGTGGAGAACAAAGTTTGCGGCAGCTTTCGATCTTTACAAAGCGACACTCTGCTAACAAAACAATGTGTATTCCACGTGAAGCTTCAAACCGTCAGAGAGAATGAAACTCCTTCTTAAAAAGTAAAAAAAATGTCGATTAAAAAACTAAAAATCAGGGGAAAACAGTATCGTAAGAAAAAAGTTTAAAGCGAGGGAAGCGTTACGTACTGATGAAGAGATCTCTCTGGACCCCCCCCCCCCCCCCTACATCTAGTTCTCGCTGGGTGGCACAGGCTGTAGTTTTCTTAATTATATAACGTTTCAAGACCAAAATAATTGGCAAACGTATATTGGATTTTGGGGGAGTTTCTTACCCCTGGGGAAGGCTATAGCCACCACTTTCCCACTAATCTATACTTTGTTTCCTTATGGCTGGCACATACATTTATGTCAATTTATTAGCTCATTTTCTTCATCCTGCTTCATTAGATACAAGGGATTATCATTTTAATCAGCCTCATTTAGCTTTAATCAAGAAGCAAGTGACTAGGGAAGGGATAATTCTCCCCTATCAGAATCCACATCACTGATTGTTTTGATCTTTTTTTAGAAAGTATGAGAGAAAAGTTTGCACTGTATAAGGTAATGTGCAAAGAAATACAAAGAATACCAATAGAAAGGCAAAGATTTCACGATAACAAAGTTGTTGCTTTTAAAGTTTTTCCTACTGCAATTAACATGACACCCCTCCCCCCACCTGCCCACGTTAAAGCACTCTTTTTAGGTTGAAAATAAATGGTTTGTGTGAGATATGGGAAGTGCTCCACAACGTGGCTTTTTTATAGTAGAGATACCATACTGTTTCAAATTGTTTGTTATAACGGCTTCGTGTAGAAACAATGGACCCCCATCGTGGGCCAAGCAGAGTCATTATCTTCCCTCCCTCTACGTCAGTGGGAAACTTCAAATGGCAAAAGCTTGCGAGCCCGGATTGCATAACAAACGTCCAGAGAGTCAAGAGATCAAGAAACCGTTTCCATGGTAATTGGCAGTACAAGACCTGTCACCTGCTGGATGTGTGATAAGTTTAGGCTCTTTCATTGTTTTTGTTGACCATTAAGAACAATTAAAAGAACTTTAGATTCTTGACTGGATTATACTGAAACACTTTGAAGCTTTTTTATTCGTTCCTTCTCGTCTGGTACCTCCTAATTAAAGGTAAACCTCAGTATTCAAGCTTCGTGCAGCTACCAAAGAGTTTGAGACACACATCTCGTGTTTCACATAGCAGTACCGACGAAAGAGATATGCTATCACCAATTGACAAATCAGAAGTGGGGGACAACATTTGAGTCCTCACGGCCATTCCGGATAGTTCGTCAATATATCTAAAGACGTCTTGGTCAGGTTTGCTCGAAGAAACTGTACGGAGAGTCAACAGTATGGATATCCTCAGCACAAAAGCTTGATTGCAACCTGCTGTAGCGTCTTGCAGGTCAGGTGACCCGTAAGTATTGCAACGTCAAAATATTAATCAAAATTTCTTTGTTCGTCATTTCGTGTACCTTTAGTCGATGGTATCATAGCAATTGGTCTCCGTACTTGATGTAACTTATAGCAACTGATTTTGGCTTTATCTATCTATCTATCTATCCCATTACTACCAGGGTTGAGGACTGATAACTAGTCCTCAAAACTGGTACTTGGTAAAATAGTGGAATTCTTTTAACTCAAACACTTAGGGGACATTATCGAGATAGCAAGCTTAGTAGAGTGGTCGTGTACGCGTGTTAGTGACGTCGAGGCTACTGTGGAATATGGCGTAAAAATTCAGGATCTATAGTACAATTCGCGGTCGGCAAGAAGCAAAAAAATTTGATTACCTTGTTTCATCCCTTTGACTGATGACAAAAAAACACTCAGTGCCTGGCCTTTTTGAGCATGTTGCGAGCATACCTGGCTCTCTTGTTTGTGTCACCAAGGGGCGGGGATGAACTGAAGTCACCGAAATTCGAGTCTGAGTAGAGGGTTGTTTGTCCTTGTGAGGTTAGATTAATACGAAAACAATGGGGGACCATCCGGGATACCGGAAATGTGATGGTCTTTGCTGTGTAGTTGTGTTAGTTAGGTGCAAACCATTGTACAAGTGTTTTTTAAAGGAGCTGTAGAGATTGTAAATTTTATCAAATACAGTTGTGGCTCTTGTTATTTACAAATTACAAATAATATTCTCACTAACTTTTTGTTAGGTTTTTACATTGAAAATAAGGACGCAACTGTAAAGAGAGAAGATGACATACGGAAAGACAGAACAACCGAAGATGAAAACAACGAAGATGCTCATGGTAATAACCTAAACATATTCGAAATTGAATGACAAAAGTAAACTAAGGTTATCAAAGTATATTTTTACTTTGTAATTTATAAAGCAGTTTTGTAGAAGCCAGTAGTTTAAGTTTAAGTTTTCATTTGTCTTAACAGATGTTTTTTCAGTAAAATGTAGAACATATGAAAGTACTTTTGTTCTTACATCGGTACTTCGAATTGCTAGAAACTAGAAGGCACAATTCCTGGAGGGAGGGACGAAGGGATGGAGAAGGCAAAACTAAGAAAAGAAAATAAGGATATAATTTAGAACATAAACGTCTTCAAACTATCCCTTTATTTTGAAGAACATCAAATGAAATATGGAAAATGCAAAAAATGTTTACGTAAACAAACAAGACAGCGGTGTTTTCGAAAAGTTAAGATTACATCACGCTGGTAAGCTTTCTTTTTTTTATACGAGAAATGCAGGTTTTCATTTGCATTCAATCTGTCATAATCCGTGGCAATAATATTTATAGAATTCCAAAGTATAATGTCATGGATAACGAGAAAAGGGGACAAACGTACATTTTAAAAGGTGTAAATTTGTAAAATTCACTCTTAAGCAATAATCATTAAACCAATAGCAGTGTCACCTTCCACTTGTCACCTTCCACATGTTATGTGGAGGGCTACATGACAGTGGATTTGGGTACACGATGGTCACTTTAATAGTTCAATTCTTTGTCACCCCCTCCCTCTAAAACCTCCTTTTCTAATTGATGTCATGGAGTTGAGCTCGTCGAATGTGTCAACCTCCTATTTCATGACTAAGATAGTAGGTTAAGTTGTTGCTGATCTCCCTGGCCATTGATGGTCATGCATTTTGTTTCAAAAAGTAATACAGTAAACAATATGTAAACATGCTCGTTACCCTGCGGGGAGGACTATTTAGGGCTACTCCCCAATTTACCTCATATCGCCAATTCTTGTATCAACGTCAAACATCCATGTGCTTTTCTTAACCAATTGCTGAGTCACGTAGTTCAAATATTTAGAACAGCCCACTAAACAACGGAATGACCTAGCCAAATTTCTAACCGGCGATACGGACTCGTATGTAAGTTAGTGTCATTGTCCCGTGCGATCAAGGCAGCATCTATATGCAATAATTTGAAAGAATTAAGAATTTTAATCACATGACTTTTAGTAGCCTCCTTGGGTGAAAAGATCTTTTTCTTTCGTTTCATGGTTTTCTAGATGCCGTGGAAGCTAAACGAGCAGAGAAAGTGAAGAAAAATGACTTTCAATTTTAATCCATTTAAAATTTAAAGTGTGAAAAAGGAGTGGATCACAATCATTGATCAATAAAAATACTTAGCTGATGAACGTTAAAAAATGTAATTAGATGACTAATAATTATTATTATGCACTGATGTATCATAATGTAGAGAACATAAATCTATTTGTAAGATTCATTGAGTTTAAACAACATGACTATGACATTGGCTGATAACAAACATTGAAATGGAAAAGTATATATATATATACTTTAGTAATCTTTAAACAGGGAGAGGGTTGTTAAAGGTGACACGGTCCTTAATGCTTCCTGGGCTATTGGCTTGCATAACAAGGGGTCAAGTTAGTAACTTAGGGATAAACTGGCGGAAACAATATGAAAGTTTAAATGGGACTAAAAGTATCATGTTGACAACAATGGAGGATGCAATAATAGTTAGATAACTATGAAAGTATTTGTCTCGAGATCAACGTTCTTTATTTCTTCGACAATATAGAGTCAGCCTTGACGTAGGTACCTCTGAACAATATGAAACAAGGAACTAAAGAAATATATATAGTATGGAATAGGGCAATGCACTCAAATACCTTGATATTCCTCAAGAATATGAACTATTTCTCCAATCCTTAGTGTCAAGCCAGATTTAACAGCAGATGCATTGAAATTAAAAATGGCTGTGGATGGAATATTAGAAACAAGTGAAGATGTAATCAACAAAAGTTAGTTCATCAACACGTTTATATTCATATATACTATGGAAAAGTTATTAGTTCCTTGAGTTACACTTGATTCTATGAACTCTGAAATCTCCCATCCTAATAATAAAAGTCTAGGAATCTTTACCACTTGAGCCCTCCCCCCATCTTACAACCAATGAAACTCATTGTGGCTAAATACTGGTAGGGATTCACTTTCTATCTATGTGTTCAATAATGGTGCTCCCTCCATATAACTAGGAGGTGATTTTCCCAAGAGAAGACAAGAGGCAGAATTGAGAGATATAGCCAAATTGAGTGGGTTTAGCTCACACCTGTCTTACCCTTAGCCTTGTGCCTGAACATGTTCTATCATCACTGAGTGTTCCTATTGCAATTCGTTTGGTAATTGATTAAGTTACAAGTAATGAAGGGGCAAACATTGCAATCTCTCAACCAACAACCAAATGATGAGCAGTGGGCTCAATTGTGAAGCTACCCTAAATAAACACTAAAACCACCAAACAAGCATACCAACATACAAATGGTAGCTGGGGCACCAACAAGGAATACCCCACAATTTAGGATATCAAATAGACAAGCAAGCCATGAAGCAGGCTCAAACACCCAGTAGAACTGCCTGTCTGTCATCAATGAGAACTGATACTGCAACAAATTCCTTGCCAAAATACTGAGAAGTTGTCCCCTACCAAAGATATCCCATATCTTTTGGCTTCTTTTATTCTGACTAAAGATTGGTTGATTAAGTAGCTATGTTGCTTTCAGGATGTTTAGTAAGATTATGACAATATGGGTGTGTGTAACTAAGAAAGTAAGGTCAGAAGAGGAAAATCAACAAAATCCACTCTTTAGATGCTCCACTTTCAAACAACAGTTACTAACTTTTTACAAGCTATATAATGCACTTAATATTACTCCAATATTACTGCCCATTCTCAAGACCTTCTTAACTTTTACAGTATATAACGCCTGCATTCATGTGTTCTTATTTTTAAAAAATAGGGGTATTTGCTTCTTATCTACATCCAAACTAACACTTTTAGAGAATACATACTTTAGAGGTGACAGACTTTTGAGTGTTAAAACTAACCAGTTGGCACAATTCCTCACAATCAATTGCTGGATCCACCACTTACATGATGGTAACTTAAAAGTTACTCAGTATATATATCAAATGTTACATTGTACATATCTGTTTTGACAAATTCTCCACTTAGTTGATGCCTGGTGAAATATATGTATTGCTTTCTAACTTATAAATTTTCCACCCAGGACATTCTTATTCCACCCACCCCCCCCCCCCCCCTATTAATTTTTACGTAATCTCCCACCCATGACAATTTTTTGAGGAGCTACTTGGCGGACAAGTAGAAAATGTCTTCATTAAAGTATGAGAATTGCACATTAAAAGATGACGGTGGCCTTTTACGAGGCTCGAAGAAGTGTGTGGACGCACATTAAACATATTAACAATAATACTGTCATTGAGTAGGAGGACCAGGAGAACATTTTTTAAATCTTGGAAGCCATGTAGGAGACTGCCAGGACATCGAATAACTGGATATTGTTTTTGTTGTATTACCTTACGTTTAGGGAGTTGCAATTGATTCTGAACATTGCTTCTTGACTTACTTTTTGGTCATTCCCCCCATCTATTCCCACCCCCCTCCCCGTTTATTAAGTTTTTTGGATTCCCCCCTTTATTCCAACCCCCCGTCTATTAGGCACGCAAGAGTACTTGTCCAAAATTTTAGTAGACAGGAACTGTTTTGGTATTTCCCTGAAACATTTGCTAATTGACTTTCGTAACTCCCCCCACCCCTTTAAACATTTATTTATCCGAACTATTTCCATTGGTCCATCGGAGGTTCGAGACTTTGATTTTCTTTTTTGAGGGAGCATGTAACATTAAAACTGTCCGGCGAAGTAAGAGAGGTGCAGATTAACAAATTGTATTTACAAACTTCAAAAATTCACCAGAAGTTCTATTTTCTGATAATAACGAAATCCTGATTTGATATGGTTTTTTCCAAGGTATTATTGGTTTTATGTTGCTTGAACTAAGAATTGATTTAACACCACAGCACAAAAGGTAGTACGACGTTTTATTTTCCTGTTTAAGTAACAAGATTTTAATAGAGGGCCACGAGTTGAAAACTTTCAGAAACACAGAAATAATTGTCTTTGCGGATAGCGTCAGATCAGTGGCAATCATATACTTATGGTTGTTAATTGTTTGCCAAGGAGGATAAAAGGCATACAATTTCGTTCCTTAAGTGGCAAATATTATTACTAGGAGCCCATGAATCATAGACATTTCCTCATCGTTGATTACTTGCGACGCTCTTTAGTTATTCTGTCCTGTATTGGTCAACAATCTTCACCATAAATTCCTTAACATAAGCTAGATTTAGCACGAGAGGGGAAGGAGAATTCCATTCATGTTGAGCTGTATTTCGAACCACAGGAAATTTAACACTAAACAAGTGTGAAAGCAACAAGTTCTTCTTTTCAATGGAAGAGCCCTCTGTAATCAAACATAACTAAAGAAAGCGACAAGTTTTTTTAAGTCTAATCGTCTAAGTTCTTACAGGATGGAGTATGGGTAAAGATATAAAAAAACATTACAGTAATCCGGAGTCGATATGTTGCGAGTGTACAAAAAATGGAAATGAGAGAAGCAAAATCAATTTTACAGAACAAGAGCTCTTTCCTTCCATTAACTTTAATAGAAGCAGGGATGTTCTCCTACACACGTTTCATTTTCTAAGATACTGTAATTGTGGCCATACTATTATTAGAGGTTTGGTGAAAAGAAAACGGTTTGAAAGTAAAATGGCAGTAAACTTAAGACAAGTGGATAAAAAAAGTGTACTCTACTCCTTAAAAAGTTACATCACCTAGAATTTTATAATTTTGAAAACTGTAATTCCCTCCGCAGATGTGACACTTTATTTCGTGTTAATGCTACATCCAATGAAACTTATAAAATTTCACAGGGCGGTTATGCCCTCATGGGCCTTGCACACTAACAAATTTATGGACCCCCATAAGAAAAGAAAAGAGGAACAAAGAAAGAGATACATTCTCAATCCTGTACGAGATTAGTGGACACATAAAATACCAAGGCTCTTTCAGTTTAAATAAACTGATATTTGGAAAAGATTCCTGGTACTACAAAATTTGTAGATAATATTTAATAACGGAATCATTAGTGAAATGCCATTGACTGAGTTTGCTACTTACATTAGGTGGTTGCAGGCTGCATTTTTCCAAAGCCAGAAAAAGCTTTTCTCAGCACTTTTAAAACAAAATAACTTAGTTCACTGTTTGAGACAGTTTAACTGGTCCTTTAAACCATTACCCTGGGTGTTTGCAGGCAGCTACATGATAAGAGAATAAGGGAAAATGGCCAAAGTCCTTTTATGATTCTGGGTACACGGATGTCTGATCAAGATTGAAAATAAGGTCTCTCAAAGCATTTGCTGATAGATCAAATTGTGCAAAGGGTTTGATATTTACCTCTTTATAAACGAAAACGACTTAAGTTAAAAGATTTTATTCTTACAGAGACCAGCGTTTTCGCTCGTTAAAAGCAAGGTCTCGTTGCCACCGATACTCTGTATATGTGGAGTACACTGTAGCGATCATATATTCCTTATAGAGATTGAAAAACTTGGGAGTGTAGTATGCTTCAAGATATAGACAAAAATATCACGAATGATCAGTAATACTCGAAAAAGAAAATTGACAAGGCACAAGAAACTCTTAATGGATGATGAAATCTGCTGAAATAATCAAAGTTGAAATAAAGGAACATCACCTTATACCTTCTGTCTAACAAAAATGACATATTATATAAGGGTAAAGACTGCATGCCTCACAGTTTGCTGCTACATCTGAAAGCACTCAGTAGTGAAACTTCCATGCGCTTCCATATGCTTTCGAGCTTCCTTGGAAATATGGGTTATATGAAGCAATGCTGCAGTCTTCAAGAGTCGTTAGGACATGGCTGTATTCAAAATGTTGCTCTCTATTGGCGCATTCGCCTCAAGTGTTACGGGAAAATTTCCTTGTGCAGTCTGCCATAGAGGATCTACGGAGACACATCTTTAAATTTTTGTATAATATCAACACAAGGAGATTTCTGTCATCTAAAACAGAGGTCGATGCAACAGAGCATTTGGCAGAGAAAGTACTACTGAATATTTCTTTACGAGACATTGGACATCTCTACGAGGCGGCTCTCCAAGGCAATATCACTCCTGAAGATGTAGCGCCATTTTCATCTTGAAAACTTTTAGAGAATAAATTTTAAAAGGTCAGCCGGGGTGTCTAAGTGCAACACCACTCAATTTAGGCTACCCGGCAGAGAAGCAAGCAAAAAGACAGGTTCGAAGGCCAGTAAGACCGCCCGTCAAGGATCATTGGAAAGTTTGTAATCACTGAGAACAAATACTAAACCTATTCCCTGCCCAAAGACGAAGAAGCCGAAAACTCAAGTTAGCTCTACGAAATAGAGTTTTCAACAGAAAAGAAGAACCGTCGTAATAGCAAGGTACAACCATTTCAGACAGTATCTATTTAATGCAAAAAGTTCGGCGGCGAAGGAGAAGCAAATTACACGCTATCGTTTATCAGTACACGCGTCTAGTCAGGGAGTATGAGAATTTGTAGATAATATTTAATAACGGAATCATTGGTGAAATGCCATTGACCGGTTTCGTTGCACCCTCATCAGAATGGCTTGTACAAAGAACGAGTTGTTCAAACATTCAAGTATCATATGATAACTCGCATATATGATTCCCTTATTAAATATTATCTACAAATTTTGAGTATGAGAATGTATCATTTCGTATTTGATAGATATGTAGATGGAGACCTATGAAAGTCACGAGCATCATAAAAGAAGCTTACCCGGTTGATGTGATTATTCATTGGAGTAACATTGGACACAGGAAGCAGGATGTAATTCTTTCAGTCAAAAGAACAGAGAATTGACTTACTGAAATAGTCGGCAATTATGGTGTTTCCTTATTATCCGTTTTCAACATGATCTCCTGCGATGGTCTAATAATTATCGATAATAATAGGTCATAAAAAGTTAATTTGATAGCTTTTCATGTCACCTCACAATAATGTATCAATTTTTAATTAAGTAAATATTAATGAAAACAATTTTAGCGAGAACTGTCGCAGGGATGACATGGTAGATAGGCAGGGCTGCAACAACCTGTCTAGACTGACTCGAGGAGAACTCATGTCTTTATATTACTGGTAAAGGACGAATACTTTACTGTCAATCTCTCAATCAAAGACCCCTGATTAGCAATGGGCCCGATATTGAAACTTAACTGTACTTTACTGTCGACACGGAAAGTTACTAGAACAACGGAGAAATAAGTCAAGTAGGAAAAGTACCGATTATTTGGTTTGTAAATTGAAATTGAAAGAAAAACAATGCGAAACTCTTCGTTAACCGCTCACCGTCTCTCTTTATTTTTAGCTATTTATGCTCGGCTAGCATAAATATATCAGGGAAAATGTTAGTAATGTTGAAATAGCTTTACGCGCCAGCATGTGAAATCCTTCCAGGATCACAGATCAGCAAAGATCTTGTCTCAATACAGTTTGTTCTTTAATTTTGTATTTATTGATGCATGTAATTAACCTATTTTTAACAATTAGTGACTTGTGTGTAAAACTCTGCATAATTTAAAAAGTGTTTCATTCTTCAGTATTCAGGAATACTGAGTAACCAGTATTTGGTAAAATTCTATACTCGGTGCACTCCTAGGATTATTCCATTTTCATTTATTGTTTCTACTTTGGTGTGCTAGAAAGATTTGAGAAGGGTATCTGCGTACTGCAATAAGTAGCTAACTGAAATTGAGAGTGTTTCTCTGATGCAACACAATAGGTCTTTAGTATCAAACAAATTACAGCTTTATGAGGCAAAGACCTCATACCTTGAAACCGTGTTGCGCGGAGGATAGGTATCTTGCTATTGTGCGATGCTCTGTTGATTTGTCAGTACGAACCTCGTGCAGATTTAGCTTAAAGAATTTCTTAGGAAGGAACTGCTATTTAAACCGTCTCCTGTGACGACCTTTCCTGTTTTCCACTGACAGGAATGCGCTGAACTAATATGTTCTGACTGGGTTTTTCGTTGTCATCACAATAAAAAAACCCAAATAATGTTTGACACCTTTCTTTGATATTTGTTTAGAGCTCAGGCTACCAAACATTTTACTGAATTGAAAATAAGTTCTTGCTTGATGAAAGAAATTTTGGAAGAACTATAAATACAAAGAGAGTGTCAGGCTGTGAAGGAACCCATGTAAGCTCTATTGAAAAACTTGTAGCTATGACCACTTGTTTGAGTATAATAGCCTTCACTGTCATAGGTGAGGGAAAGAGACCAAACAAAAAATTCGAGTGATCTTTGAGTTTTCTTGTTATTTATTCTAAAATTTGAGTGTGTGAATTGTAATAGTTTTGCAAAAATATAAGTTAACAAGATGAGAGAGACTGGTTTTATTGTGGTTGGAAGATAGGGCTATTTTACACAGATTAAGTACTACAAAATTTATTATCTTCAATTTGAAATTGTTGCTGGAAAATGCACTTAATATATGCTAAGCCGGGGTGGTGACGAAGCAGTCGGAAGAGAGTGCGAATGCCTACACGTTTCAGGAATAGGTCTTGAAGTCCCTTCATGCTCACTGGGTGATGTGTCTGCTTACCTTAGTGACCAGAGCGGAATGGCTAAGGAGGCCTGCTGGATAATTTGGACATGCAAGGCCCTTTGAATTAAGTCGAAATTTGCAAACTAGTTAATAGACGTTTGAATTGTAGATTCTTAACGACGGAGTTTTGTACTCACACGCACAAACGTAATTAGAGCCTCGCACACAATAACTCATCAAATCTTTATTAAGATGAATATTGAACATCAAGTTCAAATACAGATTCAGCGAATTATGGAATTTAAATAGTACTACATAAAAGTTGACCGGCATCTCAGTTTTAGTCTCATAAGCCCATCCTTGTTCTCCTTCTTGTGAAAATCTCGATCAATTTTAATGTATATAGGAGATCCAAATTAGAAGAAAAATATTTAGCCTAGCGTATAATCTACTCTGTAACGTATGTTGTCAGTCACAGTTCTTGGTAATCGGAAAAATGTATCATATAAATAAGGACTCAGCACATTCTTCTCTCAAAGTCGAGGGAGATGTTGCGTATGCGATAATTATGCTAATTTATTATAATCAATCATTTGATCAAACAGAATTTAAACGCCTTGCTTAATCATAGGAAAAAGACTCAGATTTAAAACTGATACTTCGTGCGTACTGAACTTTGTGTTCTATTCTGTGTGTAACGATACTACAGTAAGAACATCAGTTTGTCTAGCGAATGTATTCGGTAAGCATTATCGTTTTAATACGTCTTATTTACGATGAACCTGATACGAATGGCCCGTAACCTTTTTAATTCTATAAATACACTGTGATGCCAACTTTGATCATATTTCAATCACTTCCGGTTAATGATTAGCGTTTTGGTTCCGTTTCAACTGAAATCTTTATATCATTTTGTTAACGTGTAGGTGATAGCACATGCAAAAGTTCCCATTGTGAGTTTCACCGAGAATCGTTACGGAAAGGACTGTGATCTATCGCTTAACAACAAATCAAGCATGTTTAATTGTCACCTAATGAAGGGATATCTTGCAATGGATAGCCGAATCAAGCCCCTAATGATATTTTTGGTTCAATGGGCTAAGAGACGAGGGATTATTGGCGCAGTAGAACAAAAACTAGCTAGTAAGTGATTGCTTCTACTTCTTATCGTTTCCGTTAGTGTCAAAGAAGCTCCAGGATGGGTCGAGTGGCAGTAGTGACTAGTCGGCAATGTAACGTTTTGCCCGATACACACTTCCACATAAGTCTCATTAGTAGGTACTATCCTCAACCTCGATTTAATTTGATAGTATACTTGTTTTTTTAAATAATTTTTTAGACACAAGAGAGATAGGAAAAAATCGCCACTGGGGCTCGACCCCGAGAACTATGCGATCGTGGTGTGTGCTCTACTAAGTGAGCTGGGTGGCCTTCGATGATCACATGCTCCATTTCTCCAGTTGCTATATTAACTCCCAGTCATCCATCGATGAACATTAACATCCCCGTTAACGCAATTGGATACCAGCCTCTCTGCATCATGTGACTTGACCAAGGAACGACTGCCATGGAAGGGAGGTCTTTCTGTCCATAGCCCATTGATAGTTTCAAAGTATTATCGATAGCAATAGCGCCGGTAATGGGTTTGAGCCCCGGTGGTGACATGTTCCTATAGTGTTTTCGCAAAACTTACGTTTCAAAGTCTCTAAAGTAATTTTTACTGATATCTTCTGTTTTCATCCCTTCATATTATTCTGGACATTTTTGGCCTGCAAGCTTTCTATAATACCAGTAATCTTACAACATTGTTTTAAATTTTGGCGAGAAATTTGGTTTGCAAGAGGTTGTTGGAAGAGATTTTTGAGAATGCTACGTGTGCAAAGGAACGACTAATTATCAGGTACATTGTTCTGGCAAGTGTTTCTCAACCCCTTTAAAATTAATTATTTGGTCAGAAAGTAACTAAAAAATCTTTCCCACTCAACAGTAAACATTAGATCCTTTTTATCCTTTATCTCAACTCCATAAAGCCTCAAATATCCCCCCTGGGACCCCTAGGACACTGCTTAAGGCAAAAGTATTAATATTTGCATATTTTTATGATGACGTGAAAATATTAGCAGACTGCTTTGAGTTATTCAAATTTGTTTTTGTCAGTGGAGGTTAGACAGTTTCAAGCCCAAGGGGTTTAATTCTAGAGAGGTGTTACAGTGTGGTTTGTCTAAGATGTAATGAGTTGCCTGTCAGTGTTTGTGCCTTGTTTCATCTAGTGTTACCATTTGTGTTGAAGTTGTTGTTGACCTGGTGTTGTCTTCTGTCTAAACACACACACACACACACACATATATATATATATATATATATATATATATATGCTGAGAATATGTATAAGTCTGGGACTGATGAAGGCTCAAAGCCGAAGCACAATAAATATTAATTAATTAATTTCCCCGTACCCAGCATCGTATTACGGATTCGAGAAGATCGAATAGTACGGTAAGTCCTCTTGAAGTACGGTAAGGTATGCGAGAAAGTTTGTACCTACATTGGCAACTGATTCTTACAAGCACACCGGTTCGGCTATTGACGCCAATTTGTCAGAAATCTCTGAATACGTCGATAAGGATTCGAACACTACGTTCAGGATTTTATTTAGGGAGAGATCATCTTTGCATCATGGGATTCTTTAGGCAGTCACTATTAAACTTCGGAACCCCTCCTTATGCAGGGGCAAAGAGTTTGTTTTTAAAACGTGGCTATTGTCGAGGTTTTACTTCAATTCTTATGCGTTACAATTTTATTTAATCGCATTCTGTCTCATACTATAAATTCACACGCATATTGAAAAAGTCTTTGGTGTACCACTTGTATTCGTCCTCTGTTGTTGTAAGTATAATGGCGTAATGATCTTGAAAAGAACCAACCGGAAAGCTTCCATCGAGACAATGAAATTACAATGTGTCCGCTATTATCATCAAGTTTTAAGCACCACCAAGAAGACGTTAAAGATTCGGTAATATTTCATCATCATTATATCGTTTGTATATCTTAGCCTACTCATGATTGTGGGTAACACCAAGGTCTACAAGTATGGTAAAGAAATGGTAACGGGCTACAATTAATGCTCAATGATCAAGTGTCTTCTGGTCTTCTATTATCGTACTCGATTGTATCACATAAGCTGGGCATTGGCCAGAAATATGCGAGGTAGACATTTATTGCTATCAGGTGTGTATCTTAGACTGGCGTTTCCTATAGTGTTCTGGTGAAATAGCGGGGTTTACTGCAGATGAAACGGCACTCAGTGGGGAGTGAACAAACTGTGTGCAAACTTCAACAAGCATCCAGGTGAAAGCTATTCAAAGTCTAGACAAAGACAACAACACTGAGAGCATTCTTCGTACTTAAACTGTGTACTAACAGGCCATACTTTATATGCTAGTCCGCATTGTTAGCCTTTTGTCTGTGCCTTATCACTTGAGATAAACAAGTTATAAATAACAAAGTTAGCGCGTTCATGTAAAAACACGTTAAGAGACAATGTATTTGACGCAGTGGTCAGTTAATGTAGTATGTAGGCCATATATAAACGAAAGACGGTCTAATGTACAATAAACCTTTTGAGCGGAAGAATCCGGCACTTTCACACTCTCTCTTGGTGACACTCAGCGCTCCACTCTGCAGAGAATGCACGATTTCAATGAGATCTCGGGTGTGCTGATGCCAAAAATTATCTGGTGATGGTGCGCCGAAGTGACTCCGGTAAATGTTTTCGCAGGTCCGTTTGAAGCACCAGGGTCTATGCCTACTACGTTACATATTTAATTCACGTCTATAACCGGCAATAAAAATCAATCTTGAATTCGTACGGTAAGTTTAAATATTGTCCACAGGAGAAGGATTTGGCTTAAATGTAGGTGTAGTTATGTGTACATTGTCGCATCTGTAGTCCATTGATAGCCAAATCCATTCCTGCCTAGTTTAATTTAAAACAGTATCACAATAATTTTAATGGACTAATAGTGTATATTGCTTAGAAAATATAGTTTACGCACCACGCCCGCCACACCCTTTGCCCTCCACATCCTTTTGGTGAGCTGGTGTACCATGCCGCCGGACGCTCTTTTAAAAGAGATGTAATGACCATAATAAGGAAGTGGAAAATGAACGTTGTTTTAATCTCTGCCAGAAGGCTTTGGCACGTTCCTTACTGAGAAAATGTTAAGATTCGAGGAACGTAAGTAGAGAGGGGTTTGAATGAAAAATACGTGATAGTCTTGATGATTTTGTGGTATTGTTGTCAAACTGTGTTTTCTAAAACAATAAGCTGAGCAAAGGATTATCGTAGGAACATTCTTCTTGTTGTTTAAACCATGTACGAAGTGTGCCAACTCCTCTTGTCACTGCAAAACGGCTTCATCCGCCGTCGCTGATTCTAGCTGCCTCTCATCTTTTGCCTTGTTTCATTCACAGTAGTGTCAGAGCTTCTCTTGTAACTGGAAACATTGATTTCAAATGACTGTAAGCCAAGGATAATGCTACCAACAAACCCTCTCAAGCAATATAAGATATTATCATCTGATCTTTATAAAATTTGCAAAGCATAAAATTTAAAAACGACTGACAGGATCCATAAATTTGCTGTTTGGAAAAGTAGTTACTAGAATGCATTACGAGAACACTGTCCTTCAAAAACTGTGACGCATGCTGGGTTACTGGGTGGGAAGTGACCAAAATTCACTACTAAACAGACCGGTGCTGTTGTCAGCCCCATGAAGAATGTGTAGGCGGACATTCCATAATGATTCATCAGCCATAGGTCAAAGTAACAAAGATTGTGAAATAGTCCAGTCTTAGAAGTTGTACTTCGCATGCGGACAGACTCTCGTAATGTGGATTTTCAGTAGAGCTGTATACTATTCATAATGGGTTGAGTATTACTTTTGAACAGGATTTACTTCTCTCTTATTATCATTGGTTTACTACGCTGCTATACGTCGCGAGCTGGTAAGTAATTTAATGTCTAGCATATTGATTCTTCTGTATTGTCAATTTGCCGGGAAATGACACTGTTGACCTCTGAAAACAAGTGTAAGCACTCGGGAGATCAAG
Organism: Alatinidae sp. Z8VKAUB7J3; assembly: GCA_010016025.2. Taxonomy (NCBI): domain Eukaryota; kingdom Metazoa; phylum Cnidaria; class Cubozoa; order Carybdeida; family Alatinidae; species Alatinidae sp. Z8VKAUB7J3. The sequence goes on along the minus strand of JAAAKM020073195.1, from coordinate 6,701,599 downwards.
CTTCAACTATACCACACAAATAGTGACAGCCTCAAGAATGACAAGGGTAGAGATGTTGGTGCTAGTGCAGGATTGCCCTAGCTATTACTCAAGAGTGATTGGGAAGTACACCACACTCCCACTAACTAGGTAAGAATATCAGTCAGAAAGTACTTAGGTCCTCTAAAAGTTAAGAAAAACAAGTATATATATGTATATATATATATATATATATATATGTTTGGGTTTGGCCACCTAGGAAAGTGTGCAATGCTAGATTTTCCGATTTTTCATGAAATTATAGGAATATTATAGATAGTTTTGGAGGTGCTCCTGACATCACAGAATTGCTCCACTGATTCAAATGCATCTCTTGTCTTTTGCTTGTTTCATGGATGTCTCACTCAGTCCCATAATAACATCAAATCCCCAGGAAAAACACTGGTTTATACATCACCTGATCTTTATAAGTGTTGCAAGGTTTGAGTCCCAAACTCTCTGCAGCAAGGCTACCATATACAAATGTAATTTTGTTTGCCAGCACCCCGTCCTATGCCATTCACAGCTCAGAAAGTCTGAAGAAAGTTGGAAAATTGAAATTTTGGAATTGCTAACAAAGTTAGAGACTGAACATTTTGGAATTGCTAAGAAAGTTTGAGAAGTGGGGCTATTCCAAATTTTCTTTAAGAAAATGAGTGTATTATATACTTCATAGTTTCCAGAATTGACAGTATTCTGAGCTTTTAACAAAATGTCAAGTGTTACTTGCAGATTTACCGTAACGTAGATTTACCCAAATATGTAGAATATGTCAAGGGCATTATTAAGAGAAACATCCTTAATCAACGCAGTGCACATTATCCTCGAAAATTGCTTACTGCAACATGACCTGCCATGTTTATTTCTTGTGTATAACGTCTTTCAACTTCCCATTTATTGGATGGATTCAGTGGAAGAAAGTTTGATTAAACAACCCTTATTGAATAGGGCCTACTGGTATTAATGCCATATGTCTCTAGTAGAATAACAGAGGACATAATGCTACAGCTCAGAATATCCATAGAATGTCCGAACTCATGCTGTACTCAGCTAACTTTCTAAATCGATCATTTACCACTTGACATGATTATTTGGCGCTACTACACAAATAGTTACCCGAAGTAAAACTTTGAATGTAGACCTCACAAGTTTACAAATACTGGAGCCATGCGCTAACTGAAGAGTCAACAAACGGAAATCATACAAGTTGTACGTAGATGAGATAAAGGAGTGCCCTGCACCCATACCCAACAAAACTAGTTCCATGTAAATCCATCCATTCCTTGCCAAAAGGCCGAGAAGCATTGTGCCCCTCCCCCAACTAGTGCAATCTAGCCAATCAACTCGCAAATTTGCAACTGCTCCCAAACGTATGGGCGCATCTACTGCCCAGGTGACGGACGATATGAAAAGTCGCGCGATGCGATAATACTCATAGAATTGAATAGAGAAACACTTAACGCAGCTACTTACTTTGAATTCACTTGAAGCAAATTTATTCAAATAACGGCATAAGGGAACTGCAACTCTTAGTCTGCTATTTACAAGACTTTGTAATCACAACTAAAGCCAACATGAAATACATTCTGTGAATTCCGAAATTAAACTTGCTGGCCTATGAAGAACCGATCCATGCGCTTACTTCACAGAACACAAACATATATACACACAAAGAAAAGGAAACAGTTAAAACAGTATATTCTTTTTTTAAGACTATTCATATGGCATTTTTATGTACAACTCATGTTACACTAGAAACCCCAAGGCAAGGGTTAAATTTAATTTCAAAACAATCGTAACCATCTTCCACATCCATAATGTCCTTCCCAGTTTAAACCACACCGGAACATAAGACTGAATCTTTTTAAAAAATCACAAAAATGTACTGCTTTTTAAAGAAATAATTGTCAATGATCGCGGTGTACTCCGGCATAAAATTTAAAAGCAGAATTAGTTGCCATCTACTTTAGAATAAAAAATTTCTAAGGAGGGAATGTGGAGGCTTCCAATTGGATAATTTTAAGAATACAAGTCGTTATCTATTCTCAGGGCCGAAAACTGCAACGAAGTGATGGAGAAGCCTTCACACCGGAGAGCTTGTATCAATAAGCTTTCAGCGATTGGGTACCGATTATCTTGTGACTAAATCCTTGCATGCATATTCTTGTTATGGTTCTGTGTCTATGGCTTTGGCAAAATCTGTAACCACATGTGTGAGTTATAGTTGTCAACGATCAAATGGCTATATATTTTAATTAAAAAATCAGTTTATAATTAGCCGATCTATACATCTACACGCTCACTAGTGCAAGGGAGGGGCTTATATTAAACTGCTGTTGTATGTTTTGAGCGGAATTTATATGCCGGTATTCTGCCACCATCATGACAATTATAATACTTACTTTTAAAATAAATATCTCTAAAGGTGAAAGCAGACTACGCTCTGATAACCCTCCACACTAAACGACTGCGATGGAGTGGTAGTTCTGCCCCGAGCCGGTGAGCCTGCTTAACAGCTCAAGGCATGACGAGTCTAATAAACTCAGTGAAGGTAGGGCTCTGTGATACTAAAATCAATAAACCAATAGCGATATTGTATACCAGTGTTTTCTTACGTCTTCATCGAGCGCACTATTTGCAAACATACATCCACAGCCTAAAAAAATTTCGTCACGGTTAGTCTGACAACGATAAGGACCACTTTGTTCGTGGAAGACTATTCTATATCCTATTTCACAATTTTGTGGAAGATTCTCAAAAAAATTGCTTAACACGAAAACAAAAGTATTTTCGAGGTGTGTTTCAAATGCCAAGAACTAGGCACTAGTCACGTGATCAATAGTCACTACTATCATTTTGCTAAAATAATTAAAATACGTCTGCGAACACATTTTCTACTTTCATAAATATTGTCACAATGCAGTAAGAATTCATTACTGAAAAATTCCGATCGCCACATTCCTTAAAGTAGTATAAAATTTCTTGTTATGCGATGCCTGAAAGATAAAAAACAGAAATGGACTATTACAGTTTCGCTTCGTAAACAACGTGAATGTTACGGTGGATACAGAATTGCATGGAAAACATACACCGGAGTAAGTCTGCTGTCTAACACAATGGAAAAATAAGTACGTCACAATCAACAAAACCAATTTACCTATGACAGAAAACAAAAATAGGCATTCACTATATCAGCAACAACTGAAAAGGAAGGGATCTTTAGCACATATGGAAGTAGAAGTTAGACCTTTTCATATCCGTCCTTTTTGCTCAATTCATATCCCTTTTTTTTCTTATATCCCTTCCTCTTGCCGTTTTCATATCTCTCCTTCTTGCCCATCTCATCCCTCTTCTTCTTGTCGACCTTATATCCTTCCTTCTCTTCCTTCTCATATCCCTCTTTGTCCTTCTCATATCCCTCTTTCTTACCCTTCTCATTTCTTTCCTACTTACCTACCTAATCCTCGTCTTGTAGCCTCCTTACATGTCTCTTTGTTGCCCCACGCACATCCCTCCTCCTTATCTTTTCCATGTCCCTACTTGCCTTTCTCACATCTCTCGGTCTTGTCCTTCTTGTAGCTCTTCTTCTTGGCCTCCTCATATTTTCCTTCTCGTGACTCTTCTTGTTGCTTCTTTATATTTCTTCTTGTTTCCTTCTCATACCTCTCCTTAGTTCCCGCCTCATCGCACTCCTTCCCCCCCCTCCCCTCCCGTTATCTTCAATCCGCCTTCGGCTCATGCTTCTGCTCCTCTCCCCTCCTCATCTCTCATCATAGTTCGTGACGGACGTGACCAATCAGTAATGATCGATGTATTCGGCAATGGCTTTACCTCTACCGACATTGCAACGGCTGTGCCAGGTCTTGTATCAACACGTTAAAGATTTTGGCAAAAGCTGCCCTTTATCACAGTGTTACATCAAGAAATTTATGTTGTCACACCTGCTCGACCATTATCAACACCTGAAGTCCTTTTTTCACTCACTAGATAATCGCAAATAGCCTGCCATACGTCTAAATCTAAGAAAGCTTAAACCTATGAAGAGAAGTACCAGCAGGTATCAAAGTGCCAAATGACATCAAAGGTGTGTTAGGTGATGCATTTAGAATTACGGCCGGACTGTTTGACGGCATTGTGTAATAACGTATTGCAAAATCCCATCAATAGAAAAGTAACACAGCTCAAGTAAAGGTGAAAGGACCAACTTTAGATGAAAAACCTCCTTTAACTTGTAAACAAAATAAAGCTGCATATCCTTTCACCTTTTTAAACACAAGTGCTTAAGGTTCAATAACCTAAATTTAGCACACCAAATTTAGATTGTGCAGTTTTGAATATATTGAAAAGTCAATTTACACGTTCACGTTCACGAAAATGGGGTAAAAAGTTCTCAACAGTTAGAGTATCTCAGAAAAAAATAGAAGTTCCCATGATGTCAAGTAAGGTCTGAGAATATCACGGATTCAAAAATTACAAGTAAGTTTGTTCTTTTTATCAATATAGAAGGTCACAATCGTCAAATAGAGGATGATTTTGTTATCCTCAAATCTTTAAATATTTGTGATAATTATTGTACATCCATCTTCTAAGATTATTATTGAATTTAGAAGCGTTTTTTTGAAAACTGATAATGTACCAAATCTTGTTCTACCAACAAATTGTTGGTAGGTCGTTACGATTGAACAATCAGCGACAAATTTTTGCTTCGATTCCTTTCTTTGTTTGCGCGTTAACATAAATGATGCTTGAATGTTTGAACAACTCGTTCTTTGCACGAGCCATTCTGATGAGGGTGCAACGAAACCGGTCAATGGCGTTTCACTGATGATTGCGTTATTTAATATTATCTAGAAATTAATTCCCTTCTGATTTGTTACGAGTACCTCAATTCTGATGTCAGTGAGTTAAGTATTAAATATACAGTTTAAATAGGATATATATAGCTTGTAAATGGACAAGGAAACATCGGCAGTACCGGAACGGTTGCAAACGTAGGGGTAGGGGCAACCCTTAAAGATCCCGTTTATGCCGCATGACAAAAACAAACTATACCAGACAAAAGTGTGAGAATACTTGAAACTTTGGTTGTGTTCAAAAACCAAAAACACCCCTAAGCAATGTGACTCTGCCATAGGCCAGCAATTGCTTGAGAACCCAGACTGTGCCAAAGTGTACACGGACAATTGCTTCCGTATCATAGAAAAGGCCAGGTCTGCATTTTTACCCATGGGGGGACCTAAAATTATGGGGGGACCTAGAATTTATGGGGGGACCTGAAAAGCTGGATGAAACCATGCTATATTTTGTTATATCTTAACATTCTGGACAGAGTAATATTATTGCTCTCTAGGCTAAAAAGATATCAACTTTGTAATTATCTTAATTTCTTTTCCTAAAATAGGCGGGAGGCGGGGAGCGGCATGATTTTTGTTCAGTTGTAGGGATATCATATTTAGGAACCGACTGTTGATGTAACATAACTCCGACGAAGCTAATTGTTAGTTGTCTTTTCCGATTTACATTTATCGGTACACAGTTTAAACACTGTCCATTTATTATAATTTTTTTAATGCCGAAATTTTAGAACGGCTACATTTATTAAAAAGAAGCAAAGGTGCAGTTCTTATTTGCAATAATATTGAAGAAAGTGAAAATGCACAAATGACCAATATGTAATTATAAAAAGACGTATAATCAACCCCCCTCATTTTATGAGAAACAAAATATACTTATTTTTGAACAGTCTCACATAGGGAAGTTAATATCAAATTAAAAAGATATTGAAAAGTCAAAATATCAAGAGTACTTCTGACCGTCTTAACACCTTATAAAAACATATCTAATGGCCGTCAAAATGGGTGTAACTTCGACCAAGCTTGGTAGGGCATTCTCTTTACTTTTATGCTTTAGTACGTATTCCGTGATAAGGATGTTAGGCTTTGCTTCGTAGTGAGATGTGAAAGTGGAACCGTAAAAATCATGTTTTTCTCAGCCCGCCCAAAGTAAAGGAATCCTCCATTGGAGACATTCTGTTTGCAGATGATTGCCTTCTCTCAGTTCACAGTCTGGAAGATAAAAACAGGCACATTTGCCGACACCAAAGGAAAGTCTACTCTCGCAATAAGTCTAAAGAAAACCAAAACGATATTTCACCTTAAATGAACGATTTTTACAATTTTTACACTTGAGTATGCGAAAGACTTGAACGGTCTAGGCTGGATTATACCCTAAACTGGTTAACGTAATGAAGATATACAATAATAGTATATCAACACTAATGCTACGTTTGGCTGACTATAAAAAAGTTCACACAAATTTAGCTACACATGTCTCCTTTACTTTCTCTTTCATACTATGGGCATGGTTTCATCCAGCTTTTCAGGTCCCCCCATAAATTCTAGGTTCCCCCATGAGTAAAATTTTCTCAGGTCCCCCCATAATTTGGTGCGCCATAAAAATTTGAGGTCCTCTCGTAAATAAGGGTGGACGCAAAAAAGCAAAAGTCTGGGTTCACTTAATGAGACGAGAATGACCAAAACTAATGCAACAGTTGAATCTGAATGATGGCAATTGATAACAAGAATAAAAATTGGAAATTGGTGATAAATTGGTACTCAATAACGTCTTTACATCATCATAACATCACAAAAACGAACAAAATAGTTCACATACAATGACGATAAAGTCTACCTGAATTCAATGGAGTTTCTTTCTCAAATGGATGGTCATGTTTAACTCAACCAAGAGGTAAGAGAAATTTTCTTCGTTCAAAACAGTAAAAATAGATTCAAAATATTTTGCACATCTAGCATCTGCTCATTCTCAAATTGTTTTGAGTACAAAATTCCAACCGTTCAAAAACTCAGAGGAACTCAAATCAGAGAAGAGTCTGGTTCGGTGCCCATTTTATTATTTTGGACCTCAGCTTGCAACGAAGCTGTAAACTGCAAGGCAGTGCCTTTAAAGGTTTCTGCCTGAGATTGTCTTGGGTGGATTTAGCATTGTTCTCACCCCTGGAATATTTCCTGACCAAATTAAACACTACCCCCCCCCAACCTTTTCAGGTTCCTACACATTTAAGTTGTAGAAGAATTGAAGTTTCTTTGAAGCCGGATTCGTGTTTGGTGAGGCTGACATTAGAATGAGCAACATTTCACATATGTTTGGAAAGTTTATCATGTAATTACTGATTAACTCTTGTGAACAAAGCCATTATCACTGTGTCCAGGAAGAACCATTTTGTGGCAAGCAGCAGTTTTATTTCGTGTTCTGCTTGTCATCACGCGGTCGGATTGTCTATAAATTTCACAAAGTCCTGGGCTTTGCTTGTAATTTTGAAAAGGCCTGAAAATGGCCTAGAATTAATGGAGCAAATGTAAACTTGAGAATCAGAAAAATAGCCCTGAAAAGTCGTGGAGAGTCCTGAATTTTTAAATCATTTTATGCTGTGACAGCGTAAGTGTCTAAAATGTGAAAGCAAGAAACGTGTTGCTTCGATTTTTGGTAAATTGTGGAAAAGTTTTAGAATTAATGGGCCGAAGGCCTGGGCTTTACTTGTAATTTGGGAAAACCTTGGAAAATTGCTAGAATTAATGGAGTAAATGTCTAAAATCAGAAAGTATGTTCTTGTGAACAAAGCCATTATCACTGTGTCCAGGAAGAACCATTTTGTGGCAAGCAGCAGTTTTATTTCGTGTTCTGCTTGTCATCACGCGGTCGGATTGTCTATAAATTTCACAAAGTCCTGGGCTTTGCTTGTAATTTTGAAAAGGCCTGAAAATGGCCTAGAATTAATGGAGCAAATGTAAACTTGAGAATCAGAAAAATAGCCCTGAAAAGTCGTGGAGAGTCCTGAATTTTTAAATCATTTTATGCTGTGACAGCGTAAGTGTCTAAAATGTGAAAGCAAGAAACGTGTTGCTTCGATTTTTGGTAAATTGTGGAAAAGTTTTAGAATTAATGGGCCGAAGGCCTGGGCTTTGCTTGTAATTTGGGAAAACCTTGGAAAATTGCTAGAATTAATGGAGTAAATGTCTAAAATCAGAAAGTAGCCCTAAAAAGTCCTGGAGAGTCCTGGATCCTCAATAATTTATTCTGTGACAACTTCCGTGTCTAAAAAGTTAAAGCATGAAACAAATACTTGCTCTTCTTTACCTAGATACGAGCTGATACAATGCCTGCAGCGACTGTTAATCGGAAATCGTGGACATTACCCGCTGGAGGGTTACCATCGGAATGGAAGAAAGTTACAGATAATTCGTCGGGAAGGTCCTATTACTTTAATGAAAGGACCCAGGAATCGGCGTGGAAACCACCCCGATTGTCCGCTTATTTTGAACAAAGAAGTGACGATGAAGACGATGATGATAATGAAAATGACGACACTTTTGTAAGTTACCAACTGTGTTGTTGCTCCTCTTGTGCGCAGCTTTGAATGTGTTTTCCGCTTGGATAATTAGCTTTATCTTTTGACCAGGAATTAGATGCCATGTTTTTCAAATCTGCCTCTTTGCTTTATCTTGACTGCCTTATGATCATTTGTTTCCTGGCAAATATTACAAGATATTCATCATATGGCGAAGTCTGAAGAACAATTTACTTGTATTTATTGGGAATTTCACCTACATTTTTTAAAAATCTTACTTGCCATAATACTTTCCCATGTTCTTTTTGAGACAAACAAACGAATCAGGAAGGAACTCATTAAACTCCAACTCCAGTTCAGCAGCTTGTAAAAGACCCGTTTCTAATCTAATTTCTAATTTTAAGCCTCCATTGAGTCACCTTTTTAACGAGATCGCCCATAGTATGGCTTCAATGCCGTAAAAGTGTTAGGAGCAATTGGAAAGGAGGGCATGGTTAAGGCAGGTAATTTAAGTGAAGGACCTCGTTTCAAGAAACATGTTCCTAAAAACTTTAAATCGAGTAGTTTTATACTCGTTAAGGAAGCAAGAAGAATACGAAAGAGAATGCCAGAGAGTGCGGGGAATGAAACGCATGGTTTAAGCAGAAAAGCTGCATCTAGGAACCTCGACAGCTAATGGCGAATCTCGATTGAAAAACCAGAAATAACAGTACGGGCAAGGAGAGCGTCTGGCTTGCATGGTCGTAGCACTATATGTAGAGTGCTTTGTGTCGGGCGAGGTGTTCACGTATATGTGTACCCTTATATATATATATAAAAACGATAAAAACTAGTAGGACATTGTTTCAACTCTATTATATACTAGGGAATGTCTTAAATTTATACAGGGCCAAATATTTGTAAATAACTGTATAAAAGTTAATAAGATAAATCTGATATTTTGGTGATTTTACATGTATTTTTATAACTTAAAATCAACAAATTCTAAGTGCAAAAGCTATCTTAATCCTTGCGATTGATTCCATTTTCAAACCCCAGCACTTTTAAAAAGAAGAAAACTAATACGTTATGTATTAAAGTTAATTACAG
>JAAAKM020073195.1:6595100-6692117 GCA_010016025.2 Alatinidae sp. Z8VKAUB7J3 | reverse complement strand
AATTTCTCGAAAAGGGGACGCGAGACGTTTTGAAACGTCTCCTCTTGGTAATCAACTTACCTTGTTATGAAGCAGAAGATCAGCGTACTCACTCTCCATTTCAGACATAAAATCTTAGAATTGGCAATCTACGTTATGTATTAAAGTTAATTACAGTAAGATTCAAACCTCTAAGAAGTATGAAACGTTTCATAGCTTAACCATACCTTACATGGGCTTTTTGGCTCTTCTCATACACGGGGGGAGGGGGCGTGTGGGTGGTGGGTGTTACTAGTAGGCCGGCGGCACTTTGACACACTATAACTTTAATCGGCAAATGCTATTACAAAGATGTTTCACACTTTTATAGCTTTACTCTTTTCTAACAATTTCAAAAACTAAATTTCTAATTTGGTGTGAATGACGTCATCTATGGCTATGAAATGTTGCGCAATATTCAAAAATTGTAAAAATTTTGTAAAAATGCCTTAAAATATGCTTTTTGAATTATATTTTGATTTTTTTAAGGGCTTTTGATATGTCTAAAGTATTTTTACATGTATACATTGTATTTAGGCAAGATATTTTAAGAGATTTTCAGACAATATTTTCTAAAATGTATGAGATTTGAATCGACCGAAATGGTTACACACTTATAATCAAGCGGTTCTTAATTATTTTGAGCATAATGACTAAAAACATCCTCCAAACATCAAAAATATAACTCTTTTCACTATTGGTACAAAATTAATCTAAAGATGTAATTTTCTTACAATCATTTTGCATATATTCTCTGGCGAACTTCACCTTATTGCACAACATATTTTATCATTTTTTTGCGGACTTTTAAAAAAAATTGCATTTTTCCCTTAAAATTTTGATACTACAAGATCGTCAGTACAAATTCAATGAAGAAAATCTAAGTTTAAAGTTATAATTATCGCGTTTTTTTTAAAAACAAGTAGAAAAACAGAAAGGCAAAAACCTCCACTATAGGTTAACAAAACGCCAATATTGCAAAATTTGAAGAAAATTCTAAAAAAATTTATTCATCATAAAACTTCCTAGCACATTTTAGGAAAAGTCATCAAATTTCGTGTTAATCGGGCCAGGCTTTAAAAAGTTATGAGCTAAAGTGTGTAGCCGCGGGCCTACTACGCACCCCCCATGAAAGATAGGGTTAATTTGGGACAAACAGTTGGCTTGGGAAGGTAATATTGTTTGAAATTTGTTTTTCGAAAAATTTATTACCTTCCTCTGAGAGCAAATTTGTAGAACTGTCTTTCCTTCTTTATCATGTTTATGTTAGTGGAAGGTTTGTACACTACGTGAAATTGAATTTAATATTTTCTTTTCTTATATATATATATAAAAACGATAAAAACTAGCTTTTGCTCAAGGCGAGCTTTCGGAATTCTCATTCCTTCTTCTGGCTTCAAACTGTCCAGATGGTTCCTTCCCTAATAAATACGGGTTAAAACAATAAAAATTTATGTACAAGAATCAAAAATATATTTATAAAAGGATTCCGGCCTGAAACTTCAACCTTGTGACTGTGTTTATGTACACTAAAAAATGCTTTAAATATGGAATGGAATTTGGGGAAGCTTCGTTGCTCTTGGAGATGTTAACTTGTTTACCAATATTGTCGCTAGCCTCGTCTTGAGGATCCCACCGAGAGACTAGGAAGCATCGGGAAATAAAGATGAAACTTAAGGTGAAGAATTTTTTTTGCAGTTTATGCAACACATATCTGCAAAATTGGTTCAAAATAAACTGACTCTTAATATTTTCTTAAATTTGTAGAATGTTAAAATTTTACTGAAAACGCAAGTGATCGAAAAAGTCCTTAAGTACCCTGTGGAAAGTAAGAGACTAATTTATATAGCTCTCAATAGTCTTTCACTGGTCATGAAATCAGTAAATTTAGCATACTATTTTAATTCTCTCGAAACCTCGAGTAAGATCAATTTTCAGTAAAGTGTTAGTTTTTCAGGATTCTAAAAGTTATTGTAGGTGGGCGTGTCTTTTTAAAAGCTAACAAACAAGTATAGGTCAAATAACAGAGTCATACTTACTCCCACCGTTTATCCGTGCCATTTAACTGAACACTTGAAAAACTATAGGCTCTATGATTATCCCTTCTCCACCTGGGACACAACCTTGTCATTTCAACCTTTTTATGGCACTTCGTATTTACCAAGTGACATACAGCGATTGCAATTTCTGTCCGTCTGTCTGTCTGTCGGTCCCAGTTTTGCTAGTTCGGGCACTTCCAGATAAGTTAGGACGATGAAAGTTGGCAGGCGTATTAGGGTTTCTCTGATCCTTACCTTTGGATCGATGAGGCATCGTCCTAGCTCTATCAGCATTTTTCTTCTGGTTAAGTCATTTTCTTGGGGTCTTGAGTAGCTCAGAATTACGTTGGCATTGACTCAAGCAATGTCTATGATCGCAAGCCACACCGCCATGGATCATCATCTTGTGCGGTGGCTAGTCGTGTAATTAGAACACCTTTGGTCTAGAGAGTCTACTCCACTTTTTGCTGGGTTTTAGGTCATGATTATCTCTGGTTTACTATTCTTGTGATCGATATCTAATGAAAGGTACATCGATGAAGGAAGAATTACTGCTTTGTCTTCTTTGGAACAAACTACACTAGAGCCAGATGGTCTCTATGCCCGAAGCTGGACGAGTTGGGCTCTCTTGTATGACTAGCTAGGAAATGGGTGAGATTTCTCTTTTTTCTTTCTCACTGTGTGTCCGTAGATGATTCTCGAGGGTCTGAGACTTTCTATAAGCTCTACAGACACGAACCCGTAGTTGGCTGTGATGTTGCGGTTTGAACACTTCGAGTGATCGACAAGGATCATGACAGTTCACGTTGGAACTGAAGTATTCCGGATTTCAACCTAGGTGTTTTCTTTCCACCATAGACGAAGGCATTATACAGATAGAATGTTTTCAAGACCGCTAGGCACTGTTTTCTGTTCCACGTTTTGTTTGGTTTTGAGGGAATATGTATCTTAAATTTTCGCTGTCCTCTAAATGCAACTAGTATTTCATCAATCGTCAAGTACTTGCCTGGTGAGTAATATGCTTTGCAGTTTACGATGGGGAGCTAGAAGTCTACCTATTTCGTTGTGTATGTGCCTATTATTCAACTGAATACAGTTCTCCAACTATTGGAATCGTATCAGGCTCTTCGTAGTGCGGAAAATGTCTTGCACAGTTCCATCAGCTGCAAAGAGACCTTTGCAATACTTACTCCCTGACTTGAATTCTTCAAAGAGCTACAGAAGGCCTGAAAAGGCTTGCATTTTGTGATGTCAGCTGGGTATAAATATTTACATCTAAAGACTTATTATGAATCCCAGAGTTTTAGGGAGAGATCCAAGTGATACAAATAAAAGATAGTTAAGATCACAGTAGAGACTATTAAATCATATAACTCTTTGTTGTGTTTTGATGTGTTCAGAAACATAGCAATTTGTTTTTCCAATGCTTTTTTTGTAAATTACTAAGACCAATTTTACTATTTTAAGATAAACGCAATTCGGGTAAACATTTACATGGGAACTCATTATGATTTAGGTCCTTTGTTTATTTTTCAGCTTTTATTTTCCTTTTGTTATGATATTGTGTTCAAGGCTTGCGAAAAGATTAATGATATAAAGCAGAGCTTTAATTAAATGAAAATATGTAGTAAAGTGGCCACCATTTGCTAACCGAAATCATTGATAGCAAAAAGAAGTTTCAATATTAATTTAGTCAGCCCTATTGTGACAGCAGAATCCTGAAATATCATTTTGACAGGGTAAAGAAGCTATGATTTTCAGTTCCCCCTCCTTTCTAATACGAAACGAAGATTTTCACATCCCAGTTGGCTTTTGCGGTAATCGGGACATATTTCTCTGATGAATCTAAATTTAATTAGATACTTTTAAGTGGTATGCGTCATCTAACAGAGTAGAATCTAACAGAGATCACACAATATAAATGAAACTTGTTTCAAACTTGTCTGGAAAAAGAAACAGTCTTAACAATTATTTCTTATTTATAACTGAACTATTAAAAACCAATTGCAAAAACTACTTTAAGAGGGTATATCGTCCCAACCCCAACCGGAGCAAACAGTCACGATCCTAAATCCACCACCAAGTTCAGGGGCGCCCCCCGCACCCCCACCTGTATTTCTCACTGGAACCTTGCCTTTTGGGCTGCGTGGGTCATTTACCTTGGACGCATATTATTTTAGCCTTTAAATTATCTAGAGTAAAAGAAGTGACTTAAACTTTTGACTCGCGGCCGAAGGGGAATACGGGAGGGTCCTGGCAAAAAGAAATCAGGGGACTTGTTTTTCTTTGATAACTTCAAAACCTCCTACAGGACACTAAATCTTTAATATCTAATTTAATGAGCCCTCCCCAAATAATATTAATGAGATTTTGTCTGTGTGTTATCAACAAGGCCGTATCCATTGAGGAATAATGCCCCCCCCCCCGAAAAAAATCCTGGTTACGGCCCTGGTTAGCAATGCAATAATTTCGAACGTATTAACTATGAAAAAACTAGAACTTCTAAGGCTTTAGCTTCTGCGAATAAAAAAAGGAGTTTCCCTTCACAAACTTTAAGTATATTAATAAGTAATCTACAAATTAAAGTTTAAAGAAAATTCAAATGTATCTCTTGGGCAATTTCCCATTCAATTCCAAGGCAATCTGTTATTTAATAGCAATTTTAAATGTATGGGACTTGGTTTAAAGGGGTGTTTTTATGGATCTGTAAGCGTCCAATGTCTTATCTCACTTGACTTTACATCTATTTCTTTATTTGGGACCATCTTAATCACTGTTAAAAAGCCGCCGCTATTAATGGTGATTTAATTTTTTTCAGATGTGGTACGATATTGAAACGGTGTTAATGCAGGGTGGTTGCCATCAATCTTATTCAACCCCTGTGCCATTACCTGTCAACCCCCAACATCCCACCGTGGAGGTAACGACAACATATCCAGGCGACTCGACAGTGTACCCTTTGCGAGAGCCTGAACAATTTATTCCGTCCAATTACTACCCGCAGATTAAGACAGAGCAGACTTATCAGTCAGGTTATCAACAATATGGGTATGACAACTACTCGTGCGCCGAAGAGGCTACGATGGCTTATCACCAAGAAATGATAAAATCCAATTTTGAAAGGGTGCAGACATATCAATATTATGGAACAATGCACACAGACCAAATGTCACCTCCAAATACACCTGACAGTGCTTCAAGTCATTATCAGCCTCAGCCTGATATGCACTATTCCCAGACTTTTTACCATCAAGAACAGTGCCAACAGCATAACTATTACCAACAGCACTACAGAACCCTTACTCCTCCTTCCTCCCCGAAGTATGCACCAGCAGCCCTTCATACTTGTCATTTACCACTTCTCACCCAAATTAAATCAGAAGTGCCACTTAATCAGCCTCTGCCTCTGCCAGTGCAGGGCAGGCAAAGACGACGCCGTGCGTGGGGAAAGCGTCGCACTATTATACACACTTGTACTCATGCCGGATGTAATAAAACATATACCAAGTCGTCTCATTTAAAAGCTCATCTAAGAACCCATACAGGTGAAAAACCCTATGAATGTGCGGCAAAATGCGTTAATATACATTTTTATTTCGTTTTTACGAGTCGAACAGAAATCTCGGAGTAGAGTCAATCTCCCTATCCTACCCCTGGATGCGCCCTTGCCTTGTTAAATTAAGAGTGGAATAATAGGGTATGCATCGTCAGGTACGTACCTGACGATACACACCCAGTTATTCCACTTTTAATTTTGAAAATTTTTAAACTTTATTTTCGAAATTTTGAATGCGACTACCCGAAATGTAGCCTGTCCATTGGGGAGGTCTCATAACCTAGGTCCGCGAAATTCAAAACGTTACCGACTTTCTGGGCGCTTATATTCAAATTATTAAATGAAATTATCCCTCCACAAAAAAATCCCTTTGTACGTGCCTGGCGAATACAATATTTTTGGATAAGACATCCAAATTGTTTCCAACAAGGATGCGTTGGAAATGCATCCTCGCAAACAGTAGGTCCATAATTTTTACCCCAAATTTACTCAGGTTGAAAGAAAACAGAAATGACAGTTCTTATTAAGTAAAATCAGTAGGCTGATGAATAACAGAGCTCATTCAATCCTTTGACACAATGTCAAACTATGAAACCTGCAGTACAATAGCAACAAAGCCAATTCGAAAAGTAGTAATAATACACAATTTGCATGAATAATCATCGTCTTACACATCTACAAAGCACAAACATTGGCATAAAGATGATCTTTAGACAGATTACCGGAGGCTATAAAGCTCTTCCTACATCGTTAACTAATTAGGATATATCAATCGTATAAAACGGGGCTACGAAATGGATTTGAATATCGGAAAGAGTTTCTGAAAGCATTCAGACAGTGCATGGTGAGAGGCCCACAAACAGGAGTTTTTTGTTTTGTTTTTTTTTGTGAGGGAGAGAATAATAAAAAAAATATAAATCATCAAGAGGTGTACAAAAGCCTCCTTTCATATCCAAACAGGGGTAAGAGTCTGAATCCTAGACAAATACTCAAAATCCCTGAAACAAGGGATTCTTTCAAGTCCGTAAACAGAAATTTCTTTGGAGAAGGAAGGGGAGGAGGGTCAAACTAAGAAGAATCAGGCGCATTGAGTGAAAAATGTTGCAGACTATGGGAAAAATCATTACAATATTGTGATATAGACATGTAGTTTAGACAAGGGGGTAGTGTTACCAGGTTTGAATCCCCCCTCCCAATAAAACTTCTAAAGACTCATTTTTAAGTGAAAAATATAAATAAATGTTCTATGCATTTTGTAAGTTTTTCGGTTCCCGCCCCCACCCCTAAACAAAATCCTGGATACACTCTTGAATCTAGCTTGAGGCTGGCACGCATAGAGGGGGCCCAGCCCTCCCAAAATCTTAATGTTCGAATTTCTGGGTAGGCTATTTGTTTAAATTATCGCATTTTTGGTTATTGCCTCTCCCACCGAAAAAAAAAAAATCATATTTAAGTGCCCATCAAGATGCTCCCCACTACGTAAGCGCCAAGTTTTAAGCAGAAATACGAGGTAAACAAAACACATATGTAAGAGCAAGAATAGAGTAAGAAGCAAAATGAAGATTAAGTGAATTTAGATCACAGCCCCATTTATTTTGTTGTCGGTCGTTTTTTGTTGCCGTATTTAATAGGATTTATAAGGAGCATGCCCAACTGTATTGGTCTCTGGTGGCTTGGTGATGCAATGAGTTGTTGTTAGTAGTAGTAACTTATATTCACATTTCTGTTATCCCGTACACATACTGTCATGTTCGAACCTCTGAGCCCCCCTCCCCACTGGATCATGAAAACTCAATTTTTTTTGGTATATTTTCTGGTAATTGAGAAATGTAACTGCTTTGCTAAAAAAAAAAAACTGATGACATCCCAAATTATTATTTTGATATTTTCTTTCAATTTCTCCAGCCCCAAAAAATATTCTTTCGTACATAACTGCTTGCCTGTGCACACATTTATCCAAATCAATGTTGTTGTTCTGTAATTAGGCCCACATGCCCGACTGGACCGGAGATTAGGCGGCCCCCGCATTGACTTGGACGGCCCATGCGATGAAAGATGCGGGCGCCCGCACGCATCGGGCGCGCCGCCGCAACAGGGAGTTTCCGTATGGCCAGGGCTTTCGCGTCGCAGGGCGACACCGGCGAGAAGCGGATCTCGTTCACCGAGATCGGCGACGGGCTCTACGCCTTCACCGCCGAGGGCGACCCCAATAGCGGCGTGATCATCGGCGATGACAGCGTGATGATCGTCGAGGCCCAGGCGACGCCCCGGCTCGCCAACAAGGTCATCGACTGCGTGCGGCGGGTGACCGACAAGCCGATCACGCATCTTGTGCTGACCCATTACCACGCGGTGCGGGTGCTGGGCGCCTCGGCCTACGGGGCCGGGCAGATCATCATGTCCGACGCCGCCCGCGCCATGGTCGCGGAGCGCGGCCAGGAAGACTGGGACAGCGAGTTCCAGCGCTTTCCGCGCCTGTTCGAAGGGCATGAGAGCATCCCCGGTCTGACCTGGCCGACCACGACCTTTTCCGACGGCATGACGGTCTATCTGGGCCGGCGCAAGGTCGAGATCCGCCGGATCGGCCGCGCCCATACCGCCGGCGACGCCGTGATATGGGTGCCCGACGCGGCGACGATGTTCACGGGCGATATCGTCGAGTACCGTTCGGCATGCTATTGCGGCGACGGGCATTTCGGCGACTGGGGCAAGACGCTCGACGCGATCAAGGCGTTTGACGTCGATGCAATCGCGCCGGGCCGCGGCGACGCGCTGGTGGGCCGCGAGATGGTCAATGCCGCCATCGACAACAGCCGCGACTTCGTCGAAAGCACCTACCGCCCGGCGGCCAGGGTGGCTGCCCGCAACGGCACCCTGAAAGAAGCCTGGGACGCGGTGCGCGCCGAGTGCGATCCGAAGTTCGCAGACTACGCGATCTATGAGCACTGCCTGCCCTTCAACGTCGCCCGCGCCTATGACGAGGCCCGCGGCATCGACACCCCGCGCATCTGGACCGCTCAACGCGATCTGGAGATGTGGGAGGCCCTGCAGGGCTGAGCCCCGGGCAGTACTTGCAACCGGGGCGGTTTGATTCAGATCGTGTCGCCCCGGCAGAACCTGTGAGACGCTAGACCATGCTCCCGGCTGACCCCCGCCGGGAAAGTGTTGTGCTGTGCCTGACGGCACCCGGAATTTGGGAGGAGACCTGATGAACAAGATCTTTGAAGTCCCTTTGTACCCCTACACGCGCCATGCGGACCAAGATGCCTCTTCGCCCGTGCGCCGCAAGGTGGTGGTGATCGGGGCGGGCCCGGTGGGCCTGGCTGCGGCCATCGACCTGGCCCAGCAGGGCACCGAAGTGGTGGTACTGGACGACAACGACAAGGTGAGCTTCGGCTCCCGTGCGATCTGCTTTGCCAAGCGCCAGCTCGAGATCCTCGACCGGCTGGGCTGCGCCGATGCGATGGTGGACAAGGGGGTGCAGTGGCACACAGGCAAGGTGTTCTTTGATCACCGCAAGGTCTATGAGTTCGACCTGCTGCCGGAGACCGGCCACCGCCGCCCCGCCTTCATCAACCTCCAGCAGTACTACTTCGAGGCCTACCTGGTGAAGCGCCTGCGCGAGCTCATGGAACAGGGCGCCCCGGTGGAGATCCGCGGCCGCAACAAGGTCTCCGCTATCGGCACCCACCCGGATCACGTGACGGTGGAGGTGGACACGCCGGAGGGCGCCTACAACATCGAGGCCGACTGGCTGATCGCCTGCGACGGCGCGCATTCACCGACTCGCAAGATGCTGGGCATCGACTTTGCCGGCCGCGTGTTCGAGGACAACTTCCTGATTGCCGACGTGGTGATGGAGGCTGACTTCCCCACCGAACGCGGGTTCTGGTTTGATCCACCCGTCATCAAGGGCCAAGCGGCGCTGTTACACAAATAGCCCGATGGCGTTTGGCGATGGCAGGCCGGTCGGCGGGATGTCGGCCCGGGCTGGAAAGGTGCAGCTCTCATCGGCCCACGGCACAATCACACCGGCCGCCTCACCCAGATCGGTGGCGTCGGCATTGGGGTTAAACAAGGCCACCGACCAGCTGTCGTTTGCCTTCAGATAAACGTTGAGCTGGGCCATTGGCCGGCCGTTGACCGGGTCCTTCACCACAAAACGCACCGCCTTGCCCCGATCGGTGCTGTTGCGGATCTCAAACAGCGTCTGAAAGCCGTCGAAGGTAATGAATAGGGGGTACAGCAGCACCTGACCGCCCGCGTCGAGACTCAGGCGCACGGCACTGGCACTGTGCGCAAGAAGCACAGCGCCCGCCAGAATCAAGCCAATTCTTTTTATCCTGGAGTGCATGCCTAACGACGTAAACGACGTACCAGGCATTTTCCCCTAAAGCGATGCACGATGAGTCGCATTGCCTGCCTACCAGCCGCAGCTACGCCCGGTGTTTTGTTCATCCAGCCAGGTCTTCAGCGGCGCGAAATAATCGATGATGGCGCTGGCGTCCATTTGCGGCGAGCCGGTGAGAACCTCAAGCGCCTCCGGCCACGGTCGCGACGAACCCATTTCCAACATTTGGTTGAGACGACGGCCGGCCTCGGCGTTGCCATAGACCGAGCAGCGATGGAGGGGCTCTTCATTGCCTGCAATCTCGCACAACGAACGGTGGAACTGAAATTGTAAGATCGCGGCCAGGAAATAACGTGTGTAAGGCACGTTGGCGGGGACGTGGTATTTGGCACCAGGGTCAAAGTGGCTGTCATCGCGCGCCCCGCTGGGAGCGATACCCTGGTAGCGGGTGCGCAGTTCCCACCAGGCTTGGTTGTATTGATCGGGGGGCGTTTGGCCGCTGAACACCTGCCAGCGCCAGCGATCGACCAGCAGGCCAAAGGGTAAAAACGCGACCTTATCCAGAGCCTGACGCAGCAAGAGTCCGATGTCTTTAGAGGCATCTGGTACCGCATCGATGAGACCGACTTGCTGCAGGTAGGTGGGTGTCACAGAAAGAGCGACGGCGTCACCGATGGCCTCATGAAACCCATCGTTGGCGCTGTTTTTGTAGAAAAAAGGCTGCTGGTTGTATGCGCGCTGGTAATAGTTGTGTCCCAGCTCGTGGTGGATGGTGACAAAATCCTCGGCGTTTTTCTGGATGCACATCTTGATGCGCAAGTCCTCGATCTGGTCAACGTCCCAGGCGCTCGCATGGCACACGACTTCTCGGTCTGCAGGCTTGGTGAACAAAGAGCGTTCCCAAAAGGTGTCCGGCAGCGGCGCAAACTCAAGCGAGGAAAAGAAGGATTCTGCCTGGCGCACCATCTCCACTTCAGACATGCCGCTGGCGACCAGTTGTTGGGTGAGGTCGTAACCGGGGTCGGCGTCTTCCGGCGCGACCAGATCGTAGATGTTGCCCCACTGTTGAGCCCACATGTTGCCCAGCAGGTGAGCGGGAATGGGCTGATCCGGTGCCACGATTCGTTCACCGTACCAATCGCCGAGCTCGGCACGCACGTGGCAATGCAGGGCGTCATAAAGGGTTGATGACTCTTAAAAAGGTAAATAGAAATTTCAATTTCCAGTCAAGTGAGCCATTATTATTATTATATAACTATTATTATTATTATCTGATGTTTATATGACCACACCTTAGAAAAAACAATAACTGTCCCTGGGGCATAACTTAGAACACTTCCCATGGTTCTCTGGGGGGGCTTTGTTAACCCCTGTTTTCTTTGTTATTTGGTCTTTAAACTATTTGAACAAAATGATTGTCTCAAAATGTTAATCAAATTCATTTTGGGGAAAAGAGGCCTTGGGGAGGGGGCTAGTTGCCCTCTGGTCACTTTTGACTCTTAAAAAAGACACTTGAAATTCCAATTTACAGTCAAATGAGCCCCTTCCAAAGTTTATACCACCCTCCCTTCCATAGAAACGGCTAGCACTCTTTCACCCATAATAATATACTTAACAGTACAATATACTTGGGTACAAATAATAATACAATAACAATACTATATACTAATATAGTAACAATACAATATACAAAAATACAATAAATAGTAACAAAATGATTTTAAAATAGAATAAACCTGTCTTGTTCTCAAATATATGCCATTTCCATTTTTTTCTAAATCCTTTATTGAAACGGTCGGAGGGAAATTCTAGGGGTTTCTCTGGACCATTGTCTAAACTAAACATATGCAATAATTATCCGTTCGAAAATGCATAAAAAAGAAGAAGTCGACGAATTTTCAAATTTAAAAAAAGTAAAAAATTATTTCCTCACATAGATACCACTCATATTAACTTTGTAAAACTAGAGAGATGTTTTTCCTACTTGTTGGTATTTTAACTATTCGCTTAATCTTAAGACAAGAGCCAATTAAATTAATCTTAAGAATACTGGTGTCACCAAAAAAAAAAAAAAAAAAACATGTCTGGCGCTGGGATTCACAGAAAAAACAAACTCAACACTTGTCTGCAATTACTCGATGAATCAATACTTTTCATCAACATTTTGTTTAAAGGAGTAAAACGTCCATCATTCAATTAAAAGTACATAATTGAATCTTGTGGCTTATATCAGCTGCAGGTTTAGTTCGGATCCCTGGGTCTACACTTCACATGCCCAAGCCAAAAACATTTTCCTTGAACCTTTCAATAGTTTTAATTAAAGTGGCTATCTTGATCGGTTATCATGTGGTCAGCAAACACACAAAAACAGTTTAGCTGCTCTTCTGTCAGTTTCAGCGCTTGAGGAGGACAAAAGGACTCAGTATTTGAGAGAGCCAAAAACCTGGCTAGCCAAAATGTTTAGAAAGGAGGCAATGGATTTGACCGACTGGCTTGACATTTTTACGGACTGATTTATGTAATATTGTCACTAAAATAATTTCATTAAAAAATTACAAATAACCACACATTCGTAATCTTTTTTCTGGCAAAAGAATGCATAGTTCCATATTTTTGTAGACTGAAGCTTGAAACTACAGTAGGCTTTTCTAATATGCCAAATCTAACGGTGCGATTTCTTTTATGATCACTTGCTTTTTGAGGGTGTTTTCTCCATTTTTCGAAAGCAAACAAATTTCTCACGTTTGTGAAGTTTGATGTGCAATTTCTTCATTCTTTTCATTTGTCTTAAATTCCCTCTTGCGGCTCAATGTCACATGCAAGAAGAATTTTCCGATTGGGAATATACCGGACCCGCTATTATGATAACCTATATGCACGTGCTGTATTTCCAATCACCCTTGCTCCCTCTCCATAATTCAGGATCCAAGCTCCATCTGGCTCCCTTAACACTCAACAGGTTTTAACACGATACTCAAGACATTAGCGAATAACATAATTTCAAAAGAAGAGTGGGTTTAATTTCGATTGGCTTGCTCAGGTACACGTGACGTTTCAATATTATACCCTTGGGGAACTCTACAAAACCTAACGTTCTCACCTTTTCTACTAAAAGTCTAGAAAACCTATGAAAAAAGCGGCACTCTCAAACAAATTGCTATGCAAATGATTCTTTTACAAACCAACCAAAAAATGTGTGCTGATTATAAGAGCCTTCTGCTCTAGCTTTATCAAAAATCGAGTTTTTTGTGGTTGAACCTGAGGCTGACGGGAAAAAAACTTGTTGACTGAGTAGGATGTGTCTGGAACCTTTAATTTGGATTTTTATGCTAGAGTTATCATGTATAATTGTGGCAGAGCCAGTATACTTCTTTTCTAAATGTGTTCACACAAGTTAATGAGATAGATTATAATGGCACAAGGTTGATGAACAAAATAGTTTTTTTTTTCTTGATTTTAGAATTGCTAAATTGTGGAATTTGTTAGATGGGGATGTTAAAAGTCTTGGTGATAAAAGTAAATTTGAAAGGTTGTTGAACGATGGATTTTTAAATCAAGCGCACCAGCGTGCCCTCCTTCGATCGCGACGATCCCCTCGTGACCGTCGTGAGCCGCGTCCAGACGGCCGTGGAGCGCGAGTATCTCAAGCGGCTGCTGCGTCGCTACCGCGGCCACGTGGGCCAGGCGGCCGAGCACGCGGGCATCAACCGCCGCACGCTCTACACGAAGATGCAGAACCACGGTCTGCGCCGTGAGGACTACCGCTAGGCGTCCCGCGCCCGGGGCCACGGCCCCGAGGGAAGATCGCGTGAATCGATCGTAGGAAACCTGCGAATCGGGGATGAACGGCTCATGAGCGAGGTCCCGGGTGCGTGCCTGCGCGCATGCGTGGAAAACCACGGGAGAACCCCGTGCCGCGCGCTGGGGTGTCGTCGCCTCACAAGGAGTCCCGGCACGTCCCATCGTGCAAGTCGTTTGGGCACTTCGGCTTGCGACGCTTCTCCACCCGCTTTCCACGAACTGCTTGGGGTGCGTGCATCCCATGTGACGGATGCGCACATTGTGGAGAGTACGACGCGGCCATCGTGAAACGGCCTGCAATGCGCGGTTGCAACGCAAAGCAGCGGTAAAAGCACATTTTTCCTTCGAGTGGATTCGTTTGGTCCCGCCATTGCTCTAGAGAGACCAACGCGCAAGCGAGCGCGGCTCTTTGAAAAACAAGCACTGACGAACGGACGAAGTCATCGATCGTAGACCGATGGGCGCCGGTGCCGGGCAGCAGGCCCGGGATCTGCTGTTGCGTCGTGACCGAGGGGCATGGATCGCCGGCCCGCGCGAAAGCGCGAGCTGGCGTGAGGCGAAACCATGAGCCCGCCCCGAGGAGCGACGAACGGAGCACCGCGTACGCCGAAAGGTAGACAAACCCATGAGAGCTGGAGGTCCGGAGACGGACCATCCGACTCGTTCGCACCGCAATACCCTGTGGCCCAGGCGGGCCTGGACGTCAAGCCGTCCCAAGGGCGAGAGGGGAGGCGCCGCGATCAAAGCGCGCGCCAGGACGAACGAGAGCATGCTCTGGAGGGTCGAACCCCAAGAAGGGATCGACGGTCGGAACCCTCGGGTTCCGGCGACTGCACGGACTCGTCGCGGGATGAAGGCCCTGAAGGCGGCCAGGTCGTCCGCATCCACCTCCGGGAAGATGCGGTGCGGCCGGTAACGGCAAGAGGGCACGGGCTCCGAGAGGAGTACCGATCGCGACGAGGGGAAGACCTTGAAGGGTGAAGCCCATGGGCGCTCCAGCGCGCTTGCGTGCTGGGAGGACGGGTGGTGGACATCGCGCAGGGGGTAACCAAACCCCGCACGCGGTACGCGGCAGCGGAGGGATCCGCTGTCGGCTAACGGATCCACCCGGCCGGCATGTGTCGTAGGGCAGAAGGAGTCCAGGAGAGGAAGCGTCGTCCCGTACGCCGGGCAACCGGCAGGAACGGCGCGGGGTCCCGGTGATCGAGCTCTGAAGGGGAGCGGAAGTCCATGGAGGGTCGCCTCCGGCGCAAGCTGGAGGACGGCGCGACGGTCGAAGGCCTGGAAGGCGATGAACGCCATGCAGGAGGTGCGGAACCCATACCCGCACTAGACCGGCGCGAGAGCATCCTCGGAGGACCGCGCAACCCCACGAGAGCCCGCAGAAGCCGCCGCAAGGCGGTGGACGCATTCACCCGGAGCCTCATGTCTCTGGAGGACCGATACGACGCGATCGACCGACTCCCTCGTCAGGCTTCGTTGGCCCGAGGCGTGGTTTACCACGCCTCGGGCCTTTTTCGTTTTGCCCTGGGCGTGGATGCCGGGCCGGGCGGCGTCATCGCCACCCTTGCGTGGCAGACCACGCCACGGGTGGCGCTTCCTTGCGCGGCCTCGGCCCCACGCTCCAGGGGCGAGGACGGAGGTTCGTTCGCTAGCTGCGGCCGAACGCAGCGACGAGCACGAAGAGCACGCCGCCAAGTGCCACCAGCACGGCAAGGGCGATGCCCAAAGAATGGTTAGATGGGTATGCATTACTTCGTGAAGCTTTGATCAACAATCATTTAGCTATTGCTAAATTACTCTTACATCACGACTGTAGAGTTAAAATTAAATATAAAGCGTGTTCTGATACACCACTTCATTTGGCAGTTGTTTGTGGTGATATAGAAGTTATTAAGATGATTTTGGATAAAGGTGCTAGAATTAATGCAAAAAACAGACTAAAAGATGGCATAAGTCCACTTCATTTGGCAGCTTCTAGTGGACACATACAAATCGTTGATTGTCTTTTGAAGCATGGGGCTGATATTGCTATAAAGAACAATTATGGTGTAAATCCACTTCATTTAGCAGCTGACAGTGGACACACACAAATTGTTGATTGTCTTTTGAAGCATGGGGCTTCAAATCCAATTCATTCAGGAGCTTGTAGAGTACCCCCACGATGTATTGATTGTCTGTTGAAGCATACGAGATATATTAATTTAAAGAACAATTATGGTTCAACTCCACTTCATTTAGCAGCTTATAGAGGACACACACAAGTTGTTGTGTGTCTTTTGAAGCACGGGGCTAGTGTTTACGAAACTGAAAAAAATGGTAGTAGTCCACTTCATTTAGCAGCTTATAGAGGACACACACAAGTTGTTGATTCTCTTTTGAAGCAAAAGGCTGATATTGATGTAAGAAACAATTATGGTTCAAGTCCACTTCATTTTGCAGCTTATAGAGGA
Source organism: Alatinidae sp. Z8VKAUB7J3 (assembly GCA_010016025.2). Classification (NCBI taxonomy): domain Eukaryota; kingdom Metazoa; phylum Cnidaria; class Cubozoa; order Carybdeida; family Alatinidae; species Alatinidae sp. Z8VKAUB7J3. The sequence goes on along the minus strand of JAAAKM020073195.1, from coordinate 6,675,899 downwards.
CACACACAAGTTGTTGATACTCTTTTGAAGCACGGGGCTAGTGTTGACGAGATAGAAAAAGATGGTACAAGTCCACTTCATTCAGCAGCTTATGGAGGACACACACAATGTGTTGATTGTCTCTTGAAGCATGGGGCTGATATTAATGTAAAGGACAATGATGGTTCCAATCCACTTCATTTAGCAGCTTATAGAGGACACACACAAGTTGTTGATTATCTTTTGAAGCAAGGGGCTAGTGTTGACGAAAGAGAAATAGATGGTACAAGTCCACTTCATTTAGCAGCTTCTAGTGGACACACACAAATTGTTGATTGTCTTTTGAAACATGGGGCTGATATTGATATAAAAAAAAATGATGTTACAAGTCCACTTCATTTAGCAGCTTTTAGAGGACGTAAACAAATTGTTGACTGCCTTTTGAAGCACGGGGCTAATATTGACGAAAGGGAAAAAGATGGTAAAAGTCCGCTTCATTTAGCAGCTTCTGGAGGACACACACAAATTGTTGACTGTCTTTTGAGGCATGGGGCAGATATTGATGTAAAAAGCAATGATGGTACAAGTCCACTTCATTTAGCAGCTTCTATAGGAAGCAAACAAATTGTTGACTACCTTTTGAAGCACGGGGCTAATATTGACGAAAGAAAAAAAGATGGTACGAGTCCACTTCATTTAGCAGCTTCTGGAGGACACACACAAATTGTTGACTGTCTTTTGAAGCATGGGGCTGCTGCAAATATACGAAAAAATAATGGTTCAAGTCCTCTTCATGAAGCTGCTTCAAAAGGATGCTCGAAAAGTGTGAAATTGTTGCTAAAATTTGGTGCGAGAGTTAATTCTAGAGACGAAAATGAAAGAACTGCCCTTCATTATGCTTGTTCAGAAGGGAGACTCGAAGCTGTTGAAACACTTATTGAGTTTGGATCTGACATAAATGTTATTAGTAAACACAGTTTTACAGCTTTTCATGAGGCTGCTGACCTGCTATTCGAACTTAGGAAATCACATATCATAGATATCAGATACCTTAGATATTGTAGAATTATTATTCACCACATAATTAAAATGATAGCGACAAATTTATATGTATGTGAAGACAATCAGATAAGTTTTGAACATATTTCAGAGCTTGCTGATGAAAGCTTCGATGATTTTCAGTCTCAATGCGTAAGAGAGCTAGATAATATGAGGAGGAAGAAAATTCCATATTCCAACACATCATTTTATGGAATTTTAGTGAAAGGAATGTTACAGGGCATTTCTACAGCATTTGATTCCTCAGCCCATGAAAAACTCGGTCAAAGCTGTCGCATTTTGTTATGAGGGAGAATGTTATTTTTTGGTTATGTCTTATTTGAATTGTCGTTTCTCTTGAACCACTTTTCCGCTTACCCTTTGAAGTAAATTATGGCGTTCCCCAGGGATTAATTTCAGGGCCTGTGGTATTTTAGCTTCATGCAAAAAATCTGTTTTGTATGGTAAATAAACAAACACCTATAAGTTACTGTAGACTGGACCACCTTACTGTAGACTGAACCACCTTACTGAAGACTACATATTTCACATCCTCAATGGCAACTATAGTTCGCCACTTTCAGATGATGTATGTGCTTCTTTCTATGATGACTGCGCCGTCGGTACTTTTGGCACAAATGAATCAGAGCTTAGGTCAAATCTAGCATTTTTTTTTTCTCTTTCTAAATTCAATGGTTTGAGGTTAATATATTACCCTAAATTTACCAAAAAATTTAAATTTCTTTTTATTTTCTCACACCTTTTTTAGGGTTTTCCTCAGTTATCTAAAATCCACCTGTCAAATGGGACTAGATCTAAGGATTGATACGTCCGATTCGTAGGCATTCTTATTGATAAAAACCTGTCTTTCAAAATCGGCACTGATTTGATTAAAATGAAGATATACAGAAGTCTTATGTTTTTAAGAAAGCTTAAGCATACTTTTCCCTCTTTTTAAAATCACTTTATGAGGTTTATTATAAAGTCAGGAATGTAATCGTTCAGGAGTTACCCCTTTACTAGCTCTTGAGTCACTAAATATTCTTTTGTGAGCATCTTCTACTTTTTCTGAGGTTCCTGGTGACAACCTCAGCCCCTGTGTAGTACGTCATCTTCTATCTTTGGTTAAAACAATTATCATCTTTATAATACAAATTACGTTCAAATTCCTTTTATTCCCTGCGTACGGTCGGTTTTCACTCTTATAATTGTTAATAATAATGTAGGGAATAAGATGTCTGAATTCGCTCGAAGGTGCCACTCCTTTAGCCAATTCCAAAAAATCGTAAAACATTTTTGGTTTCTTTGAATTTTCAAATCCCTTCTTTTATTTGCTATTCTTTTTCTCTTTTTTGTGTCGGACTGATTGAGTCAATTTATTAATTCAATGCATTTAAATTTGTTCTTCTATTGTGATGTGAGTGTGAGTGATGTTTTGATCTGTATAACCTTTTTTTATTTAATGCTGATTTGAATCATACATCTCCCCCTCCTTTACAGGCTTAGGAGCCTTATGAGGATTACTACCATGTATTCATTGTACATTTAATTAATTGTAAGTAAATTTTATCTAGTTAGGTGTGTTGCTTCAACAATTAACTATAATTAAGGCAATGAGAATATAAAATAGTGTGAAACATAAAATTACCAACCGGGATTAAACCTCCATAAAAAAAAACTAAAAAACTTCACAGGGTGGCATCATTATTAAGATAGAGAAAAGTAGGGTTAATAAAATTTATAAATAGCGTCCTGTAGGGGTACAGTGGGTTTTATCTCAGCTTGGTAATACGGAACCCTGAGTTCAAACCTGGCTGTAGAAGCACAGTGCAGGGCTCAAAATTTGATTCCGTGTATGAGATTATGCGGATACGTCTCCAAATTAATCCAAACAAGATGAAGAAGATAGATAGGCCTACATAATAGTTTGAGCTACCTCTAAAAATGACAGTGGGCCTTGGGTTTCACTCCCATCATAGTATCATTGATACTGGATCAATACCGCTTTACTATTCTTTTTATTTTTCATTCAAGTAGTATCATTGGACCATACAAACACCGTGTTCACGACATGTCAGTTCTTCACGCAGTTTATTTATTATGATTATTCATTTATTTGTTCGTTATCTATTATTGTTCGTTATATTTATTGTAGTCTAATGACTCATATAATATCACGATGAATAGTCTTAGAAGAGTCTTAGTGCTGGTTGTTTCAAGTGAAAAGCACTCGGTAGAACGAGCAAGGTTGTTTAAGGAATTGATCGACGGGCTGGACACCGAAGAGGGTTCTAAGTCGCGGCTGGCGTTGTTGAACTTGTGGCAGCTCTACCCGGACGAGCACAAGGTGATTGTGCTGGCGTCACTGGAGATCGGGCACAGCGAGTTGGTGGAGACAATGATTCGGCTGGATGATGAGATCAAACCCTATCAGGGGTTCCTACTGGCGCAGGCCAGGTCGCGCAACGACGATGTGGCAGAGTCTGCGAAGCGCATCATTGAACATATAAACCCTGATGAAGCAGCCAGCATCTATATAGAGGAACTGACTGCTGCAGCTGATGTTGGTGTGGTTGATGAACGGGTTGAAAAATTGATCAGTCTTACCGCAGAAAGCGCAGACACGCAAACTATGGTTCGAGCCGCCATCGGCGAAGGCAAGCCTGCATCGGCAGTTTTTGAGTACGTGTTGTACCGGGCGGTGAACGATACGGGTTGGTTGAAAAAGGAAATGACCCCGGAACGTATCGACGAAATTTCGGAGATTCTATGCTGTGGAACGTTCGCACCGGAAGACCAGAAAGCAATTACACAGAAGATCCTGACGGCACTAGGGAATTGGGAACGTTCTGATGAGTTTGCGGTGTCTTACGGCGTAACGTCGCTGTTTAATCGCAGTTTGCGTCCTGAAGAACTGGCCCCGCTTCATGATGAAGTAGTTGCGCTTACTCGTGGTATTTTTCAGCAGCCGAACTTCTATGCCAACGCTAGAGCGAACGCACTACGCGCACTGGCACACTGGTCGCCAGAAGATGCTCTGGCCGTGATCATTCAACGGCTGGCACAAGCGCAGGAAATTGAAATAGTGAAGTGGGAGATGAGTGAGCTGCTGACGGGTACTGCAAGCGTTACCTTCGCGGGCCCGGCCATTGGTCTGGATGAGGCAGATCTGAAAGCCCTGCCGTCGGTGGACGATGGTGGCAACGATCAGTGGCAGCATCTGCGGGAAAAGTTAACAGCCAGCCGCGACATATAGGACACAAGTCATGTTTTTTAACACCAGAGTAACCGCGTGTCAGCGTACCAGTCTGCGTCCCCGGGCAACGTCGGCTGTATTCGGCAGCATCACACTGTGCATCACATTCGCGCTCAGCGCTCAGACCGCATTCGCGGTTTCGTCACGCGATATCTATGACGAGGTCTCACGGCAGTGCCAGAAGCTGCATAGAGCGAAGGTTTCTATCCGCCCCACTTATTCACGTGGCAATGAGCTGTTTGATCGTGACAATGCCTGGCAGGAAGATATTGCTTATGTGAACGGGTCGGCTCTAGAGCGGCTGCCGAGCTATGTTGCCGAGTTTGAGCTGTACTCGTTATGTGGGCGCTGGAATATGCTTGAAAGTAACGAGCCGCAGAATACAAAAGATGCAGACTGTTGGGCAATTACATCCATGACGCGTACCGGCCAGGCTAGTAGAAATGACATCCAGCGGGTGATCGACTGGTTTGTAAAACAGGGCTCAATGAGGATGTACGATACAACAAGCAAGCCGTCTGCGCGTGAACGGGCTAAGAATATGTACTCATGTAACCGGTAGTAATGTGTGGAGGGGGCTTACCCGATGCCTTCATAGCAGCCATACAAACAGAGGTGCCTGATTTTGATTTGCAACAGGTGCTCAACGCGTATCTCTGATCGATAAGGGGAATTGGAAGTGAGGCAGTTTTTTCTGGTTATCCTGACTCTCGTAGCGCTGAACGCTAGCGCCGACTCCCAACTTGACGACAGCATAATTTTTGGCGGTCTTGCCTACTTTGCGAGCAAGTCGGACAAAGACCCGGGAGCAGCTGACCTAAGGCGTCAAATTGATGCAGGCTTAATTGAGTAGTCTCGTCGGCTAAGCGAAGCTGTGAAAAATGATCCTGAACGTATCAGCAGTGGCAGAGAGGTGTGCAAAGGGGTAACAAATAAATTATTATTATTATTATTTCGTTTATCTACCTTAGTCTATTTTTTTCGGTTCCAATTATTATTCTTTTATTTGTTTATTTTTTTATGAAAAGTGTTTGTTAGTTACGGTCATTGTGCGAATAAGATTTTATCTTGTCAAACGTTCCTTTATTACAATTTTCAGATGGAGATAGAAATTTATGATGTGCCTTATACAAATCTAAACAGCAACACTTCCTGATTGCATTTGATATTTAAAATTAAACAGCTTGATAGTTGATATTCAATATTTGATGTTTCGAGTTTTATATTTCGATATTTTTTACTTTAAAATTCAATATTTAAAATTCAATATTTTGATAGTTCATATTCAATATTCGATATTTTGATGTTTCAAGTTTAACATTTCGATATTTTTCCCTGGTTTCATTTTTTTCATCTATCTAGATTAGTATATTTTCTTTTAGCTTTTTTATTGCTCTATTTTTTATACGCTAAACGCAAGTTTGGCAGTGTTTGAAACTAACGGCCATTGTGAGAACAAAATTTATCATGTCTCAAATCCCCCTTTTCACAATTTTTCAGGTGGGAATAAAAAACTTGCGATATGCTTCTACAAATCTAAACCGCAGCAGTTCCCGATCCCATTCCATATTCCAAATGCGTGTCGTTCGCCAATCAACCAAAGATGGCAGTGTTGGCAAAATTCATCAAATTGCTTTCTGTGACCTGGCCGGAGCTGAAAGAACAGCCAAAGCACAATCAAAAGGAGAACGGCTGCAGGAAGCATGCATGATAAATCTATCATTGGCTACTTTGCACCATGTAATGGACGCTTTGAGATATAATGCAAAAGCCAAAATTAAAAAACCCCTGAGAATAAGGTGTGTTTTTAAAGCTTTCCCCAGTTTTTATAAGGCTTTCCTCTCTTTTTATTTCCCTTCTTTTTTATTATAAATTTATCGTTAGGGAAATGAATATAATAGGAAAATAGTCAAAACTTTTTTTTTTAATTAAAAAGGAAAATCTAAAAGGGAAAGAGAAAAATGCGCTTGAATGAGGAAATATCCTTACTTGATTGCCAACCAACCAAGTGAAATCTGGCGAAAAATGGGGTAGAAAATTTCTTTATCGAATAGCTTTCTAATTTTATAAAAACTAGATATTTTAATGAAACCATGTAACGAATTTCTAAGAATTTTTTTTAAAGGATTTTGTAAAAATTGTTTTAAAAGCTTCGTTTAAACGATCCTTTTAAACTGTTTTAAAACGAATATGTAAATATTTTAGCGAAAGTAGTATAGCTGACTGAGTAAAACTTTTTTTTTGCATCAGTTCAAATATCAATTCCAGGGCAGTTGCCCCCCACCCCAATAATTAGTTTAATTTCTTTCTTTAGAAGATTGAAGAAGATTTGTTCGGAAAGCGATAGTTTATCATAATAAAATATCCACAAAACAGCTGAGGGCAGCCATGATCCTGAATAGTAATTGCAAACACTCTTAATTCAAGTCTCTGGTTCAAATTTTTAGCCAGGCTTAAATTTAGATACTGTCCTGAACTTGAACCATGCATTTATAAAATTAAATTATGATATTTTAGCATTACTAGTATTTGACAATGATGGACTAGAATAGATTTAAGACAAGTATTTAGACGAGGGGCCGGCGATCTTTTATGAGTATAAAAATTGAAGATCAAAGGGAAGCTTGAGTCAGTGATATTTTCATTTTAATTTTCAGTTTCGATATATTCAGGACTAACAGTTTCACTAGACAACAAATCATTTTGACCTGTTTGTCTATATTTTTGGTCAACTTTAACATTACGGTGAATTGTTCTAGTTGGCAATGGTATTCTTTTGATTCTCTCTCTCTCTCTCTCTCTCTCTCTCTCTCTCTCTCTCTCTCTCTTCCTCTCTCCTTTTTTTCTCTCTTTTTCTTCTTTTTTTTTTTTTTCTTCTTTTTTTTTCTTCTTTTTTTAATTATTAACATAAGTTTTAATGAGAACAGTGTTGTTGATCACCCATGTTAGCCAGTGCATTACCGTCAAACCATAATTCTGCATTAATTTTTGGCGGGCCGTTGATAGGAGACCAACGGGCAGGATCTGGCCCGAGGGCCGTAGTTTGCCTACCTCTGCTGTATTGTGAAGCGATCAGGTCAAATAGTGTAAAGCCATTTGATCAATTGATAAACAATTTCTTTTTGAATTTTGGTCAGCTTTACAAACGATAAATTTTGATGGAAATATTTCGTGTCCCTATCCAGTAGATCATGGGAAGAAATCGAAATCCATCTCTACGCAGTTTTATAGCCAGCCTCCCCGCAACGAGTGAATTCCAACATGAGTCGATAATCTCTGCAGTGTATGATTTAGACAGCATATGTTACCTACTATTCACAATAATCCCTTGATTGCTTCTTATTTTTTTTCACGAAAACTTCCATTCGAAAGTGCAGCCTTCCGCTCTGCCTAGTTACAATCGAGATCACAACAACGTCAATACGCTTAGTCTCGTTTTGAGTCCGAGCCCTTAACAAATGTCGCTGACTCTCTTACGATTAGCCGTTTGTGCCGTATGACTTGACCATCGTACATTTATTTACTTTGCAATGGTTTAAGTCTACATTCATATGATTTCCTTGTCAGTCAAGGAAATGTTAGATAACATATTTATAAAGGAACACGTAGATTTGCTATTACTTGGATGATGTCGATATTAGTAAATGAAAGAGGAAAGGACATGTAAGGTCCACAATGGTTGATTGTGAACGTTGAAGGTTTAAAGTGGAAGACAAAAAAATATCTAACTTTACAGCGTTTCACTAGTTAGGTCATAAAATCAGCAGCAGCAACAACAGCGTAGGTGCCTTCTTTACACACAGTTACTTCTCGGAGTTTATCATTAGGATAAATTGAAGCATGTGTTGAATAACCACAAGATCAATTTGCAAACCAGAGTCAAGTTGCTCGACGATGTGTTCGACACCAATTGCTTAACTAATCAATGAATGTCTATTAAATATAATAGAGATGAAGAACTAAAATCACTTAGTATAGGTTTCCGAGACTAATATTTTGAATTACTTTGTACCAGCTATTGCCAAAGCAACCTTTTGTATGTAAATAATATACGTATCTGGGTACCTGCGAAATGCCTTGTTTATTGATTCAATGTAAATTTAAGCTTACCGGACTTGTATAAAAATGATAATACAGTCCTGTGAACGTGACTTTAAATTTAGAGGAACTTGTTCTCACGTCGAATTGTTATTATTAATCTATAGGCAAGTGAATGCCTCGACGTTTCTGGATGTGGGGCGTATTGCTTGAATACAACCTGTTGTGGTTCTATGATATTATTTAAGAGAAGCAAAAGGTTTGCCGGTTGTCATGTGTTGCTGACGTAGAAATAGCCAAAAACCCGCAAAAGACTTGATTTATAGGACCAAAGCGTCTCAAAAAATGGACGGGTCCGGAAAAAGTATTTGCACAACTACTGCAGTACAATGAGAAATACGGATGAAGTGCAACATAGAGTGAAGGCTTGTCAGTGAAGCATGTTCTCGTAGTGCCGCAAATCATACCCTTCTCCCTACCCCACTCCCCTCTCATCGTGGTTGACGTTTCATAATTGTATTCTTCTTCGGTTAGCAAATCGATTTTATGCTACTGGGAATCCTACTGTACAGAAATATACTGTATTTACAAAGATAGATTTAAACCGGAAACGTATTAGCTAGCCTCTTGGCATTTTTTAGTTTTTATATAGGTTTTTTTTGCCTTTTACCGCAGTTTTTTTTGCTTTATATATATATATATATATATATTCTCAAAGAGTGGAGCGTTACCACAATAGCTTGCAATATATGGGCTATTTATATATATATACATATTAACCAAAAAAACTGCGTTAAAAGGCAATAAAACTATATAAAAACAAAAAAAAACGCGAAAGCAGAGTTTGGATAAAAGTGGGTTTCTTTAAAAAAAATAAATGTGAATTTTGCGATAAGAAATTTTCAAAAGAAGAAGAATTAATGAATCATAAACAAATAATTCATGGAAAAGATTTACAATACGATTGCAAGGAATGCAACAAATATTTTTGGAATATGGAAGATATGAGAACACATCTACAAAGAGAGCACAGCTACAAAAAAGACAGATAACTAAATTGCTTTAACTGTTTTAACTACAGGAGGTCTTACTTTGGTAAATACTCTGAATCCACAAATACATTTGATTTCAGGTAAACGAGACAGTTCAGTATTTGAGACCATGGTTCCACATCTAAGGCAAGAATAATTTACATCAAATGTTTCAACAGGTGTTTCTTCCATTTCATCAAAGTTTTCTTCAGCCATGTTTATCATCAAAATTTCTATAATTTAGAGATTATGTTAATGAGAGTTCGATGTAGACATCATCAGGGATTTTTAGTCTCATTAATTGTCTAATTGCTTTATCATCAGCATTAATGTTGATAATTCTTCTATGCATCTTCATCTCCCATTTCTCATACGTTTCAGTTCCGTTGCCACAGGGAGATTTTCTAGTAGCAACGTGTAATCTTTTAACAGGAAGTGGAGTTGGACCCTTTACCTTAACACCGGTTTTTTTACCGATACCCATGATTTCCCCACATACACCATCTAATTTTGGTAGACTAGTGGATGTGAGTTTGACACGGGCGGTTTGAGTCATAAAAAATCCGCCTATGGTTTGTACTCTTCGGTAATTTCCTTAACGATTCCTGCTGCGATAGTTGCACCCATATCTCTAAGGGCAAATCTACCCATCTCAGGGAAATCTTGGAAAGTTTCGATACAAGTTGGTCTCACCGGTCTGATTTTTACAATTGCAGAGTCACCAACTTTGAGGAATTTTGGATTTTCTTCCTCAACGGCACCAGATGCTGGGTTGATCTTTTGTAAGAACTCAGTAACTGTTGCTGCAACTTGTGCAGTGTGTGCGTGCATAACTGGTGTGTAACCAGGTGCTATTGCTGTTGGGTGGTGAATTACAATAATTTGTGCTTTGAATTCTTTTGCAACTGCTGGTGGAGCATCAGGACTTCCGAGAACATCTCCTCTCTTGATGTCTTTCTTCTCAACACCTCTAAGGTTGAAACCAATGTTATCACCTGCTTCTGCAGATGGCATCTCTGTGTGGTGAGTCTCAATAGATTTGATTTCACCAGGAGCACCAGAAGGCATTACAACAATTTTGTCTCCTGCTTTCATAACTCCTGTTTCAACTCTACCTACTGGAACGGTACCTACACCAGTGATGGTATAAACATCTTGGATTGGAACACGTAGTGGTTTACCAATTGGTTTTTCAGATACTGTAAAGTCATCAAATGCTTCAAGTAGTGTTTTACCAGAGTACCATGACATGTTCTCAGATTTTTTAACCAAGTTGTCACCTTTCCATCCAGAAACTGGAATGAAGGGTACGTTTTCTAGTTTGTAACCTACAGATTTGACTAATTTTTCACCTTTTTCTTTGGCTGTTTTGAAGGCTTCTTCAGAATAGTTGCTGTCATCCATCTTGTTGATTGCAACGATTAGTTGGTTTACACCTAAAGTCTTGAGCAAGAATGCGTGTTCTCTTGCTTGACCACCTGCAGCAATTGCAGTATCGGTTTCACCTTCTTTTGCTGATAGTACTAAGACTGCTGCGTCGGCTTCAGAAGCACCAGTAATCATGTTTTTAATAAAGTCCCTGTGACCAGGAGCGTCAATCAAAGTAAAGAAGTACTTTGGAGACTCAAACTTTTGGAATGCAAGATCGATAGTAATACCTCTCTCTCTTTCATCCTTAATGTTATCCATAACCCAAGCGTACTTGAAAGTATCACCTTTTCCGGTCTTCTCGGATTCGGATGCATGGGATGCAATTGTTCTTTCATCTACAACACCTATAAATTCTCTATCGATCTTACTAGCCTTGTTGACAGATCCCGAACCGTAATATTACATTGTGAGCAACAACACCACCAATACTTAGCTTCCTTGTCCCTTATGACGTCAAAAATTGGCTCATTCTGGGAAAACTCCTGTTAAATAATTACGTATATTGACTTACAGGTTCATAAAAATTGGCTCGTTCTGAGAACTCCGTTAAACAATTACGTATTTTGACTTACAGGTTCGTGTACGGCGGAAACCAAAGTAGCAGTTTGATTCCTCGAGAGACAACAAACATGTATCAACAAATTTCTGAACACCTTGAGGTACAATTTATGTGTCCCTAACTAATATTTTTCTTTACGCTGTCAAATATTGGTGTTTACTTATATTATTATTCTTAACTTGATAACATTTATTTTTCCATATCAATGTTTAATATTATTGTCTATATTCGCTAAATTACTATTTAATTTTGATCAACTTTGTTAGTATTTGCTGCGAATCTCTGTCTTCTTTTATTAATTTTTACTATTTATTCTCACTTGTTATTTTTTTTGTTTAATCGATTTATATATTTAATTCGAATCTTCATACGTGATAATCAGAATAATAAATTCAACAAATTCAACATACGAATATTTTTGTTATCAATAATAATAATTGGTCATAATTTTCTTTCGCACATGTTATTGTTATTGTATTTTTAACAATCAGTATGAAAATGCTTAAGTTTTTTGGTGACTTTGTTTTCCTTAGTGGTTTCTTCCAGAGGATGTCTTATGCGTTTTGATGCGTTTGCCTAAGAGGCGGCCATTGATACAACATTTAAAATTCTCTGTCTTAAATAAACACCTACAAAGAGTTGATCGTTAAGAGTTTAAAGTAAGACAACGAGGTCTGAAGGAAAGTTCATCTTATTTTGCATATTGAAAGTACCGGACAGTGGGGGTCTGTGTTGCCTACTTCACAAACTAAGTTGTTTAAACAGGTAATGGACACTTTGGAATACATTTGCAAAACTCTCTACTTTAGGTCATGGGTATTCAGTGGCTTAAAAGATTTATCTGTTTTATAGTCAACAGAATGCAACTCAAAGTTAATTAGTGTCGACCTCTTGAAGTACTAACCAAAAGGTTCAGCACTATTCATGTAGTCGTGAAAACCTTACAAGGACAGAATATTAAACAACAATAAAATCAGGAAACTAATCTCGTAGAAATCCGGTCTAAATTGAAAGCAATTTTCTTCATTCATGAAAGCATTTGCCTAACACGCTCTCCGGTAGCTGTTGTTTTATGAAACAAGGCTACTAGATGAGTTTACGGTTGTCTGACGCTCTCGCAAGACCATTAAGAACTAATAAACAGCAGTAGCGGATGGTGGGAATTTATCATGGGTGTGCTGTCCATATCTGGGTATGAAAATTATGTTTTTTGATCTTTCCGTATACAAACTACAACACCCTTTATACTCCTACACAACGTCCTGAAATAAGCTATCACGAATCAAGGAAAAACGGATGTCGATCGGACGAGATTCCGCACGACTTTAAGGTATTTTATCACAGTGATTTCTTTGTTTGAATGGATCTTGTGATTGGTTCCTTGTTTTTAAACAATAGCCTTAGACGTGCTGTAAACCTTCAGCACGACTTGGTGACTATTGACGCAATTGAAGAGGGAAATGCAATCAAAAGTTTGGTTCTCGTTGCAAAATGGGCTCCTTGATGTAACCAGCAAATAGAAATCGGGGGAAACGCATAATTTGTATAAATTTTGGAATATGCTTGACTTTTTGTACGGTGTGCGGCACACACCTAGCACACCCGGAATACGCCCGTGGTAAACAGAATGGCTTTATTTGAGAATCCTTTGTGTTCACAGTTCTCTAGCAACATTATAATATCGAATATGCTCGGGTCTTAACTTTATTGGAGTGTATTGAGACTAAAAAAACCATCAGCAAAACACTCTTGTGAATTATTATGGTGACCCATGTTGTTCGTACTGAAGCCTTTCTGACAAGCAGATTTTGGTCAATGTTTGTCTGGCTTTTTGAATAGGCGATTATCTTTAAAAGGGGACAGAGCGCTGGAAACCGTCAATTACCCACTTCTATTTTGTAGGAGGGAGAATCTTTTCCTAGCCTGCATCAAAATCGCGGGCAACCCGAGCACACATCAAAAGCCAACCGCATATCAAATTTCATCTGGTCGCTGCGCAATACAAGACATACTATGTCACAGTAACACAAGCAAAGACAAACAAGAATTGATTGTGGTATCCCCTCTCTTGTGTGCATAACAATTTGGTGACAGTGAAACTACCGGAGTCGTAGATGTAAAAACGGCCTGTCTGAAACACTATTGCGACGTGTAAAATAACCTTGCTCAAAATAAATTTATTCGTCGCCTCTTTGCTTTTTGAAATAACTCAGTTTCTCCTTCGGATCAGGGATAATCTGAAAGAAAATAACAAGGAAACGATCGTTACAAGGCAGTTCGCTGCGGTTTTTACGTCCAAAAATTATCTATCAGAAAGGGGGGTTCATGTGAAGAAGATCGGATAATTCATTATCAACTTCTCCCTTTATTAAACAATAGAAATGATACAAAAACAGACACGTGTTGTCGTGTGCCTTATTGGCATCGTCTTGAACTCAGTCAATAAGGAATGGGATGAGATCCATTTAACCATTATCATTCTCCATATCTTTTACATGTATCTACATGGTGAGCAATGCTGTCACAGTGAGAGCATTATTCTTAACCCCCACCTCAATTTACACATAAATCGGGCTGACCTCTATAGCTTAAAGCGCCAGTAAATACACCAGATTAGTTAATAATAGGTACTCGTAGTAAGTTTCGATATAATCAAGAGACAAAGTACCAGAGCTAAGGGTCTGTGCGGGTTCTAATGAGAAATATTAAAACAACAGGTTACGTAAAAGAACTTAAATGATCTGACTTTCGATAAAATTATGAAGCAATGTAATTTTGAGCGGTGCTGTTGAAACGACTCGGTACTCCGTGAAGAAAACAATCAACTATGGTGAACTGTGCCCAAGACTAAGAGCGGGCAACACTGTAATCTGGACTCACTCATTTCAGTAAATCTCTGATTCTAACCATGTCCGTAGAATGTGTGTATCGTATACTGTTACAGCCAATCAGTTCGCTATGCAAAAGTTTACGCTACATAGTATAAGTAAAATTGTGCAGGGGGGCCTAAACTTTTACCCCCCTCCCCTCAATTTAAAGTTGAAACAGATAATTAGAGTAAAGAATCTCTACAGACATACGACTAAACGTCCTCTGCCTATGTTTTGAATAGTTAAATTTGTCACAAAACCTCGTTGTGGCGTTATTGTCCACATGGACCACATCCAAAATTTGTCAATGTTCAAATTTTACTTTCATCACTAATGCACTATAAATATATCATAGAAGTAAAATTAAAAGGTGAGTACGACATGGTAAATTTCACTTACAATTAAAATATTTACAAAATGTTATGTTATTGTCATATATTGTCTTAAAATTTATTTGCGTACATTACCCGGGAATTACCCCCCCCCCCCCGTCAATACAAGGAACTCCCGGCCATCCTAATTAGAATTATTCTTTAGTTTAGTCTCTCAGGAGATACATTTTCAAAAAATTTTGTATATCAAGTCATATATAATATAATGGTTTAAAGCAATTTAACGTCTCAACAACGAAGACTGGGGGCAGTGTAACGAAAATATAACGCACTAGCCACCCAAATAAATATCACTAAGAATTTCGAAACATATATTTAAAATGTTTTCAATAAAGGGGATTTCTGAAAGGACATCGATAAGGTTGTTCTTTAAATCCACCCCAGCTGAAATAACACAGTAGCTGTAGTTCAAAAGAATTCCACAATATCAAATTAGGCATCCTGCCAAAATATAAGTTTCAATGTGATAGCTTTGCAACATGGGCTGGTCAGTTCACGGGTGAAATATGAAAGAAAAGGAGTCCAAGTTAAGTTTTGAAACATTGTATGATACGGCTTTGCTTCAGCGATGCCAAGCCTGTGTGTCGCAAATACTCGAGGAAACACTCGATGCAGCGATATGCCTCCTCGTGCGACATTCGATTTTTTATTTCGAACAGCGGACTTTGACAATATTGAGCACCCCTCCACAGCAATTTTTGTAATATTGCTTACGCGCAAGCAAACGCTTAATACTTTTACGACGTCCGGATGATCGAATTCCGGATAAGCGATATTCGGATAATTGACGATGCACTGTATTGAAAAGGAACTCTGTTGTAATGTTATCATTAGATGTACACTTTTTACATCGTTGGTGGACATTTAACAGAGTGAATCACTCTCGTCATGTGATGACGTAATATAAAAAGCCAGCCTCCCTTCCATGTGGTATCTTAAACGACACTCAAAAGAGACTAATGACTATAAATCCGCTTTTATTACTGTGTTCCCTAAATGTTCTTAATCATGGCTAGGCACCTGCCCCTGCACAGAGGCCCACATTTTGAAGATGTAGTTATTTTGCCTTTCGTTATTACGCCTGGTGGCTGATGCGAGACGGAAAAACAGGGGCAATCTCTAAATCAAAGACCCCTGATAATCAGTGGACCAAACTACCCTTAATAAACAGCAAAACCCCAAACAGCAAACTAATAAATAAAGGGCAGCTGGGGCGTTCAAAGGCAACGCCCCTCAATGGTAAAGATAGGGGCGTGCCATATGCAATAAATTTTGAGGAATATCAGACTTCATCGTCAGGCGAGAGTTGGGGTGTGGGGTTTAGAAAAACGCCGAGCTTAACTTAATATAAAGGATGGAAGAAGGATCTCATAATTTACGATCGTCAGTGAAATAACGTGGATGGGGAAAGAGGTGGGGGCACCCCGCTCAACAAAACATTTAGGAAAGTAAATAAGGCTACGGCCGAGACAAAGGTTTCTTTCGTTACCTTGCCAGAGGTCCAGTAACTCCATGATTTCGTCGTGCTCCTCATCATCTGGGCAAAATCCAATGTCGGTGAAATCCTCTAGGTATTCCATAACCTCGTGCATCTCGTAAAGTGTTTCTGTGGCATTTTGGCATTTCGGCATCATGATAGCATCTTCCAAACAAAGTAATAACTTATGCACTCCGCATGTCTCATCTCCATCGTCATGGGAATGGTTGTGGTACATGGCACGACATACACTAACAATGTGATGAATGCAGGCTGAATATAACAAAAAGAAAGCAAAAATACTAAATTATTTTAAAATATACTAAATGCAGGCTAAATACAACAAAATGAGGGTAAAAATACTAACATATATTACAGTGATGATGTTGCAAACGTATTTCGGGAATCCATATTATTGTAAAGTAACATCAATAGAGTACTAAAGTGTGACGTCATATCTTAATGAATCTCAAAAGTTTGATAATATTTTGCACTGGTTACATTCTTCTTGTTGATGTAGATAAACTGTCCAAATCTGAGAACAACACCTTAAGGGATCGTTTAGATACGCCCTATCAAACTTTGAATCCATGCTTATCAAAACCATGTTTTCTGAAGTCCTACTGCAGATTGAAATAACCATATCCCGCAATTGATACAAGATTTTTTAAAGGCCATATTTTGTATACGGGTATTTGGTGGCAGGTTCATAGTTTTAATTTAGTTTCTGTAGAGATTTTTTGGAACATCATCACTCTATGGCTTCACACAAACTTGGAGGATGTTCTAGTGTTGACATACTAATGAGTTATCAAGTGATGACAAATAAACGACTCAAGTAAACAAGAACTCTATGAACATGTAACTTCGTACACAGGACTGCAGCATCGGGAGATCGATGTGTGTTCACGATGTACGTCAGTATATACGCGGGCTACACTTGCGTATTACGACTGGCGACAAGGATAGAGTGATTTTGATCATCACGCCGACATTACTTTGCTCTGTGTGCAATTCACCCGTTATTTTACTGTCACTATTGTTTGAATTAAATTCGTGCTCCCGATAAGCTCAAACAAAGTGTTGTCAATTGATTCCTGTCTGTGTGGAGCGCCCCTTCCGCAAGTCATCCCTTACATATACACTTCTGTTTAATAGAGCCAGTTGTAGCCAGATTTTAGCTTCAGCGTAGACAGCCAACCCTCGATCTACATAAATACTCTGCATGTTTTTTGGCCCTTGATGTTGAGTTGTAACGTCTGATTCAGCTCTTTGAGAAGCCCAAATGTCAGACGCAGAGACTCTCATTGAGTATATGTGTAGATAAATCAAGGACAATCAATTGAATCTCTTATAAATATTGAACTTGCAGAGTTCAGACACTTGCACTGCTGAACGAAGCAAAACTGCACACTGTTTCAGAACTGTAGATAACTTCCTTGTAAACATTAATAAAATACATGACAATGTTGTTTTATAGAAAGATCTTCTAAATATAGAAATACCAGGTGATAACTATAGAAGTCTTGCAACGAGCAGGACCTGATAGAAACCTTGCCAAACGCATCAGAAGAAGGCACATGCAGATTGTAAACACCTCGTCAGGAAGAAAAGTCTTAAGGAGCTAATTCCGTGAAAGGAAAAGAAGCTGAGGAAGACACAGACAGATGTATCTACCAAGCCTAAGGAAATGGATGGTAGAAAAAATGGATGGTAGAAAATGTTCCCAACAAAACTTGACTGTTTTTATAACATAAAGAACCTGAGAAGGGCAAAGGACAGGCGTCTCTTGAGTTCCATAACTACCTAGGTCCAACACCAAAGGTTTTACAGGCATGTTTTTGAATTTGTGTTTAAAAGTCTATAATCTTATATCACGCCTTCTGGCTACTGTGCTTTGTGTGTTGCACATATCTGATCATTGCAGCACGAAAGAACTGAAATAAAGTTTTAAATGGTTAGAAGCTTCGACTTTTTTTTGAAAGTCATAACCATTTACTTCGCTTTCATTCCATAGAGGGTTCTTGATCCTTACTTTAAATATCTGTTTAAGTATCTTTCTTACTCTCCTGTAATAAACTACTTCCTTTAACCTTATAAAGTACGAGGGGAGGTAAGTTTCCCCTCCCCAACAAACATCTCTAAATATCTCCGGACGAGTACACGACAGAAAGCTGGTTTTGCCGACGCTTAATATTTATCTTTTGGAAACACGTTGGCCAAATTTGGACGTCAAACTCTCCCCAGACTTCCAGATATCGCCGATTTCTCAAACCTAGAATTCTCAGATTTTGTATGTTTTCTCAGATCTATTCTTACTAAAACTAGAAGAAAAGGACTAAGTATAAAAATGAACACCTTAACGGGACCCAAACTTTTAAATTACGCTTTATTTACTATAGGAAAGATGCAAAACGCCGAAAAGACGTAAATTTGGGGGGCTTTTCACAGATAAAGCAATAGCTTAGCAAGGCTTGCTTTGGTCGAAATCCATGGTTTTACAGATTTATGTTTTGAAGTCACTTGCCAAGTAATGTCTTTACTTTAATTTTACCTATAAGTAAATAAAAGAATTCTATACTATATCAATTTTTTCCCCACATATTGTGTTTAAGTTTGGTACTTTGTTAATCAATCCAGATCTATATGTGAGAGCACAACTACCTGCATATTGCAAAATATGGAAATAATTGTCTATTTTCTACTTTCATATTTATAAACAAGCAAATACATCTTTCCTATGATTCAAAATATAGGATTTGCGAGAAGAAATGGATTTTGTAAGTTTTGTCGAAAAAAGTGCTTGTGTCATCAGAATTTCAATAATCGACCTCTTTATTCTTCTTCTACTACTTTTATTGAATTTCTATATGTTTAGCAACTTTCAAGTCTCCTGCTGTTTCCAAGTCGATTTTAGACTGGGGACAATTTTAACGCCCCCTCTGATAATGATGATGATGATGATGATGATGATGATGATGATGATGATGATAGTGATGATGCCAATCAGAATGACCATGGCAATGACAATGGCAATGGCAATGCCAACGATGATGATGATGATGATGATGATGATGATGATGATGATGATGGTAGTAATGATGATGATGGTGATGATGATGATGATGATAATAACAATAATGCTAATGATGATGAATGCAACATGTACAAGTAGTATAATGCTAAGACAAGGAATAGTAGAGGAGAGAACTCTTGTGTAAAATTAACAATAACAGTACCTGCAAACCTGTGCTTTTCCTTTTGATAATTGGACAACCTTCTGTAGTCCCAACAACAGGTCATCAGTAAGTGAAAATGGTTCTGAATCTATAAATCAAATTGAAAATGTAACGGCAATAATATAAATGTTTGTTAGTATTCAATTATTGAGAAATACCACTGCTAAATTTATTGACCAGGCTTTGTAAGATAGACCAACACAACTGGGTGAAAAAGCGTTGAAATAAACTACTACCTTGCTGTTAAACTAAATAAATGCAATGTACACTTAGAACTCTGACTTGCGAACTATGACCCTATCTCACTGAGTTTAAGAAAAGTGAAAATGCAATATACAGAATTCACTGCCAATGGAAATACAGAGGTCATTGACACGTTCAAAATTGTTGTTCATAACAAAAATTCCTATGAGATTAAACAGTTACCTACAGGAGCTTGCTCTGGAGACTCCTTTCTTGTTGAGGTTTCATGAAACTAAAAATTTATTATTACGAAAAGAAAAGAGAGTTTCCATTTCCTCACTTTGTGAAGAAAGGGGCACTGTGAAGAAAACATAGCATTAGCTGTGAAGCGATTATGATCGGTATGCGATCATCAACTTCTGCAGCTCATAACATGGTCTTTTTCAAACCTGAGCTGCATTGCATATATTCAAATCTGGCTTTAGACTCCATCACTACTTCTCATTATGTATCTTCTCCTTTTACTGGAAAATTGCCCATTTATGCCAAGATGGAAATGAAACACCACACATTTATTTACTTTCCTACATTTGAAAACTTGCTATCAAGTGCCACGTGTAGCGGAAAAGTCTTGGAGGGAGGAGGAGTCACAAGTTTGGCTCCTGTGGCAATGAAAATAGCATACATAAGACAAGCAAATGTTTAACTACCCTGTCAATCCGAGTTTAATACAAGTTTGTTCAACCAAGTTTAATGCACTATTCTTATTGGGACTGAAACACATTTTATGTAGAAAATAAATGACCCCCGCCACATTGTACGATTGGGCTATAACATATATCATGAGGGACACCCAAGTATGGCAAACAAGACTCACCTTTTTCTTTGGTAGCTTTATTCACTTCACTCCTGGAAGAACGTCCTGGGCTGCCAGTAACCTACAGATATAACAAAAATTTGTACACTGTAGCTATACAAGACAAATGTTAACTTCCAGTAGATGAAAATATCATTATGTTTAGGATTTAAATAGAATATGGGGAAATACGATGAAGATGCAACACGTTGACAAAGACTTGCCTGAAGAAGGGAATGAGAAGTGACGAATTTCAATTACAATAACTAATACTAGAAACTGTTAGCTGGCAAATACAACAGCTTGACAACATTGTGGAAGTAGTTGCTATTCCCTATTTCAATATCTTAGGAAGGAGGCATGACATTAACCTAATATTTTGAAGTTAAATTTCATGATGAGGCTTATATTTGTCTGAAAACGACCAAATCTGGGTACAACTGGTGTCTACTATTGCTACCTTGACACTGTCTACGATAAAATGTGTATCACTTGCAAAAAGAAAGAGCACAGCCTTGCCAAGGGCTCCACAAACACATCAGTAGAGTCAAATGGCTACGTTAGAACTTGCAATCAGTAAGAGTACAGACTTGTCAAACTGAATACTGTCATATTTTAAATATTTTGTTAAAACAATTCTAGTCAAGGCAACGAGGGAGCCGTTTTGAGCCAAGTGATTCACAAACTGGTTCATGCAACTGTTCCACAAATCTAGTGCCAATATCAGGTCTAATGGCCATAATGCTTACTATTAGCTAGTCCCCCCGGGTCTCAATTCCCCCCTTTAAAATCTCAAAGACCCCCTAAGGGAGGTCCTGGACCCACATTGAGAATCACTGCTTTACATCATTCTCTACAAGTGTGTAAGGGATCTTACATTTCGGGCTCCGTTGTTCTTGGACAATGGGTTATATTGTTGTTATGACAACAAGGAGGGGGTAAGAATTTTAATAGACCACTGAAGTGGTGACATCACGAAAAGAATTTTTCGAAAAATCCTACTAACTACATCACAGTGCGAACCCTGCCACCAAATCCCCCTATGCAAAATACCAAGTACAAATCTCATATAAACTGCAAGAAACGGCTGTTTGAATTTGCAAAAGGCCTTGAGGATACACTGTTAATTTTGCTCAGTTCAGACATGCGCAGAGCAGTAATAGAGTACTTAAGTGATGACATCACAAAATTTATTTTTCATGCAAGAAATGGGCATCAATATAAAGTATGCCTCTTCATGATTCCCTCCCCAGGTACAAGAATTTTCTGGACATCTCTCATAAATTTGAGCATCGAATCTGGCCTGAATCCGCCCCTGAAATGCCTGTATGCAAATTATAACATTGAAGTCTCATATCAGCTGCGAGAAACAGATATTTGAATTTGCAAAAGTCCTTAAGGAAACAGTGCTTCTTTTGTTCAGTTCATAAAATTACAAACTGGGTTCAGATAACAACGTTTCCGATGGACATGATTCAAATTTGAATGAGGCTATCTTGACAATTGCCTACGAAATCCCTCTCAAATTCGGGCAAGTCATCTATATAAACAAGAATACCACAATCAGGCGCATAGCAACGGTCGTTGGGGCCCCTACGACACTTTCACCATGGGGGCCCACTGGCAAATTATTGAAAAGCGAGGACCTCCACTCGCATAGTAAGGCCTCCCATGGGGGTCTGGGAAATTTTGAAATTTTCCCTGAAATCCCTATTTCAAGCCCTTTTTAGGGCGGTTTCACTCTTTTAAAACATACAGCTTTTAAGAGAAAGTATGTATTTTAAGACGTTAGATTCCTCTCGCCCTCCTGAAGATTTTTTATAAATATGAAAAATCGCATTTATGCCTTCACGACCAAAGTTTTGTCAATTATTTTTCAAATTTCGCATAAAATAAAAAATCATATAGAGGTGTTGGGGACCCCATGATATCACAATCTGGTCAGGGCCCCTAGGAGGTGCACTCCCTGAACCCCACCTGTTACGCGCTTAACCGCAATGAGATATTATCATATTTCTGAAAATTATTAAATTGTGATGTCACACTTTAGTACTCTATATAGATTCTACAGTAAAGCTGTTGATCACAGTTAAATACATTACTAGAAATTATTAAAGGTGTAGAAATCTCCTATACTATAACTACATTTAAAGTGACATGCACAATTATAGACTCTTCACGATTGGCTGCTTTGCCTTCTTCAGTTTCCATCTACCATAAATCTTGTATGCTTTGGACCGTTCCTCGTCTTCCACTTCCACTTCCACCACATTTAAAGTGACATGCACAATTATAGACTCTTCACGATTGGCTGCTTTGCCTTCTTCAGTTTCCATCTCCTACCATAAATCTTGTATGCTTTAGAGCGTTCCTCGTCTTCCACTTTGGTATCATCAAGTGTTTGTAAATGTGCAAAGTGGCTGACTACAAAATTCCTACGACAAAAAAAACATATCATAGGAACACAGATCACACAAAAAATTTTAAGGTAACAATTCTGTATGAAATAGTGACCATGTCAGAGGAGTTAGGGTGCTGCATATGTAAGGGATGGCTTGTGGCAGGGGCACTGTACACAGATTTGGATTGATGGACCACACTTTGTTTACACTCATACGGTTCTTGCCGGTGTGAACCGTTATAAAATTTACAACGGTTGTCGAAACCGTTTTAAGCTTTGGTGTGAACACAGCTTTAGTAGTGACATACAGGAGGTCACAGATATACGTACGTTTCACTATACACTCCTTCCTTAAGACTTTTCGCCATTCAAAGTAACAAACGCTGGCTAACAAATATGTAAATACTTACGTTTGAGTAAAGTTTATCCCAAAACTGTAATCTTTTCATACTGCGAGGATTTGAATAATCTTCATCCCAAGTCTCATTTGAAAACTTGGCTGACAAGTCGATATCCACAGCTAGAGAAAAATTAACTTAGTTAGTAAAAGGGATGGTTAATTCCGGCTAAAGCCTTCATAAACAGCTGTTATGCCACAATTATGGAAATTTTTAATGACGGTTGAAAACTCAGTTTAATCTACGACAGCACTATGGCGCAATTTTCAATGGTTTGTAAACTTTTATTCCTTTTTTTATAGATGTGTATACTTAGGTAAAATAAGAGATAGAAGCAAATACGTGTGATTTTCAACACACTGTTTATAAATTTAATAAAACAGATCTTAATTGTGTTAAATGTATCATGTTAGAAAGTTTTATCTGTGAAGCAATTTTACCTTGTGGAAGGAAAATCCAAAGTCACAACCCTGAGTTGATAACAGATTACTACAGTGTATTATCTGGTACTAGTCACTTCAAGCTGGCAGGAGTACGAAACTATCAAATGTTAAGAGCTGAATTGACAGGAGAAAAAATACGTTTAAAGGGATTATTCCATAGGCGCACGGCCAAAGGGGCTAAAGGAGCCTGCAAAATGTTATAGCTTTTCGGGCGAAATATCTTTTCAGGCCCTTTTATAATTCCTTTATAAGAAATAAAAATGCAATAATTTTAAGCCTTACCAGCCCTCTGAATTAGCGTCGATATTCCTACCGAACTGAAGTGCTTTTAGTCTATTCATGTCCCAATAATTTTTTGGGCAAATGTATATATAAAGATTAGCCACTGCCCCCCCCCCCCAATATTTATTGTCCTCTTGAAACTTGCAAAATTTTGTTGTAAGATAAGACAAATCACAAGTATCATCTTACAAATGGAGCTCGTTTATTGAAAAGTACTTGTTTTTCTTTTAGGGTGATAAGAGGTATATAACATACACATTCCAGTAAGCCTTTTTGTAACGCATTAATGATATGCTACGACAAAGCTATTAATATATTGAGGTTCGAAAAAAATAAAATTATGACCATCGTTATTACTTTCTAGTTAAAAAACAATGAAAATCTTACGTTTGCAGGGTCGATCATTGCAAGGAATAGCCTCCTCCGGATTTCCTTGGCAATCCTTTCCATTGTACTTTGGTGCAGGATTTGTACAGTACCGCTTTCTGCGCTCATACCCGACTCCGCAAGGACGATCGCAGTAAGCCCATTTAGACCATGTAGTCCAGTTTCCGTGCACTATGAATTACAAACATACAAGAATCAAATATAAACATAACTTTGGACATACAATTTCAATGAAATATAAGTTTGCTACTTGTATACACTAGTGTTAGCGTTTAGGTGTGGTTCGAATTTGCTTTGCATTTTTTTATCTGTTAAATACTTTCGTTTTATTACATCCAGAAAATTGGTTTGACATCGAATCTTTTCGCTATCCAACAAGGTTTCAGTTTACCAATTTCATGGAAAAAGGGAGGTCATGGGAAGCACGAGATTTGTACTTTTCCTCAATTGTATTTAAGAGGTATTTTGATAGAAAAGAAGACGCTCGGAAGCAGATACTCGAATTCCAAAAAAACCATGGCAGAAGGCACCTTATTCTTCCGGTTTTGTTTACATACTTTTAGAAATCATTTGAAAAGTTGTTTTGTGGTACTTGTGGTAAAACTTGAATATTGCGTTGAGTAACGGATTCATTTTGCTAAACGTTTTCGCCACACACTGATCACAGCAATCGTATAAAATAACGGTCACAAGAGCGACACGTTTTCTGCCACTCGTGTTATTGAAAAAGGCGTAAATTGTAAACAAATTCTTGTTGTCGACAGAGTACCGGCTTTCTTGTTTTGATAAATGCCGCCTCCAAAGCGGCAAGGTAAAAAGGAGATCTGGCTCTCGCTAATACCCTAAAAATTCCCTCTTGATAGTCGTCAGCACATGACGGGTTATCAACCAAATGCTGTCCTATTGCCGAGTCTGTTTTGGGATCAGTTTACTTGGCTTTGTTTATGCGATTAGGTAAAGATTTGGAAACCTTACTGCGTCTACTAATGAAGGCTGACACATGTTCCGCGATTCTGTCATGTAACCTCTGCGACGTACGACCTATAAATTTAATTATTAATAACGATATATATAGTCGTAGGGCCAGTATGAACTATATTTGTAGCACAAGTGATGCATCGAAATATAAATTTGAATCAAACTAGAAACTACGCTACTTTTTCTGATCACATATCTTAAACATGTCTATAAAGTAAATATAAGTGACTCATACTTGAATTCTGCCGTATCGAATAATTTGTTGCTTGCTGTGATCCTAACGCTTGAGTTAAAATTTGACTGTTACCACTAAACTCAAACCGATACAAAGTGTAGAATGAGAAAACCAAGTCTTTATTTGATAATGTACATTTAACTCTCAAAAACCTACATTTTAGTAGAAATATTTAGCCAATAGAATAAACTCTATCAAGTCTAGAAATGTTTTCATGGACAACATCTCTCGAATCTACCATGGAAGACAAAGAACTCTAGTTCAGTACTTCTGAGCGCCACTCTATATAAGGTCAATCCAGATAGAACGTTCTTAATTTTATACTTCTACCGTACTTCAGTTGACCTACATAACATATTCTCTAAAATACATGTTTAGTGTCATCTGTCAGTGAAACTGCCGTTGCCAGTCATAATATGCGAAGTGCAACATTAGCCCTCTTCATAACAGAAAGCATTTTTTGTCACTTGCTGCAGCCAATTTTGTAAAAATAACCGCCTGCTTCCCAAATACATTAGAATTCTATATTTCTAACGAGTAACACGTGTATTATCTTCTCTTCTTCTAGCGCCTCGTTTCTTATAGTAACTGTGAAAAGCATTACTAGTAGTAAGTGCATCCACACTTGTATCCTCACCTGCTCTTTAGAACAAAATCCGCATATCATTCTACCAGCAAACGCATTCTCATGATCCTCTTTCTCGTCATGGCACACATCACAGGGATAACACTTTCCACAGCAAGGAAACCTGAGCAATAAAAAGGGTAGGAGGTAACGACTTTGTTGATGAAACGAATAATTGGAAAACGGTTAAAGACGTTGGCATTAAATTTTATGTATACCCCAACGCTAATGGTTTTCAATGCACTTTGAGCACACAAAAGATATATGCATGTTCTGCAATAAGAATAATGAGTATTATACATAATTAATGATGATCACAATTAATATGGTTAATAAGTTAATCGTAATCAAACTTTCTTAATTTCAATTCTATTTTTGAAGTTCGACCTCCCGCCTGTTTATTCACCCATCTACACTGACTTTTTAAATTCTCAAAAGTTAAACTTACTGGCTTTATCAAAACTATTAAATATTTGACATATTCTGGGTTGTTTGGATGCAGATTGTATTAGAGGAGGTAAGAGAAGAGTAAAAAAAATGGAAAGAATAAAACCTGTATCAGAATAGAATAGAATAGAATAGAAAAGAATAGAATAGAATAGAATAGAATAGAATAAGAATAGAATACAATAGGAATAGAGTAGGAATAGAATAGAATAGAATAGAATAGAATAGAATAGAATAGAATAGAATAGAATAGAATAGAAAAGAATAGAATACAATAGGAATAGAATAGGAATAGAATAGAATAGAATAGAATAGAATAGAATAGAATAGAATAGAATAGAATAGAATAGAATAGAATAGAATAGGTTTACCAGAGAAAAATCGAGGAGTATATGCATGTAAAATCGAACTCATAGCTCAAACGAGACGTTTTGTGACTGTCATTGATGTCACCATTAGTATTAACGTATGACCAATCAATAGTTTATAATTTGGGATAAAACGCCGATTTAAAAGCAAGCAGAGAGTTAATGTTAAAGACACTATTTACACATATTTTGAAATATGATTGTGACAATTCATAGCTGGGTCTTCCAAACACAGTTGAGCTACCATTTTCCTTTTAGGTCCTTAGTATTGCTACATCATAAAGAAGGGAGGGATTCCTTCACAAGTTAATAGAGACTCATTTGATTTAAGAATCAAGTTGTGTACACCCCTTTACAAAGCACACCAATGCAGGTAAGAAAAAGTCTACGAAGAGAGAACTGAATCCAGTAAAAGGTTCTTTTTATATGATTAGAGGTCTGTGGCAAAATTCCAAACCTTTCAATTTGACTACAGCCTGGATTCTGGACTAATATTTAAAAAGATCTCATTCTACCTTTTTGCTACATAACAGCCTTCAAAATCATCTCAGGTTTATATATTTATGGCCTATATATCGAGCTTGCACAAGCACAAAGCAATTAGTTGTCATTGCCTGCAGTTTTTGAAACGATCTACAAAAATGTAGTGTGGGTTAATCTGCGTATAATTTGAAAGTTCAGCATGAATTTATTGTCCCAGAATTATGAACGTAATTCTGGGAAAACTCAAATTTGCCTTCGTGCGTCGGGTATTTGAAGCAGATTTCCGCAGAAAACATCTGCCCGTGGTTTGACAATTAGGTAGTGTGTAAATGTCCTGCCATGGTCTCCTATAGTCCTTTTCAAAATGTTCTGGTTTCATGCGACTCTGGTTTGCCTTTTGCCCAAGTGGTCTTTATTAAATTGACCTCAAATAGCAAAAGCATACGACAAGACTTATCTCTAAGGATTGATACTTCGTAATGTGATATAGTGCACAGACGAAAGTAGAAGAAACAAAGAACAATATTAGAGAATTTAATCACCGACTTATACTATCTCAAGTGGTAGCGAGAAACCGTGATATTATTTAACGTTAATCGCTATGGCCATATCTCAAATTATGTAAAATAACAATAAAACTTTGATAACAAAGTGGTATATCAGCAAGAAACACTGATTACCAATTTGAAATACTCAAGAGCTTCCAAAGGCAGCTGAGTGTACCTAACGATGATCGTGTTCCTAAAATTGGTGTATGTTGTAATATGATAGATAGTATGTCGCAAACTCAGGTACAACAAACAGAACACATAAGACTGTAAGTAATTTAAATTCTAAATTCATTCGGTTTGTTTATATTTTTGAAATGAGTCGTAACGGAGAATGAATTGTTCGATGTAGTCCACTGAATGCCACAGTCAACAACGTCCACTGACATTGTTAGATCATAACATATGTTAACAAATCAAATGATGAAACAAGTTGATGGAAACCTCCTAATGGCTTCTAGTTACTCTTGTGATAAAAAATAAAAGCGCTGATGTTCATGTTATTTGGTATTTCTGTATTAGTTTTTGAGGAGGGTTGCTTCCAGCCGTAAAAAAATTAACTATTTTTCCGTATTCTGCACAAAAGTACGCAAAACTCTACAATAAATGGGAAACAAATAAAGTCTGCTATTTTTACGTCAATATGGTGTTGCCAATGGTTTGACAATCAGAATAATGGCGGTGGAGTTTGATGTGGCAAAATTTTAATATCTACTAAAGATATTCTGCGTGTTTACCAACTTAACTAAGACAAAAATTCTATCACAAAATCTCACATCATAGTAAATTGCATGACCTTACAGTGTTGTAATCAGCTTTTTATTAGTTAACTTGTGTATTCATTTCAAATTTAAGCTCCGTTTTATGTCTTAATAGTGAATGAGGCTAATGTCAAAATAGCAATCAAACTACATATATTCTACGAAATAATTCTGTTACATCAGATCTTCCATGTTCTTAGAAGGACTGTTTATACGGCCTGGATTTTTAAAATCTAAGTAAGTGAAAACCCTGAAATAAGGTTGAAAAACACTGACTTCATTAATCCAAAACAACGTATATAAACACATGTGTAACATTATCAATACCGTCACACGCAAGAGGGAATGCAAGAGAGAATGCAAGTGGAAACGCAAAAGGGAGCGCAAAAAGGGAGAGCAAAAGGGGCACTCAAAAGGACATGCAAAGCGACACGCAAAGGGACACGCAAAGGGACACGCAAAGGGGCATGCAAAGGGACACACAAATTGACAAGAAAAAGGACACTCAAAAGGACACACAAAGGGGCACACAAAAGGGCATGCAATAGAACATGCAAATGGGCAAGAAAAAGGACACGTAAAAGGACACGCAGAGGGATACGCAAGGGGACATGCAAAGGGGCGCGCAAAAGGGCATGGGCATGCAAAACAACACGCAAAACGACAAGTAAAACGACAAGCACGATGGGACGTATGAGGACAAGCAAAAGGACACGTAAAAAGACATGCAAACGGACACGCAAAAGGACAAGCAAGAGAGAAAGCAAAAGGGAATGCATACGCAAACGCATAAGCGAACGCAAGGGCACATCAAAGAGCGAACGCGGGAGTTGTACAACACTGGGGCTGCGGAAACTTGTTTCATACATCATGAATAAGATACAGTAGGGCTGAATATAGTTTCAATCAAACAACCTACCTTCTGGTATAATATTGTCTCTTTCGATAAGTAATATTCCCTTCTGATCCTCAAGCAAGTGATCCAGTCGTAACAGTCGAAACAGTTTTGCAAACTGTAGTCCTAATTCCGTGTTTAAAAAAGCTGGTTTTCTCTCACTGTCTTTACATCTACTAAAAAAATATTCCTGTGTTCTTTCCACCAAATTTTGCAAAGTTACAGTAGACCCAGGATGTAAACGAAGGTACACCCATATTTTGATAAAATTATATAAGTCTATTTCCACTTGCATGACAACGAAGTCTGGTGATGAGATCACCTTTTGTAAAAGTTCGAATGTGATTTCCTTGGCAACAATCGGCGTTCGAGTCAGTAATAAATTTCGTTCGAGCCATTCGAAACATCTAAGGGAGACAAAGGGATGGAGACAATGAGCAAACAAGAACAGTATATCAGTACAGCAAGCTGCATACTCCACGTAAGAGCAGTTTATGTTGTCACGTGTACAATCGAAAATGAGCACATAAAGGTAAGAGTAGATTTGGGAGCGAAATATAAAAATTGTGACAACTGGCGCATTCATTTCCTTAAGCGTTTCGCCAGACGCTGGTTACCAACATTGTCAAAGGTGAACCTTCTTCTGACGTGTACAATTGAAAATGAGCACATAAAGGTAAGAGTAGATTTGGGAGCGAAATATAAAAATTGTAACAACTAGCGCATTCATTTCCTTAGGCGTTTCGCCAGACACTGGTTGCCAACACTGTCAAAGGCACACAAGACCATATCTTCGACTAAAGTAAGGGTAAACTTTAAGGCACTAGGGAAGATTGTGAGACGTATCTTTTTGGCTTTGTCAATGAAAGGGCATTGTTAGCTCTTTTGGCAGGGTAAAGTATTAAAGGTTTCTTAAAAGTGCCAAAGGTGGATTGACTATCGAGTCGGAAGAGTTTGAACGCATGTGGCACTACATATTGGAAATATAAAGTACTACCAATTTAATACGATTTTTGAGTACGTGTAACACTTTAAGTGTAACATGCCTTGCTCATCAGTGAGTTTCGCCCTCTGCAGATACTCAAAGCTATTTCAGGGTAAGGTCGGTTTAAGAATTTGAAGAGTCTGATTCACAGCTATAGCTTATACAAAATTCTGGGTAGTTAAACCCAGGGCTCTCTGTAGTAGTAGTAGTAGTAGTAATAGTAGTAGTAGTAGTAGTAGTAGTAGTAGTAGTAGTAGTAGTAGTAGTAGTAGTATCAAGAAACGTTTTTCATTAAGAATTGATTACAAACTGTTGATATATAACAAATATCACACTGTTGATAATGTGTCCAGTAAAGAGATCAAAGATCCAACCGTCATCAAAGATCCAATCAACTGCCAGGGGTTGCATTTTGTCAACCGACAGCACAACAAAATTCAAAGATAACCTATAGTGATACCTAAGCAACTACTCTAGCAACTCCAAGCCTGACCCCGAAAATGGAGTTGCTTATAGAAAAACAACGTGTACCCAAAGTTGCCAAGTAAAAGAAATATAGGATGTATTCACGTTGCTAGGCTGTACTACAACCAACTTCATTTCAACGTAGATAGCAAAATGTTTCTCAGTACAGCAGATCCAACGAGATAGGCCTAGTTGAGTCACTTTATGAGAAATTCATAGCAAATTTAAAATTCCTTAAGAAATCGATCTTGAGTAGATGATAGGCTGCTTAAACAAAGAAGTCTCTTTGAGAGTACAAATACTCGAATTTGAATGCCTGTTAATTACTTGCGGTCCTTTTTAGAATTGGTGGTAGGAGATTGGATTTCAAAATTCTCTAGAGAGGATCATCATTGTCTTTCCTGTAAAGCAAATGGTTTCCGGTACGCAAGTCTATCGTAAGGTCAACATAATTAGCTACTTTCTGCTTTGTTTCTGCTACAATTTGCAATTTTTGTTATTTCATGTTTTTAACAGTTGATATCTCATTATTTTCTCATCAGATACAGCCGTGTTGTTGTATTGACGGTGTCCTTCCATTTATTGTCTCTCAACTGAAACCTTTAGTCCCACTGTTGATCTGCAAAGCCTATCATAAAAGTAAAATATTAAGTTGCTCCCCGTTCGACTGCAAGGACATCTGTGAGATCTGTAGTTCTTTTGCAAAGAAATATGCCGCTTTAGACCAGATGTCGCCAAGTACATTTGTCTGAACACAACGCAGGTTGTCTAATCTGGGCTCATATGTGCACACGCACATACATAATACATAAATAGGAATTAAGCAAAAAATACAATATCAATTTCTACTGCAGTTTCACGTTTTCCAATCGCCAGGAAGTTATAAGCTCCATTTATTGTTGAGCACTTTTTGGCTTTCGTATCAATGAAAGGAGAATTTACATAAAGGTACGCATACATTTTAACTACTCAATGAAGAACATTCCCTTACCGACAGCTGATAGCTACAAGAGGATTTTGATTGAAAAGGTCGAAAGTCTTGTTAAAAGAGTAAGATGGAAAGCACAATTTTTTCTTAATGGAATAAAAGGCAAATAACACGAAAGGAGTGCAAAGGCGAGCAAATTTTACTTATAGTCATCGAAATGCCCACCTCAAATTCAAGAATTAAAATTTTATTTCACGTGGGGAAAATATGGACCAAGAAAGAAAACCTTCTTCTTACTGACTTCCTTTGATCACTAATGAATGCTTCCTTAAAGTCTTAGGGATGAAAGTTTGTGGTCTTTGGAACTCTATGCACTAATCTATAATATCTATTATTGCATGCATTACTTTTCTTAATGAAGCAGAAAGTCGCTTGTTCCTCTATGTAGAATATCATATATACTCTTTTCCTATATGTTTTTGTGGGATAAAACATCATCATCATCCACGACCATGCCGCCAGGTGTTGGCGATTATGGTCCTCCACAAAGTCCCATTACGTGCACAGGGTGTTATTCTGTTACTCTCTGCAATGTTAGTCCATCTCCTGATATTGTCCATCAAAGTAGCCCTCTTCTGATACCCATACTTCTAATCCGCTTTAGCTGCGCACCTGCAATTGTATTTTTCCTTCAAATCTTGTAAGGTGGTCCTCTTCAGGTGCTAATGTCACTTTTCTCTTTTCCTTTTACAGAACTCTTCTTTGAGCTAGCAGTAAAGTCATGTATAACACAATGCAGTGAATTACGTCGTTTCTGCTTGCTGTGTTTGGTTTAAATTGTGTATTTTAGTTAGATTGTGCAATCAATCCGGATGTAGATTTGCCAATGTTGACAGCTGCCATCTTCATTTTCTGCAAGTGTTCAATTACTTTTGGAAGGGTAGTGTAGCACGCAGTAGATGCAGCAAAGAATACGCCAGTACTTACCATGCATAGGCCTAGACTTAAAAGACCAGACCTAAAGTGATCTTTATCACAAAAAAACTGGTAGCTAGAAGGTGAGTGTTTTACACCAACTAAGCCAGATGCTGTATTGATATATTTCAAGATAAATGTCATACCAACTAGTGTCACTGTATATAAGTCTTGCATTAACATGATTCCATTATTCATGTGAGTACCTTATCTTGGATTATTAACACCAGGTCAAGAAATAATGGAACTTTTTTTTTTCTGGGTTTAATATTGTAAAAATACATGGAACACAGATGAAGCCTTTTTGCAAGGAACAGGTGTGTATAACATCTGTTAGGGAGGCCACGGATGTTCAAATCTGAGTCAGAATTGAAAGTCAATGCATCACAAGTTCATTTTGTTTACTTATTTCGCTTGTCTATAGGCAATGTTGATTCTCAAAATTTTCCATTAATGTTGAGAAATAATAGGAGAATCACGTATTATAGTTTTAGTTCACGTATGATTACCTTACATGTGTTAAATTTTACATTTTCAGTGGCCACGTGTGGTCAAATCAATTTACTCCGTTGCTACACCAAAAATTTGGTGATGCAACTTCACAAATCGTTATCTGAAACCGGAGCCTAAGATTGGGCTGCTATTCTAGCCTCAGAATCGATTAGACAAAGTCATGGGCTTCCTTTTGAGCTTTCAAACAAACTTCTTCTCTGCTGGAAAGCCAAAGAAATTTACAATCAAAGATCTAAACTCTAATTTTTAAGGTGAAAAATAAATTATTTTACTTTGTTTGAAAGCTTATTTTGAACAGAAGTTATTCCTCTCTCAAACTGAATTATTTTTTATTTAAAACAAGTTTTGCTCCACTTTTATCAGCATTTAAAAACAACGTATATTGCAATAGTTTGGGGCCGCACTGTTGTTTACGATCGAAGTGACAATCCACTAAGAAACTAGCAGTTTACCATGTTTTATCTATGAATTGGGTCATTACTATATTATTGAATACCCAGAATGTGACCAATCATTCAACAGTGCAATGCTTGATCTATAAAATAGCGTAGTTTTATCGCACAGTCTTTTACAGAACCTGAGATACTTTGTTTTTGAAAATGCCGAGTCTTCCTAGTTTTCCCACATCAGTGCCGCATGCATAGGAACTTTCTTATAGAACGTCATACACTTCAATTTCCGAAAATCATACTCAAATCCTTAGCTTTAAATGCCCCTAACATTTAATCTAAAAGTGCTAGCGAAATAAGAAAAAAGTATTTTAATATACTTTTCTTGCTTATTCATCTTATGTACATTTCCTGGCATTATTTATTATTTAAAAATTCTAGCGACCACCCTAGTAACAAGAAGGATTATGCTAATTAACAAAAGAAACTATTGTTTTTATTAAAAACAATATTAATGTTGACAGACTTAAGCAAATCAATTAGGGAAGTACTGCAGACATAAATAAATGATAAAAGTACTCTTTTATGGTAAAGTATGAACTCTACAAGCACCAAAATCGCACTGTGGTAATGATTGTTGTCCAAAGTTTCTTAAAGTTGAGAAGCCTTGTCTTGTATATTTATGATATCTAGCCATTGCAACATAAAGTATATACTTATTATTTAAAACTCCAAAACAGTACTTTTTCAAGGAAAAATATTTTACATGGTTCAGTTTTTTAAGGGGGCACTTTGTCAATGTACTAAATACAACATATTGAATGTATGATATGTTAGAGCACATGAACACATTTTTTCTTTTCTCTTCTGCAGTCGGTTGAAACAATAATCACTAGTTATGAAGGTTTAACCATTTTTTTCCATGCCTTTCGGACGAACAAAGAAACCATGAAACTATCCGCAGCATTTTTCCCCGAGACAAATGTTTAATTTTATAAATATTCCAATGCACAAATAGCAAAAATAAGAGAAGCGTAACTAGCCGTGCAAATATAGAGACATCATGGAATCCAAATCTAAACAATAGTATCTATACGATCATGGAAGCAGTGGAAAGCTATTGTACACAACATTCGGCGTTGGCAAGATATTCCAATTTCCATTTATTGTTCAGTGCCACTATATTCAATAAAGCACCCTAAAGTAGGGTTTCTCTATCTCAGGCAGCAAATTACGCTTCTCGAGCTACCAACATTTTTTAAGTACCCCTCTGGGTCCAAAGAAATTTGGTATTGCTTCAAGTATTCGATATTAAACGAGTACATTAAAAAATTAACAGTCAATAAAAGAGTCATGACTTACTTACTGGGTGTGAAATATGTGGGACAAAGAAGTAAACAAGGACAATAATTATCTATCGCTTTCTGTGCTTTTGCCAGTTTGATATAAGAATATAATGAAATATGATATTAGCTCTTTGGACCCACAGGTACCCCTTGCCTCAATTTTACCCTCGAAAATATTAAATACCCCTTAAGGGGGTCCCTTGACAATTACTATCCTAGAGCATCCTAAGAGAATAGTTAGTAGAGAAATTCCTATACTCTTCTATTAGAAAGTAACTCAACAAAATTTAACTAACACGATCTAAAGGTAAACTCATGAATGTAGTAGTTCAACTTGTAATGATAAGCTCTTGAGTACTGTTGTGGTGATCAGTAGCGTACGGACAGGAACGGGGGGTGGATGGGTGGGGATGGTGTCATGCACCCACCTAGCAACCATAACCTAAAAAGGAAGATTCATGATTGTGACCAAATGGTATAGTTTTAATGCAATCAGCCTTTCGTTTAACTGCGCCTCAGGATTAAATATACACAAATATACCCATATTGAATCAGATGCAGGGGATGGTGGGAGAGATAACACTGCACCTTTAAGAGCTAGCACACCCTCCTGTCCTTTAAAAACGTTAGTCACTATTGGCAATAGTATAGCAAGTAAATTTGTAGTTTTGTGAGCTGCTGAGAAGCGTGCGTCCCCCTTTCCCTGTGAATAACTTTGCAGTCCTGTGCGTGAAAATGTCCATATGTTCACAATCCTGTTAGAATAACCAATACTCCTATAACATGTTATCAAAACCCTATGAAAATACTTTGGTGGTCAAATGTACTAGTGTTTATCTATCAACCAGCACATTCTTGTGAATAAGTCAGAGTGTCTCTTATCACAGTCTGTGAAAACAGCGTCATCCTTCACAAAATTGTTATTTCAAGGTGGTAAAGGGTTCTTTTGCAGATTTACCGTTAATTCGTTATTTCTTAAATTTTTCATCACCTTATGCTTTTAACAACATAAAGGTTAATTGTAGCCATTAGCGCCTGCATTTGCATACAACGCGACGCGTCACCAACCCGTGCAGCAATTTCTATAAGAGTTTTATAACTAATTACAACGCCAATAGGCAAGCCCTTGATAGGCTATCCTATGTACATTGTTTAATAATAGCCATTTTCATATTTGTGTTTAAAACCGTTTAGCATCCTCCAAATATTACCAAATTTGATGCAAACTGCACATAAAGCAGTTTTACTCCTTTTAGTGTTACTCTTGGCATGTAAGGAACTTAATAATCTATTTTCCATTTTTATCTTGTAAATGCAGAGAAAGTGTGAATTGTACTGGCCGACTGAAGGATCAGCAAAGTTTGGTGACATAACAGTGCATTTATTAACAGAGGAATCATATGCTGACTATTTAATAAGAAAGTTCTCTATTACCAAGGTAAGTACTAGAGCTTCTCTTTCATTAACGCTAAATTTATTCTCATTGTTAAATTCATTGAACCTCCTTTTTTTGTGCCTCGGTGAGTAATGCTGTCAGCAATTCTATTTATTTCCATTTTAGAGCGGCGTCAAGTTTAAGAGTGATACAAGGTTTCTACTGTTGATAGGGTATGGTCGTAATGACGTCAGATTGGCTCAACTGGTTACCTAAGGCGCACAGTGAGACGTCAGATTGATTTTTTAACTACACCTTTTGGTTACCGCGTAAATAGTTCAAGAACGCAACAACATCCCCTGTATGGAAACCAATTAAATAATGTATTTACAACGTTGTTCTTTAGTTTAATTTAGAATATCAAACATGTTACAACCTTGAAATACCGATATTGTTCACTATTTGCATCAAATAGGGGAAGTATTAGAAAGCGATAAATAGGGGCTTGATTGTTCTAGAAGTCGTGGCTACTGTGAAAGGGATAGTATCTGGTTAAGGGCTTTCATTTTAACCACTTCAAAGACATACAACTGTATATCCAAAATGGAGGAACTGATTGTTACAGACGATAGTTTTGCATTAACAACTAATAAAATAAGTCGGAATCATCACCCTTTTCCTTTTGAACGCCTTTTAATCACATTTTTACGATGTAAGAGGTGCATTGCCCCTCGCTCCATAATCTTCCTTTCCAAATTTTTCTTTTCTCCTGAGATTAAATTTTTTAAAGTCCTCTTCCATGCGTTTCTCCATGTTTTCCTGGGCCAGCCTTTCACCTCCAGATCTCCGATCTTTCCAGCCGCTCTATAGTCACCTCTTCTCTCAAAATGTGCATACCAGTAAAGCCTTCTTTCTTGCAGCAAGACCTCCCATTGTCTGTCAGCCCGCATCTCCTTGCCACCTCAGAGCTACTCACCTGATCTCTGACTCCAGACATACACCGCTGATCGTATGATCACAGCTCTTGAGGATGGTTTTCAAATTTTCAGTTAAAGCCCATTCCTCGTATCTTGGGGGCAAGGGTTATTTTGCGGACAAGGCCGTTTAATTTTTGCTATGATCTTATCTGTTCACTTTACCACAAAGTATTTGTGCTCTCTTTCGCTTCCCAAATTTTTTATTCGTGAAACAAACAGGACGTGAAAATGATCGAAGAGTCGAAGAACAATAAGAAGTATCATACTCCTCTGCAAATTTACCCTTACACCAGGCGTACCAAATAGTGTGATTGGTCAGTTTTACAATATGGGCAAAAAGCAGGGAACGATGTTGGCTTACCGTGGGAGAGAGTTGTGGGAAAGAGTTGTAATAAAGAAAAGCTGGGGAGTAAGGCTCAACCGCGCAGTAGAACCGCCTCTCACGGACCTGCCATCAATGTGTCATCAATGAACGCATACGGCATGACACATGCATGAGCACATACAGTATCATTAATTGTGTCATCAATGAGCAAATATTGTACATCACATGATCCTAGCTAAATGACCGAGAAGCTGCAGCAAGCTTTAAAGGCCCTCCATTTCTCCCAATTCGTTGTCATACCCACCCAAATTGAAGCTAGAGCCCACCCGCACTGACTCAATCAGTATATTGATACAAAAATCAGTGTAATAAACAAAATATTGTGGTATGCAACAGCGTAAAGAGCGAGTGGAAAACGAATTCACAACCAGGCGTTCTGGGGGGAAAAGCTGGTAAGAAAAAGAACCCTCGATGAACTTGGAATCTCAGCATTTGAAGTTCACCTTGAATACGTTCATTTGGCATGTTCATTCCAATACACACTAAAACAGTATTTGAAGAGAAGATTTAAGGGAAGGAGAATTTCCACGGTAAGGGGTGAATAAGAGGAGCGCAAAGGAGATTTCACCTCAACTATTACAAAGAATGTTTTGAATTCATACGGCGTACAGTATTTCGCTCCTGTTTCTATTATATTTGACAGAAGATGAGATGCTCTGTACCTGCTTATTGACACGCGACTTGCTCTGGTCCTTGAAAGAAGAAGGGTTTCATGAATAAACGCAAGGCAAA
This sequence comes from Alatinidae sp. Z8VKAUB7J3, assembly GCA_010016025.2. Lineage (NCBI taxonomy): Eukaryota > Metazoa > Cnidaria > Cubozoa > Carybdeida > Alatinidae > Alatinidae sp. Z8VKAUB7J3. The sequence goes on along the minus strand of JAAAKM020073195.1, from coordinate 6,637,229 downwards.
CAAATCCTGTTCGCGTTTACATACTAATAAGGGCAGATTCGCTTGTGAATTACAGATAAGTTGTCAATGAATCCTAGCAACCAAATGGTGGTAGAATACACCGAAAGCTCATCAGATTACGTTTTGTCATTATGTTTCACCTACGCGCCTTGTGCTGGGCAATTATCTTTATAATAAGAATTCGTTTTCCGCCTGGCTTGTCCATCGCAGAAGTAATGTATTGTTTGTATCTTTGTAACCCTGAAATAAGCTGGAGATTTTGAATAAGATCCGCCTCATTTAGACCTACTCGAGAGATGTATTATTTTATGACACTTAACGTACGGCATAATGTATGAGGTACAGCAATTTGGATACCTATCTCTAATCTTTATGTGTTGACAGGTTTAGGAGTTTGCATTGCTTTTTAGGGGTTACCTCGCTTTGAGAGAACAAAACATTTACACCATTACACAAAACTACTGTGTTACGTACTTATTTCCCGAGCTAAGATGTTAAGGCCATGAAACATATTGCTGAGCAACTTGAGCAACTTCTCTACTACTGAAAGAGAAGTCAGTCAATCCTTTCCGAGTTAACAATTATATCCTGTCGAGTGGGAGGCATAACTCATTAACATTAGAAACCAACGAGATTTCTTTTAAAATTATAAAATTTCTTAGTTATTTCTGTCAACTATGTGCGAGAATTGCAAATTACCAAAGGTAAATCCAAATGTGCTTTGAAGACCTTTAAAATGTACGTACATACTTACTCTGTTGAACAATTCCAAATCACTACCTTAGCGGTCTCCTATAGTGTAGGATTGGAGTAATTACGCTTTTGCTTTATACAGGCATGAGAGACTTTTTAAATGAAATTTTACGATTATTGATAAGGGACTATTCTCGTATATGGAGGAGGTCATTTCTAGCTGGGAACCTACCCTAATCAACTCAGGCCTCAGTTGCACTAAGATTTGATGATGATTATGAACACAGATGTAAAAATATTATATGACTTTTTCCTTTCATATCAACAGTTTTGACCAAAGAAAATTATCAGGATTACAAACAGCCATTTAAGGTTAAGGGTTCGATTTATTAAACCCCATAAATGACGAATATTTTAAGTAATAAATATGTATATGTATATCTATTCAAAACTAATAATTATGTCTTCTTCAATTCTCGTTTAGAAATTGAAATTTGTCTTACACATGTAATAAATAAACATCATTTTGTCTATTGCAGAAATAAACTATTTCGAAAGAGCAGTCTGGATCTATACGTGCAGTTAATACTATAGCTATACGTTATGATCAAGACATAGGTGGAACCTCTTTGATGGAGTACGTAAAAGGCTCTGCCAATTGCGCAAAACGGGAAGACATCTTAGCCGTTGAGTTGGATCTGCTTACTGTGTACGAAGACAAATGAGGGTCCACGCAGAAGGAGTCAAGCCGTTACATCTCCATAATAGTTCATGCAGAGTGGCTCTGGTCATTAACTAGTTGGGACGATATTGTTTGTTGTGTAGTAAGTTAAACCCTTTATCTATGAGGCAAGAAACCTTCTAGGCAAGGCAGAGCATTGCTATTAATAACGCACAAGCCAATTTAAATATTTTTAACAGGTTTCAGCATTGATACCAACACTGATGTGTGATAAATGTCCAAAAATGGGAGGCCCAAGGCAAATTCGTGCACACGTGTGCATGGCTATCCCCATGGCTAAAGGTTTAGTCCTCAAAGCTATTGGAAGTTAGACTTTCTTATTCACCATTTCATAAAGGTGCCACGTGCCTATTCGAATTCATGGTGTCTTGAATCCTTTAGACCTACATCAACCGCATTATTAGGTATGCCTTCGGTATACACAGTTGCTGGCAACTGTAATACTCAGTAAACATCAGCACAATTTGTAAGAGTTCCTCCTGATCCCATCTTTTTGTTAGCAAAAATACACTGGCAATGGGAAACCGGGGTGTCAAAGACGACCATTTTTAACAAGAACCTTCATATATACAAATATCTGATGTTTTGAGATCCTGAAAAATATATTGAATCATTTGCTCTACTACACTGTTGTTATACGTGCTTCCACTACAATCCTCCCCTCTCTCTGCTGCTGCCGACGACATTACTTACAAAACACAGTCAGTATTTTGCTACTGTTGTAAAATCTTACGAAAAATGAACCTGGACAAAAACAAATGTATAAGTACATGTATAAGTAATTAATCGCAAAAGATAAGTTTGGATGAACTCCTTTGTCTTACGATGCATAAAATGGGCATTTGGATATAGTAAAGCTTTTGCATATTTTTAAAGCTCAAGTGGATAAGGAGTAGATTCTTTTCTGTTGAGCTGAGTTGGGAGTAAGGTTTTTGTATAAAATATAGAGAAAAGAGACAAACAGGGTTTAGTTATGCTTTCCGTAAGGTCTCACTACAGCTACTCATACGACTGCTTGTCATCCACCCTATTAGGTTTTGTGTTCTTGAACACAGCTTTTGATATAAAAATTACAACCCATCATTAACTTTCCCTTAGATGGTCTAGCTGTCTCGTTGATAATCAAATTTTAGAATGTCATGTCTGTATCGCAATAGGTTTTCTACTGTAAGTGCTGGCAATGTTTGAAGCTGTGGTGAAATATTTGTTATGATTAAGTATAATTTTTTTGTTTTAATTATTTTTTACAAAATAACTAGCATATACTAAAGGTGTACCCGGTAGATAAAGAAGCAAAGGAACAACTTGCACAGCAGTATATCACGAGAGATGGAAATGGAGCTACCAATGTTGAAATTATTACTTAAATTTTATAACCCATAGTTCCTCTGTACCGTACACTAAACCAATACGCAAAGATACTCCTACAGGTACCAAAGGGGAAGCAGAATCAAGATTATCAAAGACAGATACTCACATTCTAGATTCGATATAATGTTTGAAGGACGAGGATAAGGACAAAACTTTTGCAAACAACACGGCCTTTTCGATAAGAAAACAATTGCTCACTAGGAAACCAAAGTTTAATTGAGAATAAGCACATTGTTGCTTGAAGCAGAACTGGAAGAACATGAGGCTTCGTCTGTGTAAATTATAAAGTATTTTCCATTAAAGGCTGACTTTATAGATCTGTGCATTATAATAAACGTACTCAGCCAGAGAAAGAGTAAATTATGTGTATTTTATAAACTTTGAATCAGGTCCTACTACAACTTTATCTATTTGACTGTCCACGAAATGTCTTTTCGTAGAGACGAGTACATCATTTTTTTGAACATTATTTTTTTGAACACCAATACAAGATTCTGACAATAGAGGCAGAAACAGCGTCAGAGTGCCGTCATGGGAATTAACAGTTTGCAAAGTCCCTCTCGGCTGATGTAAAGAAAAGTGCAATGTTAATGAACTTCCAGATACCTGATGATCGCCTTGGCGTGAAACTCAGAATTGTATCGAAAAACCAGACTATTTCTATATACATATATATACATATATATTGATGATTCTTATCTTTATATTCATTACAACCACCAGTTGAATCTCAGAGCTCAATGAGCTATCAATTCAGAATTGCCCAGAACACAATATCCGGTATAATACTAAATCTTTGTAAGGCAATAGTTCACGTTTTACAAGAAAGATATTTGGTTGTTCCATCAACTGCTGCTGATTGGATAGAGATTCCTAGTCACTACTGTACAAAATGGAACTTCCCTAATTGTATGGGCGCCTTGGATAGCAAGCATGTCCAGATATTAAAGCCAACAGATTCAGGAGCCACTTTTCTTAATTACAAGGGGACATTTAGTATAGTGCTAATGGCATTAGTTGCATCACACCTCAATTTCATATATGTAGATATTGGGACCAATGTCAGAGTAAGTGGTGGTGGAACCTGGGGAAAGTCACTACTCTGTCAAAAAATTGAAGAATGAGCACTTGGCATTCCTATTGAACAATAGCTGCCAAACTCGCACATCAGTCTACCAGTAACTATTGTTGCAGATGATCCCTTTTGCTTTAAAAAGGTATTCAATTGGAAACCTTACTGCGTCTACTAATGAAGGCTGGCACATGTTGCGCGATTCTGTCATGTAACCTCTGCGACGTACGAGCTATATATACTAACATTGGAGGTCACCTGAAGCACACGCCACGTTAGTGTGGATCACGGGTTCGATCCCCGTGGTGACATTTTTTTCTTTTCCTCCAGATTCTTTTCTAAACTAAATATTGTGTGGAGTAGGCTAACTTAGCCTAAGAAAATGTTAACCGGGGAGAGGCTAAGTCGGCAAAGCTCTCCGGTTCCGTACACACCTTTTTTCCCACGATGTTTTGTGCTTGCGACACATTAAAGGTATAGTGAATTCCAAGCACTACTTGAAATTGGTTATAACAAACGGGTGTTTCTTTGCGAAATACCTGTAGAGAGTCTACATGCACGATTTATCAACTTACCACAGTTTATGAAACATTCGATAGACAAAATTCTGCGGTAAAAGCATAGAAAAATGCCTTAAAAACGTCTTGGGGTGTATCTTTAAATCAAAATTTTTGTGGCATAAATGTGTTTTGCTTAGAAAGATGCTCACCAAGTAATACAAGGAAATGTTTGAGAGGATGCCTGCACCAACTTTATGTATTGGTATAATGATGACTTTGTATTCCAAAGCATATTCAGAGAATCTTGACGCGTTTGTTAAAGAGAGCTTATGGTCAGTAAGTGAGAACTCCTTTACTGACGAAAGTGTATTGGAAAAACACAAATCGAGCAATATTATTGAATGTATTCATTTATGCAATAAATCAAATAACTGCAACTCAGTTAAATTTAACAACATGCAAAATTTTGGTTACAATTGTTTCTTGATGTCTTGTATGACTACAAACAAGGGCCGTATTGCCGATACGGATACGTGGATCAGATACCTTAAGGTAGGTACGTTTAGAAGAATTTTTCTTCATACTTATCAAAGTTTCGCAATATCAATTTCTGTGAATAAATACCTTGATTTTCAACTGCAGCCATTAGTGTTAACTTCTAAAAACATGGCGTTTCATGTCAACAATATTGATTCCTCTTATTAACATGTTAACAGCTGATTCTAAGCCAAAGATATGGTCCAAAATAAATTTCTAAGATAATCAAGAGTTCAGGTTTTGTTGGTAGTACAGGCGTTTCAGGTCATTACAGCTGATATTGCAATATTTGGTATCTCCAGCTGATATTTCATAAATAGTTAAATGGAAGTTTGAATGAACGTGTTTCATTGCTAGATTGCATTTTACTTATGGTGATGTATCAGGTAGGAGAGACTATATAGGATTTTATATAATCAATGTTGAAAATATAGTAATGCAACGATATCTTGCTATGAAAAACTGTTATGGCGGAGGTGGAGCCTGTAAAGATTGCAACAAGGCACAGTAATTCGGAGGACAAGCATTCAGTTCCCTTGCAGTTTTTGCAACCCTCATAAAGTTCAATACTATAATTTAATCTCTGCGCTCGCAAATTACACCCCGTGTATTTTATTGTCTATCGAAGGAACAACTGTCTCTTGGAAATATCAAGGTGAATATAGAGTTTTGAAAATGTATAAGATAAAGCGATGACTCCACGACATAAATGTATAAATGGAATGTCAAAGAAAATTATGTTCCTTTTTCTTTTTTGGCCTCAGATGAGAAATATTGGAAGAACAGAAAAAGAAAGTGGTGTCATTTCAACTTCTCTTCTTCGTTTTACAGAAAAAGGTAATTGAGAAATCATTTTTCTTAATAAATATCAACGAGAAGAGAGGATTCGAAATGTCAGTTTTGTAAAGAACACCAGAGAAATAGAAAATATGTCACCACCAGGGATCGCACTCGCGATCCACAAATCATTATTCTTAATAAAATACTAACGAGAAGAGAGGGTTTGAATAATAATAAAAAGATTCTTTTATAGCGCCATATTTACATCTGTATTCTACAGCGCTTTACAAATGCTAAGATATTACTACTAAACTTTTATTTTAAACTTCCAAATCTAAAACAAACCAGTACAATCCCTGTCGACGTGAAGGTGCATGCGAATTCAATAGATACCTCCACAAAAATCCTTTTTCAATATTAATCTTATCTACCAAAATTCATTTGCAATAACTTATTCGTTAAAAGCCTTTTGAATTATAAAATTACAAACAAAGGATAAAAATAAGGCCGACATAGAAGGGGAAAATGCGATTGATTATTAACCCTAGTTCCTATTTTGGGTTTTTTTTCGATGCTTTGAATTCTGAGCAGATCGTCGTAAGAGCATTTTCGAAATCAGAAATTTAAGGATTATATGTGTTAGTAGAAGTGTTTTCCACTCCTATGACTGGACCTTAAGAGGATGAGGATATTGTTTACACGAAATCTGTTCTAAATAGCAAACCAAGATCTTAACATTAATATACATTTTCTATTCGGTAGAGTAAAATTCACTTTAAACGCATGCTAACTTTGACTCTTGACGATTTGCTAATGTCTTGTAGGCACATGACAAGAATCAAACAACCTGAATCGGAATTATATAATTGCCAGTATGACTAGCCATAAGCTTACATCTTTCTACCAACTCTTATTGTGTGTTTCTAATTGTTTGCAGAAGTAAATCTTCAAGTTTCATCTTCACATTTAAAGTTAAGACAAGCAAGATTTTAGATGATGAAAAGGTTTTTATACAAATAAAAGCAACCAAGAACTTGGAAATCTTCCTCCTTTAGGGATCCGGAAGTTCAAAACACATTCTTCAGTAGTCCTTGGCAGCTTAATGCAAAGAGAAATAACAACGTTTTGAGTGGAGGATGCCAGTTGACCAGCTGAGTAAGTTCTCTCCAACTTAATAATTATACGAGAATTGCAATATAGTAATGAACCTTTGAGAAGAATAGTCCATACCAATGTAGAGCATGCGTCTCTGTCATAGCTGCAAAGAAACTGGAACGTTAGTAAGCGTTTTAGCTGTGATTAGTTGATCGCAATTTCCCTTCTTCCGTACGGTTGCTTTCCACAACCAGACAGGACGTCATCTCCATAAGCAAGCTGACCGTGTTCTTCTCAGGAAGTGACTTGATTCTTAGCACCTTGTATTCCACATTAACTTCTATTGAGTAGAAAATACATCTTTCGTTTGGGTCATCGCAACAAATGTTGAACATAAAATTATAAGGTCAAGCTAGGCTTGAGTATAGGCAAAGCTAAGGGGGAAAAGCACCGGGATAGAAACGGTTGTACACGAAGTTAAATTGTAGATAGAGAACGTCCAAGACTCCCCACTTGTTAGCAAAGTGCTTTTAACCACGCTGAAGCGGTTCAACAGTAGCTGAAGCAATCAGATATCTCTTTATACAAATATCCAAGTGAGTTGTAACTGTTTTTAGTTGCAAATAATAAACAGCAACGGTTTCACTGTACTTAATCGACAGTTTCATCGCTTAGGCGATGGAACAAAAAGTAAATGCCATTAAATACACAAAAAGAGATAGGAAATAATATCTTGGATACATTGTCAATTCGATGAAGTGTTTTCACTTGTCTCAGTTGTACTGTCTTTTTGGGCGCAGGGGCTGGTGCTACTTTTACTGGCCTATTTTCCGGATAGAGCTCAGTAGAGCACGTTATACTGGATGAGCCATTACTTTCTGGAGGAACGTCTGTTAAGGCGATGGCACTACTCTTTCTCTTCTTCTGTAAAATAAAAAAGAGGAAAATTGTTAGGAAAATCGTCTAGGAATATAAGGAATACAAAAATTGAACTTATAGCCATGAAGAATTTTCTAAGAAATTTCTTTCTTAAATGGACTTCAACTCCCCATGATATAGTTTAACCCTATCTTACATGGGGAAGAGGGCTAGTAGGCCCGCGGCTACACATTTCAGCTCATAACTTTTTAACGCCTGGCCGGATTCACATGAAATTTTGTACCTTTTCCTAAAATTTACGGAGACGTCTTGATGAAGGAAACTAGTTTCCGAAAGCTCGCGAGAGCCAGAGTTTAGTTTTTTATTGTATATATATATATATATATATTATAAATATATGTACACATCTATAACTTAATTTATAGCAGAAGCAGTAAATATGTTTGTGTTTTAGCATAAACTTAAACTTGTTACCTAGATGTATTTATCATGGCAAATGTCACGAGCAATAACTGTCAATATAGTGTCACACCTTTTGGTTCCTGCCTGGAAAGGCTTTAAAAATACTGCCAAATATTAAGGAATTTAACATGTTGGCTTTCCACAATTTCATAAACATGATCAGTTGTTGAACACTTTCCAAAACCTAGACATAGACAAGCTATTATGATCTAAATAGTAAAAACAGTCAGCCATCTCAAAATCTTTCTGTGTTATCAGCAGGAGGTGAATCCTCAGTCAAACGCAGCTGCCAGACTTAAACATGCGTGTTACCCACCCAGTGTTTATACATTCACACCAAAACAAAGATGCCGCATTCATAAATTTCAGCTATTTAAACAAGAAAATCTATCAATAATGTCTTAGGTAAACCAACCATTCAAGTGGGTGAAAAGTAAGTTTGTTAGATACTATCTAAAAATTAACGTGCACCAAAACATACACCATGGCTGGTTTATGGTAAGGTTAGAAACTGAGAGAAGGTTGAAAACTTAAATAAAATTCGAGTATTAGCTGCCATAGCTCGTATTCATATTTTTCAAGTGCATGCAATCTAGGCTCTGTATAATGTTTATGAACAGGATTAAGGTGTTTGGTATCTTAGTGACCATTTAAAATTATCCTCAGTCTCAATCATATTAAATATTTTGAAGAATGTTTTCTACACGATTTTTTTAAAATGTGTTGAAGTGCTATCAGTACCTTGATTATTTCCTTCGTATCCAATATTTGCAACAAAAGAATTAGAGTAATTACGCTTGTTCTTGTGTCGTACGAGCTGTGATTTGTGATAAGTACTCCCACGAAAAGACCTAACAAGCTACAGGATCCCGAAGATCACCTGCAGAAATAAATTACTGGTGGCTTGAGTAAACAGATGATGCACAACTCAGTTGAGATACCATTCGGAATCTTCCTCTTCTGTATGATAATCAACTGGTACTCAAGTGCAGCAAAGAAAAGAAGGAAATCGCTACTCGGGTTACACGTGGGGCTCTTTGGATTAGAAAATTTACCTAATAAATGTAACCTTGACGAGATTTAAAACTGGGAAGCCCTTGAACATGTTGCCAAGGCCATTACTTGTTAAGTCGCTTTTTCACGAAGGAATTTCGTTCCTGATTACCAATGTAGATCAACAACGATAAGATATCCGAAGCGTAACTTCTTTCTAGTTTTACTACCAAAGCAGTTTTACCAAAAACTGACGACAAATTTCGATACGGAAAGTATAAAAGAATTACCTGAATTCCAAAATTAGCAATTCCTTGGAGCTCCTCTGCCACTCTTTTAGTTTCAATAAGAAAGACGATGATATACAGATTACTTCGGCTTATCGAAGCCTACATCGCTTCGACTTCCAGGGAAGACCATCCAGCAAAAGAAACACGCTATATCCAACTGAAGACACGATACAGAGAGTACTGGAATCTTTCGATAATATCGAGATATACAGTGTTGACGTTTTCGATTTAAAATCTCTCAAAATTCCGGCTGTAAAGCATCAAATGATGCCGTTCTTGCTGGTGACAACTCCTGCTTGCAATGAGACCTACAGAGCGGCCATGACTTTCAAATGTTTCCAGATTGTTGTTGCTGTTGTTATTGTCAATGCTATTTGAGACGTCATATCGTAATATCGTAGAAACGTACAAGTTATCGCAATTATCGTCAATATCGACTGAATTAAAAGCAGGAAATAAAAGTGATGATCGCTTAGTATTAAGTTCAAGAATGAAGGTTGGGTGGGTGGGGGCAATGCAGTTTCAACAGTATGAATGTATCTATTATATCGTCATTACATGTGAGATTAACTTAAGGACCTTTCTCCTACTCTTTACTACAAATAACATATATTTAAAGGTTCTTATAACCAACCAGACCTCTAGAAATGTCATGTAACATTTGATAAACTATTCACACCAGGCTGGAGTCGGAAAAGAACTTTAAAGTCTGTTGATGTACACGGGGAAATTTTTCTCATCTTATCTCCCTCAAAAGTACGGCCTCTTACTCTCCTAAAGAGATTCGGTTGTGTCCTTGCTCATAAGAATATATTTGAGTGATTAATGTCTATGCTAGTGAAAGAACGACGCTCACAAATAGTTATTTTAAGTTTGGACTTTGATCTTGACAAGCGCATTCGCAGCAAAAGGCTTTCCATCACCTTGTAAACAAACACCAGTTGTATTGGGTTAGAATATCTTTCCCTTAAAGCCGTGGTTTTGCGGACGAGGTAACACAGTTTGAATTATTCTCTAAGTGTTTACAAGTTAAGATATTTCATGACAAACTACATTTTTCTCGAGTAACACTCTTCTTACTGGTATAATGAACCACTCCTATTTACAAATATTTCTTCTCGGTTGCCTATCTACCAGTTGAATAGTCATTATAGAATCGAGGAGCGTCAATTTATCCTATCCTATCAGAAATGAATACCCGCACAATAAGTGATAAACCTTTCAGCGTCCTTACTTGAAGAACAATGAGTTGAAAATTAAGAGTTGGCGAAATATTTGTCGTGTGTTTTTTTCTAACTCAGATAACATGAGGGGATAAAATTAGATTATCATGACTATTTTCGCCTCACGCCATTTCATTTATTGCCGTAAGTATACATGCATTACTTCTTATTATGTTGATGTACTCTCGTTTGACGATTGGAAATTACGAATGCAGATAAGTCGGTACAGTTATAATGAAGAGAATAAATGACTCTATGGTAACTGTAAAGGATGATATACTCTCAGGTCATATGTTATTACATTATGTCAATGTCGTTTAATGTTTTATTCTTCTACACACATAAATAGTACCTTTATATGTGTATCCCTAAGGGTGACGTTATTGAATACGATTGGCGCAAAGAACCGAAGAAAGCTTCTCTTAGTTTACCATTTCGTTCACGTTTACGTCTTGCTGAGAGAGGCTACGTGAGTTCAACTGTAAATAAAATTGCTCCTGATTCTTTAAACAAATTATCAGAAGTCGCCTTGTCGACGTCATATATATTACCCTCAGCGACGGGAAAAGCGTCAGTCAAACTCAAACAACGAGTTACTTATTGATTTACTCAAGGCTTTCTGGACTCGACCGAGTAGAGGAATACTCGTTATATGACTTTATCTTTTGTAACTCAGTTGCCTTAACTGTTTTAACATAGCAACGCTATCTATATTTTTACAATATTTGTAAGCAGTAACTGCCTTGCGAGTTAGGAGAAGCAATATTCGAGAATGCTTGTTTACACACTTCCATTTTTCGCTTGTTAGTAGATTATTATGTGGTAAACATTACATTTTTCTAACAATGAAAGCTTGAAGGTAAGACCTTGAGAGCTTGAAATTCGGGAAATTGCTTTAAATGTTATTCTGAACACAGGATCATATTTTGTATGTATCTCACGGACCATTCAGCAACCGATATTTATAGGCTAACTGGTTTTTATTATTACTGAAATGGACTCTTCAAGCTTTTCAAGTTTTAAACTTCTTCCTAATGCAATCTGTAAATCTTACACAGCAAAACAAACAAGAATGGATAAGCATGGCTTTTGCTACTTCTACCACCACTGATGTTACCTCTGACAGCATGACCTATACTTTATACTGCTGCCTGTATCTGTAACTTAACGTCTTACAAAGTAACTAATTTCACTTATTTCTTTTAAGTAAACGATTACACCCTGCATTCCGCATATTCACCAACAAATTAGTAAAAGCAACAAGTACTAAGAAAATGTTACTACGTGTTCTGCTAATGAAATCGATGATCAGCACCAGGATGGCCGAGTGGTTAAGGCGCTGGACTTAAGTTCCAGTGTGCGATTGCATACGTGGGTTCGAACCCCACTCCTGGTAAATATGAACATTCACTTAGCTTAACTGTGATGAGGTGCATTGTGTACTTGAATGGAAGGTAGATTTTATTGATCCTTTTTCAATTTTATTTCAGGCGTTATAACTTTACGTGTAAGACGGCATTTGCATATGATAGAAATCTGCTAATGAAATTGTTGATCAACACCAGGATGGCTGAGTGGTGAAGGCGCCTTCATATAGCTTTATTTTGATAACGTGCCCTGTTTCCTTGGCAGAGCGGTAAGCTTTATAAACTCTATTACAATTTTACTTTATGAGTATTACTGTTTTCTTGTAAGACGGCATATGCATATGATAGAAATCTGCTAATTAAAGAAGTGGTTAACACCCGGATGGCCGAGTGGTTATGGCGTTGGACTTGAGGTGAATTTTGCGATTGCACACGTGGGTTGAAACTCTACTCCCAGTATATTTCATAAGATGTTTTGAACATCGTTATAGCATGAGGCATTCTAACGCTGGACGAAGTATAGACGGTGTTATTGGTTCATGGCACCTGTGCGAGGAAGAGGGCTGAGACGAACCTTTATGTCCACGTTGTGGTACGTTGTTGAATGGGTCCGTACCTTAACCTCAAAAGAATTCTCGTGACAATATCTGCGTATAGTGTAGATCTTTTCCTTTGGGAGAATTCTTTATATTCCCGTTAAGTAACGTTTGTGTAGTAATCTTTCTTACCTAATTGCAGCGGTTTGTGGATTGAGCAATAAGAATAAATTGCCCTATAATTCACAATTACATATGAAATACATCGCACATATTATCAGCACTATTCAGCAGAATTATACGAATTACAGTTACTGGAGTAAGACCTGCTGAGTGATACAGAAGAGGAACAATATAAATACAAAAAGATGTACATGGATAGGAAACTGACAGAAGTTAAAAATTGTGAACATTGCGCAAGTTTGTACTTTTCCGATCCAAGGCTGCTAGGCAACCCAAGGAAGAGGTAGACTGATAAACATCAGAATCAACAGGGCATACCTTGTTGAAATCAACGACTGTCAAAATAGTTTTAGAGATAAATTCCACTAAAGAGGCTTTCTGCTCTGGTTTTTTCATACATGTTTTGAGATAATGCAATATATACCGAAGTACATAGAGTTCTATATTTGGTGCACAATTGCCTATTTATAAACTCTGGAAAGACTGTAACAGTTTCAATAGAATCATAAGCTCAGAATGTACTCTCAGACCTGACCCTCTGGTCAGATACACTTGACATTAATTCTATCGACAATTTGACCTATAATACATCAATAACTCTTAGAGTACTTTTTAGAACGCTGTTTCAAAACAGCCAATATATCCTTTGTTTCTTAGGATGAATAAAAGGCCGCAGCATAGCGGCCGCAAAAGAAACATGATGCTAACGCAATAAAATACAAACAACTTGGTTTTTATATTTATGCTAAGATTACATTTCCTGCCTGGATTATCTATAGCTTATATCTTTGGTTTCACTTGCCATTTGAGGCATTGCAGAATAGTTTTGATAATAAAGAAGAGACGACGATCAACTGGGCGTGGAAACATACAAATGTAAAACTCCTCGCCGTGTTTGTCAGACAGAGAAATTGCAACAGTGCATCGAGAACCAGAATGCCAGATGAGTTGCTCATGTGGCACGAGCATCAAATCAAAGGCTTAGTAAGAGATTTATGTCCATGGATAAGTGGTATACGAAAGTCAAATATCGCCACAAGACAGTGTACGAGAAAGTGATTAAGTCCCAGGAAGATAAGGTTATATCAATGGAAACATTTTTGAGGAACTGTTTAAAGCGAAAACTGTTGGCCAATCAACTTAATGCAAGTTGGTGCCTTAAGTACCGAACGTGAATAAAGTAATTATTACGTGATACATGGAGACAAACAGAAACATTGTTCTGTATAACATTTTGGTGTTGTCCAGTGCAAAAAAGAAGGTTATTACAGCGTTAGTCTATAACTGATGGAAGATTTCCTAACAAATAAAAATACTCAGAAATTCAACAAGCTTGAAAGTATAAAGGTCACTCCAAATTTACCATTTAACAAATCCCTATATCATAGTCAAAACATAGCAGGGTATCCAATGTTAAAGCCGAATCCAGGCTTTTAATTCCATAACCATAATGGCAGAAACCAAATGCAACAATGAAGACACAGTAAATAAGTGGTACATTGATAAACAGAAATAGTCCCAACTGACCAATTTATAATATCTCCAGGTCGATATTCCAAGTTAAGATTGAAGCACGGATAATGTGTGTACATACCATTGCCATATTTCAAACAAAACTCGCGTCCAATTGCATTACGACAAAATGGGGAAATATTCTCTATTCAACTAGACGAAAAACAAAGCCTTCTACGCAGGTCGTTCAGTGGTAAAAGAAAACATAGTACGCTAAAATACGCACAAATAATATGGTGTTTTGCCAGTTTCCGGCTTGATTGGGCTTTAAATAGGGCTCGCATTATAAAAAAATTAGAGGAAATAAATTGAAAAGCCCGCTTATAATGATGAGACGCCATTGAAACTGATCAACGTACGCTACACTCTAGTTCCCGTTAAGACTACTCACTGGCGGAGACACTGATGCCCGAAAAAGCGTGGATATGTCCGAGAAAGTTTTCATCTGTGTCCCAGTCATGACCTCCGGTGCGTCAGTGTACGACTGTGTTGACTGGGCATACGCATGTTGGCCAAAGTTTTGACTAGCGTCACTGTTTTCAACAATACCAACCTTTTGAGAAACGGGAAATGTAAGTATGGATATTGTAGAGTAACACGTATGTATTTAAATGAAATGATACAATCATTACAATTAAGGAATCAAGCAGGAAATCACTCAATATTGTCTACCAGCCTCACAATCTTACTTCCGATAGGGTAGAACTTAAAGGTGGTACTATGATGGCTTAATTCAAAATACATTTCGACCCAGTTACTTCAAGGGCCACACTTTCAAACAGCGCTGATTCAGAAGTACGGTATGCATATTAACACAACCATTCATATGTCTGTGTACCCTTACGTGTTGAACATAAGAATACGGCGGCCATTGTACACGCCAGAACGTCACCGAATCTTAAAAATTTCATCCCTGATGTCCTGATGCCAGCTAAAGTATGTTTGAGGTTTCAGGTGAATCGAACACATATGAGTTTTCTTCTCAACTGTAACTCTTTGACTGATCAATTACGGAAAACTAATAACGATACAATTCTATCATACAATAGGAACTAATTAGGTTAATTTCTAAGTTCAAAAGTCCACGACGACAGCGGGATAAGTTCATGAATAACAAAATATCCTATAAGATTATTCCCAAGTGAAGTCCTGTAATGGGAATCGCACAAAACATCTGACTCAGAAGCGTACGGATCTAAATAACTAACAAAGTACATCTGCCGGTTATCGTGGCCATGAAGGTTGCAGTGTTTTGAAATCGCTAGAGTTGAAGTCGAAAGTAGGTTCAAATATCTCCACAGTGTTATCTTACACTTCACGTGGTTTCTGTCGTAGAAATAATTCTCTTAAATTATCTCGCCTGGTTTTCTTAAATAGCAACGTATTAGTTATTCGAACGATATGCATCATATTTTACCCAATTAAAGTAGAGTATGGCTGTGCAACAGATGTTTACAGACAGCATGGATACTCGCTACAAATAATTAGAACAAGATTTCGTCTTCAATTAAAATGGCAATATCGTATGCATAGAAAACTGATTGCAAATCACCTTGATAATATGCAGGGGGGGGGAGGTACTTTTGGTCGATACCTTACCAAGAGGGGTGGTGGGTGTCGGAGAGGAAAAATAACGATTTGCCATCTCAATCAATTGGGCTAAATATTGCGTAAGTGAATTGAAATACACAAGTGATCCATCTTTGAATACCTATAAGGATTTTCCTAAGGGGAGCAAACGTGGGCAAGTTTTACCTATTTGGCAGGCAAAGCCCTCTCGGCCCGTCATTGGCTGCGTGCCTACCACGTGTTAACTATTATACATAATTGTAATGCGTCTGCTGGCTACACATGTGACTTCTGACTTCTCACCAGGCCTATTGAATTAATCTAGTCGTAGTGGACACTGATTGGTTCAAAAACACAAGCCATTCAGGCAGTCCCATTTCTGATTGGCTCTTTCGAAAATACAGTGGGGTATACTCTTTCACAGACTTCATTTCGGTCATTCTGACGTTAGTACTCTAGGGAGTGTCAGACGAAAAAATCTTTTATTAGTGAATGCTGATTGGTCCAAACACACAAGCCATTCAGGCAGTCCAATTTCTGATTGGTTCTTTCAAAAGTACAGTTTGGTATACTCTTTCACACACATCATTCCGGTCATTCTGACGTTAGTATTTTTGAGGAGTGTCAGACGAAAAAAAGCTTTTAAGTACATAATGTTTTTGCAATTCCGTGCAATATTCTTGTTTTGTAACACGAATAAACTTTTAAATAATGTACAGAATATAGTGTAGTATATGATAGTATAGTATAGCAATAGTATAGTATAGTATAATACAATATAGTATAGTATAGCAATAGTATAGTTTAGTATAATATAGTATAGTATAGTATAGCAATATTATAGCATAACATAATATAGTGTAGCAATAGTAGGGTATAGCATAGTATAGCAATTTTATAGTATAGTAATATCATAGTGGAGCATTGTATAGTATAATCAAAGCCGATGGAGGAAAGACCCTGGTATAATGTAGTATAGTTGACGTGTTTGTAGTCGTATCTCCGCCCGCGCATTACGGGGGCGTCCAGCACTGTAATGATGCATTACATCATAGTAGTGCCAGGCCCTTATGGCTACAAATGTGTTTATCTTTACGGATTGATAATGATTTAATGTGACGAGTTTATACCTTCAATGTAGATATATAGAGATGGAGACTCATTGTAAATCAGTTCATGTATATTTGATTTCGTAGACAAGATACAGGTGTATCTCGCATTAGGATACACATTTGAATATCGATCGTTGTTTGTTAGTCTTTCTTTGCGCTCGGATCAGACACTACAAGAGCAAGTAACGGCTTTGGACAAGAAATTAATTTAGTTATCTGTCTATCCAGCTATAGAGCAGGTGGCCAAAGTAACAACTGGGGACCAGACTTCACCCATCCTTGCAAGGAAGGACGTAGCGCTGACCTCCATCGACGCCGGATATACAATAACCGATTAATCGATCAATCGTTTAAATTCCTATTAATCGATTAATGAAAGAATCGATTATGGACAGCACTAGATTACACGGTCCAGCGAATCGGGACTCGTTTGCATCTGCGGTACCAGTTTGCTTTCACTTATGGAAGCGGAGCAGTTTGGATTTAATTACTAGGAGTGGTGTAAATACCTTGGACCAGATCCAAGCTTGTCGAGATAGAAAATGAGGTGAAAAGAACTTCCACTAACTGTTGTATCAGGCATCATCTTCATCCAGAACTCTCATTCGATTGGAATGAATAAATTCAAAGTCGTATCTGATCTCATAATTACAATGCAATAAATTCGGCTTTTGATTTGCCTTTACGGTCAATCATCATTTTCTATAACGGTTCTAATACTTTATGGAGGGGACTGTGTTACAAATTTGATTTTTCATCGTTAACATTACATTGCATTAAGAATTTATTACCTCATTAATACCGGACTGATGCCATACGCAGAAGATAAGAATGGCATTAATGTCATTTATTCAACGTATTTGTTTATCACATTGGTTTATTACCCGCGCCTATTCATTCAATAAATTGTTCTTTATTTTTTGCGTGTCAACAGGAAGACATTGGTATATTTTCTATAGTATATATATATATATATATATATATATATATATATGAATATATATATAGGCCTACCATTTATAGGAAATAGGAAGGTCCTAAAGGTTACCTTGATTGTAACCAAGAAATCTGAAGAAGTCAACTTAGACATGGAGATTGGGTGCAAACTCTTTCATTAAAAGTGTTGCCATAGATTCCTTCTTTTACAGGCCAACAAGTGGATAAGTGCCTCCTATCTATGGTGTGGTGCATGAATCTTATTACATGTTCTATTTATTTTCATTGTGTTAGGTTCATTTTTGGGAGACGAGCAAGTCACAAACATGAAACTCGAAGATAAAACAGCAGAAGAATTGTATAATTATGTGGACAAGCTCTTTAAGCAACATAGAGACTTAGAGGCGAACATGAGAATTGTTGAGCAGGATAATGAAAAGGTTACTGAGCTCAAAACATTTTTGAAAACATCACTTGAAAAGTTGCAAAGTGATTGTCAAGTTTTGAATCCGGATAGTTAAATGTGATTGTATATATGCTTAGGGGATATACATTACGACAATTATGTATTAGAGGGTGTTATATCTATTTGGCATAAGGTTATGTGTAAGAGGGTGTTAGATTGTCAATATAATGTTTGATACATATAAATGGTAAGTTATCTATAGGAATGGGTATGAATTTAATTAAGGCCTAGATTGTAATGCCTAACGAAAAGGTTTGTTTGTATGTTTCTGTATGGTTATTGGTCAACACCCTTGCAAAGATGCTCTGCTATTGGACTCTCTTCTGCTGTATAGAAGGAATATCTATTATTTTGGAAAATAATCTCCTTTCGTTAAATGCACTACTACTTACTATAACATTTATACATAGATCAACTATCCCATTAACCCCAGAGGTGTAGGCATAAATTTACATACCAAATGAGTGTTTCATGTTAAGTGATTAAGTATAATCAGAATGGTGATATGACTTGGGTCTACTGAGGTCCATCTCCCCCAGACCTCTAAAGGTTTGTTACTCTTGGGTGCCTAATAGACTTAATAAACGGGGGGGTTGGAATAGACAGGGGGGTGGAAAATGACCAAAATGAAGTCTAGAAGCAATGTTTAGAATCAACTGCAACTCCCTAAAGGTAAGGTAATAAAACACAAACAATAGTCAGTTATTCGAAGTCATGGAAGTCTCCTACATGGCTTCCAAGATTTTAAAAATGTTCCCCTCGTCCTCCTTCTCACTGACAGTATTATTGCTAACATGTGTAATGTGCGTCTTCACACTTCGAGCCTCGTAGAAGGCAATCATCATCTTTTAATGTGTGATTTTCATATTTCAATGAAGACATTTTATATTTACCAGTCAAAGTACCTCCTCAAGAAATTGTCATGGGTGGGAGATTACTTAAAAATTAATAGGCGGGGGGGGGGGGTCGGAATAAGAATGTCCTGGGCGGAAAATTTTTGAAAAATTAATTAGCAGGGGGGACGTCTATTAAGCACCCAAGAGTAACATACTACACTAAGGTACTCTGAGAAATTTTCATTGATGTATAACGTCAAGAGTAATACGTGTTGTCATAAAAAGAGATGTATAGGTATTTTAAAAGACTGGCCAAACAACCTCCCATTGCGGAATTTATTGCTAGTGTCGGCCTGATGTGACGTCACTCTCGGACAATGGTCGGAATTTGCGTTAGCGATGCTGTGGTTTAAAAGCGTCGAAAAAGTTAATAAATGGCCAAGAAAGTGTCATAAAACACTTTGCTTAGTCTTATTACGGCTTACTTTGTATGGCATTTGATTTTAGTTTCTTTTCTGATATTGCGGCTTCTTAATGCACTTGTTCACGTTCACGAACGGCGTTTGTTTTCGTATATTAGCTAAAGTTAGATCAGCTTTCCATCTGAAAGTTTTAAAAGCGGTTTTCATCAAAACCCGGGATCCTTTACTTTGCCGACAAAAGGAGTTTGAAATTCTATAACAATGCCATTAAAACATCCATACAAGAGTAACAACATTAATATTGGTGAAGCTGTTGTCCTTGTGAAGATGACATCTGTTGATACATGGAAGGGAGACAAAGTCCCTACGACATGGGGCCTTCTGATAAACATTCTCTGGACAATTTACGAACTCTTGATTGCATTGACTGGCCACCAAACTATTTCAACAAGGAATCAAACTTCCGAGTTAATGATTTCAAGGATGACTCAGATTCTGATGCCAAAAACTGTATCATTGCAACCCAGATACGATTTTATGGATTTTATCGACCATTCGGTCAATTCTTTACAACTCCCATACCGAGAGCCGTTCTTTACCAACCTAATATGTATGATACTTTCGGGCAGCCTTATTTACCGTCTTCTTCACGTATTGGCAAAGGCGTGTAAACAACACAATGTTCATTGCTTGAGAAAGGAAATACGCCACTTTGAAGAACAAGTAACACTGAAGAACACTAAAATCTCGACTATGGTAAAAGAACTGAATGAAGTTAGTAAGCTGATAAAAACTCTAAAACTGGACAATGCACAACATGCTGCTACTATCAGCTGCGTTCCTAGATCTACGGCAGATAGTCGTCCATTAAGATCTGCAAAGAGTGGAGTAGACCGTCAGTTAAAAGCAAAATACCTTGCTTCAAAAGAAGGATGCCAGGATATGCTGAGTATGAGAAATAACTTCAGGAATGAACTCATTCGAATGAAAGATGTACTGAAACAAGGACATGATATCATCTGTGACTCTAGCTGTGTTTACACAAAGAGAAATGTACGTAATAATGCTGTTTTGCCTACGAGCGATGCAAAGAGAAAGCCATACCCATTTAAACCAATTGGACATAGCATTCGAATCTATCACCACCCAAATTTGAATTTGTAATTAAGTAAGATATTAGTAGATAAAATTCTACAAATTGTAAGTCAATAGAATCAGTTAGAAGGCAGAATGTTTTACAATGATGTATCTTAAAAACTCCTTTCTTGCGTTCTTACGTCTTAACATTCCTTACGTCCAATATTTACGTTTTCAATAGAGATTATCTTAATCTTTCTTGAAGTTACGAAACAATGCAATAAACCCTCGATCAGTTCAACGACACCATCAGGGAACGCTTGTCGACCCTTTCCTTCAGTTCGAATAAGGACAAGAGGCGGCGAAAAGGAGTTAGTAGAACAAATGTTTAGATTCAATAGCTGCTACGACCTTGTGTCGTGTAGAAACTTAAGCGCCATTGGTTTAGCGGAACGACTTGCGGTCAGAAGGCTCACAATTTCTGGGTTCGCCAATTTGCATAAATCGTGCGGATGGCTACACAATGAGCTTGTTAGCAGTGACCCAAAGTTCTTCGCTTCACGCTCTTTTGGCAGGAAATGGATGTAATATCTGTTCTCGTTTTCGACAGATTCTTTCTATGATCCGCGAGAGACGGTTCTACTTGGTTGTTGATCCTGTCTCGCGGCCTAACCTTACCTATATTGCGGGGCTTTGCCCTTGGTCGCCCTAGCTGCCCTTAATTTAAGTTTAGTCTGGTGGTTTTCTGTTTACTTAAGGCAAATTTCAATTCGGACCCAATGCTCATCATGTGTCTTTAATTGAGAGATTGCCAAATTTCTTCAAGTATAAGTTTCTACATAAGCTAAACAAATTACGGCGGAGATAAAGAAGGTGAAGCATAACAAAATTCACGATTTCAGCTTACACATTTGAAAATTTGAAGCGAACCAAACATCGGATTACCATTGCTCTACACTTTCTGCTAACCTTAGCTTAATGATATGAATTTACGATGTAAAATCAATAATTCTTGCTTGAAAGCAATACAAGTCGCTACTATATGACGATTTACGAGATATTAATATTAAAGAATAGTTTGTTTGTGGTACAAAATAAGAATATTGCACGAAATAGCGAAAACATTGTGTACTTAAAAGCTTTTTTCAGCATCACGTACACAGCCTATACGTGGCTTTCTTTGCCTGGCATTTTATCCAATCAGAATTACCGAATAAGGCGTTTACCGTAGGCTATATATATGACTGTACAGACTTGAAAGATTAGTTGTAATGAGAATTGCAGCGAGACTATCAAGGTTCCGAAGACTTCAATTGCAAAGTAAGTCATACTTTATGCACTTCTGTGACTTAGTTGTAGTTATGTATGTTACTTGATGATAATGCATATAATGATAATTGTATATTCTTTTATTGATGGAATTTGGGTCTCTTTTAGACCGTAGGACATTCAGGACCATATATGGAATGACGGGAATATGGTTCGCCGTTATTGCCTATGCCACTGAACGTCTACGAGTCTGCGCATATGAAGTATTTAACGTCTTTGTTAGGGGCGGATTTCGGAACCTAAACGTAGGGTCCTTACAGCGCATGGATATGACATCATTTATTCATTCAAGGGCCGTATCTTGCGACGTTGGCAATCATGGTCCTCCATTTCGTTCTGTCTTATATTGATCTTAATACTTCGATCCGATTCCCTGCTCCTACCCAGTTCTTAGTTATATCATACTGTGTTAGTCTCTGTCGACCCCTGGCACGCTTTTCCGCCTATAATTTCAGTTGAAACAAAGTATTCCAGTCCGCCAGCAAGGCAACATGACCAACAAAACCTAGCTGTGCTGTTTTGATCTGTGGCAACAATTCAAATTTCTTGTCCAACTGGCTTAATACTTTAACATTGGATATTCTTTCGGTCCAACTAATTCTCTTTATTCGTCAATTACACCACATTTCAAAGCTGTTTATTCTCTTTTCCAGTTCTTTTCCTATTGTCCAAGTTTCACATCCATACTTCACTACAGACCGTATTATATATGTTCTTAACAGCCAAATCTTCGTTGCAAGTGTTAGCTTTATGTTGGTCAAACTAGTCTGAGAGTCATGAACTCATGACTTTTGCTTGTGCTAGTCTTTTGATGACTTCTTTCTTGCTTTTTCTATCTGAACGTAAGGTACTACCAAGATTAGAGAATTCTGCCTCTTGCTTGAGACATAAAATTACTAATCTGTTCTACATGGATGACCTGAAGACCTTTGCCAGGAATGATAACCAAAAGGACAGCTTGCTGCAGACAGTCAAGGCATTTAGTAACGATATCAAGATGCATTTTGGGCTAGATAAATGTGCAAAGACCACTTTCAAGAAAGGAAGACTTACAGATACATTAGATTTGCAACTTGACATCAACACCATCATAAAGGAGCTGTGGCAGAAAAACGCCTATAGGTACCTGGATATTAGTGAAGGAGACGGAATCCAACACTCGGAGATGAAAGAGAAAATAAGAACAGAGAATGTTATCGAAGAGTCAGACTTCTAACCAAGAGTGAATTGAATGCTGCCAACAAAATTGAAGTAATCAACACTTTAGCTGTCCCTATGGTATCGTATAGTTTTAACATCATTTACTGGCAAATAAAAGAGATAAAGAAGTCGTATTCTAAGAACAGAAAGCTGCTTACAATAGAAAGAATATACAATCCAACGGCCCATGTAGGAAGATTATACCTACGAAGAAAGATCGGTGGCAGAGGATTCTCCCAATTTGAATTTTTCTACAAAACAACTACGATTGGTATGGATGTGTAATAGGGACGGCGATAGCGGCAGTGGGCTTTATCGGCGGGCAAGATGGCGTGAACGAAAT
The DNA here is from genome assembly GCA_010016025.2 of Alatinidae sp. Z8VKAUB7J3. Lineage (NCBI taxonomy): Eukaryota > Metazoa > Cnidaria > Cubozoa > Carybdeida > Alatinidae > Alatinidae sp. Z8VKAUB7J3. The sequence goes on along the minus strand of JAAAKM020073195.1, from coordinate 6,613,704 downwards.
TCGTTGACTTACAAGGCTTGTCGAATAAAGGAGGGAATGCTTCTGTTCTAGTCTTGCGACTGTCAATTGACTATTTAATCTTTGATGATATTATTCCCTCGCAATTTAAGCAGAAAATACGATGTAGCAGCGGTGGAACAATTCTTGTATCACGATAGATACCAAACGGACGACGAGATAAACTTGATTAAAAACTCTTGACTAACTGGAAGGTTATCGAATACTGAGGAACTAAGGTGTGGTAAAAATGTCCTTGCAAGTAGGATGCTTTATGTTATACTGTCTTCATGCTAAGTTGCAATGACTAAGATCATCTTGATACTCTTCTGTTATAATATTATATGATATTACTAACGAATGCATCATGAATGTAAAACCATGTATTTGGGTAAAGCAATCTGTCAATTTGATAGACGTCTCTCTAAATATCTGGTTGTTTCAGCCTTGACTGGGAAAGGCTCTCTAACCCTCCTTTCTCTTTTCCTCTTGTTGAACTGACTGCGAAAGACACTTTTCTATTTCAAACTTTACCTTTCTTACTTCAGCATCTACTTAATTCTGCCTCCTTCTCAAAGAAAGCCTCCTTTTGTGTAAACTTAAACCAAGGTTGAACTTCACAACTTGTTCAATAAATATTTCTTTCTACTAACACTTCTTTTTCCACCTTGTTTCTCCCTTTATCACTTATTTTCCTCCTTAGCAGCAATTACTACTTTACTATTGTTTGTTGTATGTGGTATTGTCTCAGTCTTACTTTATTAACTCGTTTCTTCACGTTTGTAATCCATCTTTGAAAATGATGTGGGGAAACATCGAAAGCTCAGGATCTAATTGATTGTTTATATTATGTGGCGTTAGCATCATGATTCTTTTGCGGCCATAATGCTGGGTTTTAATATTTATCATAAAAATAGATTATAATGCAATCCAAAACGTATTGGTAGGAGTAAAGCAACATGAAATACTGTCATTTCGAATCTTTACGTTCGATTGTTCGAATCTTGCCTCAAGTTTGAATCCTAAACGGAGAAAGATTTAACTTCAGTTTCACAATTTGAAAATGTTTAAACTAACCTATGACCAACTCATACCGCATTCCTCATGAATGGTTTCACTTTTCCGTGATTGTCTTCTTTCAAATATCAAATATTTAATTGGATTGGATTTTCCATGACCGATGCCTAGAGATTCCGAGAAGGATTTGATTCATTACTGAACAACATTGAAAATTAAACTTTATCAAATGGCCATTTATTTGACGTCACAATTGATAAAAGCGCGTTGCTGATTGGCCATTTGTTTCTCCAGCCAATAGTATTTTAGTTAAATATGTCACGTGATATCTTGTATTGAAAAATTGAAATGGAGCCCGGAGTCTCGTTTCTTTAGGTGGGCAATATCGTTTTAATGGGTAACAGTATCTTCTTACTCGTCTATTATACAATTTACCGCAGAGTTGTATTTAAAGGATAACAAATGAATTACAAGTGCTTGATAAGTAAGTAGGTACTACAGTCTGATAGCCATACACTGTACCGTGTCTTGAATGCTAAATGACTTGCAGTTTGTTTATTTAGCGACACAATTATGATACTCACCTAAAATACTCAATTGGTTCTTCTAATGTTTGATCACAGACCTTGATATTAGAGACAAGCTACATCAATCAAATGTTATGAGACATCAATAAATTTAGTAATCAAATCGCAAGAATCAGAAATTTGTATAGTAAAGGCTGATTTGATAGAAAATGCAATGGTTAATCTTGAAGGATATTAATGCTATGTTTTAATGAGTGACAGTATCTTCTTACTCGTCTAATATACAGTTTACCGCAGAGTTGTATTTAAAGGATAACAAATGAATTCAAAGTGCTTAATAAGTAGATAGGTACTGCAGTCTGACAGCCATACACTGTACCGTGTCTTGAATGCTAAAAGACTTTTAGTTTGTTTATTGTGCGACACTACTACTAGCAATTACTACTTTACTATTGTTTGTTTTATATGGTATTGTCTTACTTTTACTTTATTAGCTCGTTTCTTCACGTTTGTAATTCACCCTTTAAAATGGTGTGGTGAAACATGGAAAGCTCAGGATCTCATTGATTGTTTATATTATATCGCGTTAGCATCATGATTTTGTTACGGCTATAATGCTGGGTTTTAATATTTATCATAAAAATAGATTATAATGCAATCCAACGCGTATTTGTAGAAGTGTGGCTGGGAGGTCCCGACGGCCGCGATCCGGGATCCGGGCCGGCCGGTCGAGCCGGACGAGACCCTGGTCGCCATCGGTTTCCCGGAGAGCGCGACCGAGCCGGAGCGCGCCCGACGCGAGCGGAGCGGGGGAACTCTGCTGGAGGCGCGCGCGAACTACCGACTGGAGGTCCATCCGGCCGGCGTGACCGGCGTCGAGGGGAGGCTCGAGATCGACGCCGCCCTGGTCCACACGGCACCACTCCATCCTGGCTACAGCGGCGGACCGGTCGTCGATGGCTCCGGCGCGGTGGTCGGCATCACCGCCGGCGTGCTCGACGGCGGCAGGAGCGGCGGCAGCCGCGCCGGGCTCGCGATCGCGATCGGGCTACCGCCGTTGTTCGATCTGCTGGAGCGGACGGCCCTCGACTGATCGGCTCATCTCCCGCCGCGGCGTCGCCGATACCGCACTCGGGACCTCCGGGGCGCTACCCTTGCCTGCGGGGTGAGCTTTCGCACGGAACGGGAGGCGACATGGGACGCATCGGGCCGATCGGGATGGCGCTGGTCGTCGGGGCGACGGCCTCCGCCGCCGTCGCCGACACGCTGGTCGCCGAGCAGATCGTCGAGGCGAACGTCGAGCGGCGCCTGATCGGCGGCACCGACGCGATCGGCGGCCTGGGCGACTGGTACCTCGCCAACGAGGTCGTCGAGGTGATCGTCGACGATCCGTCGCGTCGGCACGCCAAGCTCAACCACGGCGGCACCCTGGTCGACGTCGGGCTGCGGGATCGGACCGACGAGGACCAGTTCGCCCGTCTGTTCCCGATCGTCAATCTCGACCAGCGGGTGCAGGTCGGCTACGACACGATCGAGGCGGAGGTGGATCCGGAGGGCCGCTGGGCCCGTCTGGTGGTGCGCGCCAGCCGTGGCCTGGAGCCCGTCGAGCGCGGCTCCTGGTGGCAGCGGGCGATCCACCCGTTGGTGCCCGACGCCGACGACGTCGCCGAGGTGTACGTCGAGACCGAGTACCGGGTGCAGCCGGGGGAGCCGTTCGTCCGCATCCGGACGACGCTGCGCAACGAGGGCGACCGTCCGGCGCCGGTGTTCGCCTACGGCGACGTCTGGATGCGCGGCGGCCGCAGTCTGCGATCGTGGACCGCCGACACCCTTCACCCGGAGGCGTCGGTCGGCTTCCACCACACCACGTACCGGGCCGAGTCGGTGTTCGACATCGGGGACGCGCTGGAGGCGTTCAGCTACGTGGCGCTCCCGGGGCTGCGACCGTATCCGCCGATCGCCTACGCGCTGGTCGCTCCCGAGCGGGTGCGCGAGGGGCGGCTGAACGTCGGCATCAACGACGCCCACGTCGTGTTCGCCGCCGCCTTCATCGAGGAGCCGGCGGCCGAGCGCCCCGGCGCCTGGGACGTGCTCAAGGGCACGCGCGGCGAGCTCGCCGCCGGCGCGAGATGGGTGTAAGAGCGTCGTCTGCTGGTCACCGGCCGGGCCGACGTCGCCTCCGCGACCGACGTGATCTTCCCGCTCGTCGGCTTCGCCGACGGCACCAGCGGCATCGTCGGTCGGGTCGAGCCCGCCGGCGTCCCGGCCGTGGTTCAGGTGGACGACGCCGAGACCGGAGCGCCGATCACCGCCGCCGCCACCGCTGCCGCTTCCTTCGCGACGTCCGCCGCCATTGCCTCGACCGCCTCGACGACGGCGTGGTCGATCATCATCGCGGTCGCCTCGATCACGATCGCCGCGATCTCGGTCACCACCGCGTTCGCTTCGTTCTCCGCGATCATCCGGTTCAACCGCTGCGGCCATTTCGTCTTCTTCGCCCAGTTCTTCGAGCGCTCTTCGACGACTCAGCTTGACGCGATCATGTTCGTCCACATCGATGACCAACACTTTCATGGGATCGCCTACGTTGACGACCTTTTCGATGCTGCTGATGTAGCCGCTGCTCAGTTCGCTGATGTGACACAGTCCATCTCGATCGTGAGCAAGAGTGCTCCTCCGGGTACCCCGCGAGGGTAAGTCCGCTGAATTTTTGCCACCTGGGCAAAATTTCCACTGGTTCCTTGTCGACAAACTCAAAATTTGTTGAATACGATGTCTGACAAACTGCTTGAAGGGCTTATTATTGCGAACCCAACACAATACTGTAGATGAATCAACCCAAAACATCAATGTTTCCTTGAAAACATTCAATAGACAAGGCGTTTCTGACTGAATTCATGTGCTTGGCGAATTCAAGTGCCCCCGTAAATTCTTAGTTTGGGATACTTTGAGCCTTGGATGATACAAACCTGACATCAAGTTGACCGTCCTCATACTCAGTTCTTAAGTAAATGACAGATGCGTAAGCATATTCACTTGCGTCAGAAAAACCATGAGGTTAAACACTTACAATGGTTTTGTTTACGAAATAACACCTGGGGAGGGGTACACATTCTAACTTATGCAATTTGGCAATCAAACCAAAATATTTCAAACAAATTTCGCCTTGAAGTTCTTCATCCCAGTCCAGTTTCTCGATGCACATTTGCTAAAACAAAGACTTAAATTTCATTACAAAAGGACTGAGAGCCCACAATCTCCTTTAATGTTTGCTCTTACGAACTATCAGACCCATAAGAGCAATAACACTGTCTTCCTCAGAGGAATACATCTTTCTACTGAGCAGGTATTTTTCAAACATGCGACGTGGAATTTGCCACTTCAGTCTGAAAGCAGAGTTTCGAGTGGCATTTGCGACGTGGCCTTTGCGACGTGCCCTTTTGGTGTGTGAGCTCCCGTAGAGTCTTCGCAAAGTGACCTATTTCAGTGACGTCAAAGATCAGATCGTCCTTCTTTGTGTTCCAGTTTAAACCTTAGTTCTGTCATTCTGAGTGAATGCCCCTGCCACAGTCTTACCATAGGATTGATTGTTTTCTCCGGAAATAGAGTAATCCTGTGAAGTTCTAAAAGGGAAATCTCTATCACAAACTTTCTCTTCTAACCCGGAATTTAACACCTCACTAATGAGCTTACCCTCTAATTGATCTATTTCCCTTGAAAGCTGTTTCGAATTTGTCTTCCATTTACACAAATTGAAAGATGCTGCACTTGTGATTTCTTTTGCCGTTTTGTAGATTCTCAATCCTGTCTGAATGTCCATACACCCTGTTGTGAGATCATCTACATAGAATTTATTGAAAATTCTTGACGAGTCTGGATATTGGCCCTGATACTTTATAAAAAGCGAATGTAAAGTAGCACCAAGTATCGCTGGAGACGACGTTAACCCTACCTACCGGGGGGGGGGAGGCTAGTAGGCCCGCGGCTTTGAATATTGTTTAATAACTTTGAATGCTTTCTTCTAAGTTGCAGAAACTGAAAAAATTTGGCCGTCACGGCTTGTGGTTTGGTCACGTGACCCTGATAAAAAAGTTGACCATATATGATGGAAAGTTTCAAAGGGCTATAACTCGAGATAATTTTCATGAATTTTACAAATATTTTGTAAAACGATCTAAAAATTAAGTTTTTAATACATTTCAAACTCATTAATGCTACTTAAAAGCTAATTAGCATTAATAAGTAGGTAATTATCATTTTGATGGCGTCATATTTCCACTCCTAACGTTTTGACATAGAGAACGGTCCCAAATATATAAATAGGGCTAAATGGCATTTAAAACAAGTAGAACCCACTTGTTACTGTTCAAAAGAATGCATATCGTGACACATAATGAACATATTCTCTTTCAAGTGGTTTAGCTGCGATTGTTGAGAATTCTCATCTTCACTGTTGGTTCGTCATGTTTGTCATGAATACTTGTTTCTCAGGTAGTTACAATAGCAAATTATTCTATTGCTCAAAACAGCTTTTGATGTAACTCTTGCTGCTATTAATTCATGAAACAAAGCGTAGCAACTTGTATTCCATTCCGATTAGACTTACATCCGGTAAACATTTTTTGACTAGTTATTTTCTGAAAGCGGATCAACGAAAAGGTGGTGCTACATCTATTCAAAAGTAGAGATGACGAGTGTTGGTTAAGTATTTAATGTCAGCAGGGTATTCCTGCCAGTGCTGCAACAAGTACTCCAAATTTTTACTTAAGTATCAAGTAATAAGTACTTTCCAAATTCTTACTTAAGTATCAAGTACTTACCAAAATTTTACTTAAGTTGTACTTCAAGTACTACTTTAAGTACTTATTATATATATTTTCACACAGCTTATATATATATATATTTCTGATATCAAGCCCATGCTACCTTTTTGTTAAAGCCATTCTGAAGGCTTCTTAGCCCTTTCCCTTGCCTATAACATGTCACCCCCCGCCTTTCCTCTCCTAAAAATCTTAATCAAGAACCAGACTTTCAATTTTGTCGTTTTTAACCATTTTCTTCGTTTGGCAACACACCCAACAAAGTCCAAAAATAATCTGAACCGATTTTCAACACAACGGCTTGAAATGCAAAAGACTGTCAAAACAATTAAGTGCAGCCAAAAAAACTTCTGGTGATTAGTGTTCAGTCAAATCTGGCGCATTTGAAGAAATACAGGGTTATTTTGAAACGTTTGGGAGTGGTTGAAAAAATCGGGAAAATAGAAAAACAAACTTAGGATTGGCTTTAAAACAGATAAAAGGTAATAACGTAGTCCATTCTTCAATAAGCAAAAACCTTAGCAAAAAAAAACACAAATTTAAAAGTAAGGAGTCAATTGAATCAGTTGCAGACTTTTTTAATTAGAGAAATCAAAGCTCAATAAAAAAGAGCAGTGAAAGTTCACACTTTCGGCAACTAGCTGAAGGTCACTGGCTGTCAGCGTGCTGAAAGAAAAGAACAGTACGAAAATGAAGTCTTGATTCATATGACTTCAGCTTTGCTGCACATATCGAAAACGTGATTAAAAGTGCAAATGCTAGTCTACTGACTTTAAACGGTATGCTTAGGTTCAGTGCGAACACAGAGAGTATCAAGTATGCATACATAAAGTACGTCCGCCCCATTCTGGAATATACTTGCCCTGTTTGGGCGCCCTCAGCACTTAGAACAGTGTATCTTTGTCAGGAGCTTAAATTGGTTCAGAAGTGAGTGGTATCGATCATCTTGGGCCGCCGTGACATCCCCTACGAAAAGGTTCTGAAAGTGCTTGGACTGTCGTCACTCCAAAATCGGTATGAAACACTGATAATGAGTTTTGGAAAGTTCTTGCTTTCTAAATCTTAGAACCGTGACATTCTACTTGATCAACCTCTACCATCAAGAACGAGAAAGCAAATAAGTTAGCTCCCGTTAAAGCAAGAACAAACTGATATGATAATTCTTTCGTCCCGGTTTTCGTCGATATGTACAATAAGAGTCAATGTTTATAGTTTGATTTATATTTACAAGTGTAGCTTAATTTTGAATATGTTTTAAAGAAACGCAAATCATCGGTAGCTGTCAAGTTTTGCTATTGAACCTGCCTACTACTACTACTATTTCGGTGACATTTATCACCCTCGGCGCCTTTGCAAGGAAACTGCCTCAAGTTTTCAAGTTACATTTCAGACGCGCAATGAAAATGTATGGCATCTACTTCCTACATGTCTGGTTTTCAATCAAGCAAGCCGCATGCTGCGTAGTCAATTCAGATGGTCAGTAAAACTCTCTACAAACGTATATTGGTAAATCACTGGCCTGCAGCAAGCCCGCTGATTCAGACGCATTCCATACGGTTGGTCAAACTGCAGAAGTTGCAACTTATCTATTTCTAGGAGTAGTTTTCACACTACGAAGTGGCAAAAGCCATGAAATTAAATCGAAAATCTCCCGAGAAAAAAAGAATAAAAAAGTAGTCCTTCTCTGGGGATGGAATATTCGGTTGAAGGTTGGCTTCAGTATGGCTCATTTTGGAAAAGGATTATTTCTAGGCTTTGGGCAAGCCATGGGTAGAATTAAAAATAGCAAACTTGATTGACCAAAAGGGGGAGCATTAGAAGGATAAGAAACCCAATGAAGGAATGAAAACCTGGTTTCAGAAGTATGGGTAACTCAACAAGGAAATGAGAAGGTCGTTACGGAATAGATTGATTTGGGCACCTATCTGAGGTGGCGATCAAGAATGTCCCTCATTTGTGCGGTGGCGTCTTAGGCATGTACCAATCGATAACGGAATAGGACATCCAGAATATTCTCGGGACGAAAGCCTTACGTCAGCGGACAAACTTGCTTGAAGACATTGCATAAAAGGACAGCAGAGACCAACGATTGGGAGAATTAAAGTGCAATGCCACTCAAAACTAGAAGAGAGTTATGTAGCATTACGGACAAGAGCAGTTTTTGTGGTAAAGGTGGAACAGTGGAAAATTAGACATCGACAGACTGGTAGATTAAGGAAGAGTCAAGACGAGGCGGAGAAACACTCGTAAGAGATAAATTACTGATTTTTGAAAATTGTATATGATCGTAAAAAATGATTATGTTTGTTTGCAGTCTGAGAACACTAGTTATTTTACTGTCTCTGACTTTCCCTTTGCGTTAGTCAACTGTTGGCAGTGGTATAAACGTTTAACGTAAGATACAGTATATTGATCTCTCATATGTATGCATCCTCAGAAGTGATTACAATGTCTCACGCAAATAAAGAAGTAGTATTGCATGCTGTATGAGCATTGAATCCGGCTGAGGTCGTAGACCTTGTCTCTTAGAAAGCTATTAATATTGTAATATTTTTAGATCTGAATAACTTTTTGTTGTACAAAGCCTGAAGACAGATGATGAATTTTTCTATTTCTGATCAAAGCTTTTTGGTTGCATAGATTCTGATAACTTTCTCTCGCCCTGCAATCCTATTTATCATCGAGAACAGCGGATTTGAAATGTTAGATTTGAAAAGAACACTAGAGAAATGGAAAATATGTCAACATCAGGCATCGAACCCGTGCTCCCCGCTTTCGTGATGTGCGCTCTACTAACTGAACTAGGTGACCTCCGATGTTACCATACTCTATTTCCCTAGTCGCCACGTTAGCTCCCAATCATACACCGGTGGACATCGACATCAAGCTCAGCGCAATTGGAGACCAGCCTGTGCGTCATGTGACTTGACCAAGGAAGAAGTGCCCTCCGGCCTCTCTATCTGTACAAAGCCCGTTGAAGTTAGAAAGAATCATCGAGAAGAGAGGATTTGAAATGTTAGTTTTGAAAAGAACACTAGAGAAATGGAAAATATGTCAACATCAGGCATCGAACCTGTGCTCCCCGCTTTCGTGATGTGCGCTCTACTGACTGAACTAGGTGACCTCCGATGTTACCATACTCTATTTCCCTAGTCGCCACATTAGCTCCCAATCATACACCGGTGGACATCGACATCAAGCTCAGCGCAATTGGAGACCAGCCTGTGCGTCATGTGACTTGACCAAGGAAGAAGTGCCCTCCGGCCTCTCTATCTGTACAAAGCCCGTTGAAGTTAGAAAGAATCATCGAGAAGAGAGGATTTGAAATGTTAGTTTTGAAAAGAAGAGTAGAGAAATAGTAAATATGTCATCACCGGCGATCGAACCCGTGACGCACGGATTCACGGCGTGCACTCTACAAAATGAAGTAGGTAAGCTAGGATTAACATGTTGTTGTTTCTACCACGTTACCAAGGTCGTTATGGCCAGACGAGCGTTTCTGGTTTAGTCGCGTATTCCTCTTAGAAAATGTACTTAAAACTTTTGCTTGCAACAAGACCTCATATTGACTTATTGGGCAAGAAACGAAGAGAGCCGCAAGGCAATGTATTGACAGTAGAGTGGAAATCTCGATTTTCAACTAGCGTTAATTAATCATGTATGAACAGGTGAAGCATTTTACACTCTTTTTAGCTTATCATTCCAGCCACCAGCCTACCTGTATCGGTTTTGCACACACAAGTCATTAGCATGAGGAGTTTCCAATGTCGAACTCAATCGCTACCTGGGTAAGTGGTATGAGATCGCTCGCTACCCTCATTCTTTTCAGGAAGGTTGTTTCGGGTCCACTGCTGAGTACAGCATGAATCAAGATGGCAGTATCCGGGTGGTCAACCGATGCATGAAGGGTCACCCCGTAAAGGGAGAACCGATCGAAGCCATCGGGACAGCTGTGGTTGATGATCCTGCCACAAACGCTAAATTGAAAGTTACTTTTTTCTGGCCCTAGAAAGTAGAATCGAACTATGTTTTTTGTACAGCTTAGTATCTCGTGCACGGTTTCCAACGGAAAAAAATAAAATAAAGAATTCAGAAACTCTGAATGAAAACGACCAAAGCAATGGCTTTGGCTGACTTTAACCCTTTTACTTCATGTGATTCTTGTTACTGCGATCCATTTTAATTGGCCTGGGGACAAGTAATTTGACAGTAATGACGTCGTGGTCCCAGCGCGGGGCCCATTTGCTAAGCCTTCTGACAACGTTAAAGGAGCGAGTTGACAAGCTAAGCAAGGAACCAGTCTACGAAAAAGTCCAGGCTCAAAATGCCGCCAATAGCCGATAAAACCAGCTTTTTGACGGGTACGTTTTGACGAAAAGGCCAACATAATGTACATAATGTCCAACAAGTGACACTATCAAACCACCTAAATTATGTTTGCTATCAAGCTTTACTGGTTGCAAGCCCATTCAAAGACAACGGTTATGGTAATTGACAATAGATCTAATCAAATATACATAAATGTCTTACTATTATGGACTGACAAAAAAAAAAAAAAAAAAAAAATCAAGGACAAATGGCAAAGTGACAGAATTTATAGTATAGTAATTTCTACGCAATAGCCTGCTTAGAAAGCTTGTTTGAATACAATGGTTTAAGTTGAATAGAATATTCTTAATTTGTCGAAAGAGTAAAAAGCTGGATGAATCCCTCCAAAAATCAGTTTGATATTTTGGGCCCCATGTGGAGACCGTGTCTGATGTTGGGCTGATAAGAAAACAGATACTTTGCAATTATACTAAGCACTACATTATACTAGATACCACAATTATTTGTAAGCTGATAAGAACTGCAGAATTTATAAATTGTCAAATAATTTACCCAAAATAAGCGTATTCTTTCTTGTCAACGTTTTATAAATTATCCTCTTGTTTTTCCTCAATTAATTGTTTTTTTACTTAGTTTTCTTGTTGACATGGTACAAAGGACTCCGATTTGGTGCAGACCGTCGTTTACCCCTAGCAAAGCTCCCCTCCCTAACTAGAACAGTAGTTCTGAGATATTTAGGACAGTACTGCAGCAAGGGTTGTTGTTAACCTAAGGGCCAGGCAGGGTTCATCAGCTTATGTTCTTCTAAAAAAAAGTTTATCATTATCGGAGGAGGCACAATACCGCAGCAGCACGTAATGGGAGCAGGGCAAATACAAAAATCCCTCCAATTTCCAATATATAATTTTAGTATAAGCTCCTCTTGCATGGACTTTATCAGTTATTAACCTGACAAGAACAGATACAAGGGCATTTTACTTTTGAAACTAGCCTCTTAGACTTTACCTAAATTTCAGCAATTTTATTCGAATCATAGTTCAATTTAAAATCAGTATTCAATAATTACTGAGTGTTTTCAAAGACAAAATTACATCTAAAATTCAATCAGTTAAGGTAATTTAACTGACAGGCAACCTAAAAATTTGGGATTATGCTGTGTTTTAAAATTCTTACAGTAACATAAAAAAAATACTTTTTTCATCAAAATTACTACAAAAAGATTTTATTTTTGCTTAATCTAAGGGATGACAGGGAGAATATTTTGTAGGGAGAATCCCCTTTGAAAGTTAAAGAATGTCCCTTAAAGTTGCCCTTGAGTCTCCTTTCTCTTATTTACCTCGTTCCTTCGTCAAAGAGCAGTAATTCCAGTTTAGGAGAGTCATCTACAATTAGGTGTTTTGAGCATGTTCGACTGGCAAAACATGCAGTCTTCACTGGGTGCTGAAATGCCAAGCGTAAACATAATTGACCGCGAAGATGAGGTATGCGTACGCGCCGAACTTCCAGGCTTCAAGAAGAAAGACATCGAGGTCAGCGTTAATCATGACTCACTGACCATTAAGGCGCAGACTTCTAAAGACGAAACCGAGGAAGAAGGGGAATACTATCGACGGGAAATGTCCCAGGGATTTGTCGCACGCACGGTGGCGTTGCCGACTGAAGTAGACGGCGACAAAGCCAAAGCAAATCTGGAAGATGGTGTGCTTGAAGTAAAAGTGCCTAAACTCGCCACGGCCAAACGCCAGCGCGTCAAAATCGACTAAAGCTTCTCCTGCTCCGCTATTCATCCAGCCTGCGCGGATGAATAGCGGCGGCGGACAGTCAGGGCAAAATGTTACGATGCCCTGTCTCCAACCTCTCGTTCCACACCACCGGCGCCTTCCAGCATAGCTCGCAACTCCATGGGGATGGGGAAGACAATGGTTGAACTGCGTTCACCAGCTATTTCGGTGAGGGTTTGCAGGTAACGCAGTTGAATTGCTTCGCTTTGCGCACTGAGCAGTCTGGCGGCTTCCACCAGCTTACCGGCAGCCTGCTGCTCACCTTCGGCATGGATCACTTTTGCGCGCCGCTCACGCTCTGCTTCTGCCTGCTTGGCTATTGCACGGATCATGCTTTCATCAATGTCCACGTGTTTGATTTCCACATTGGACACTTTGATGCCCCACTGATCCGTTTGCTTGTCCAGTATGTCTTGTATATCCGTGTTCAGCCGGTCCCGTTCGGCCAGCAGCTCATCCAGTTCATGTCTGCCGAGTACGGACCGCAACGTTGTCTGCGCAAGCTGACCGGTTGCCTCCATGTAATTTTCCACGTTGATGATTGAGCGCTGTGAATCGATGACGCGAAAATACAGCACGGCGTTTACACGGACCGAAACGTTGTCCCGGGTAATCAGGTCCTGAGTGGGAATGTCCAACACAAAGGTGCGTAGATCAACCTTCACCATCTGCATGATGATCGGCAGAACAATAATCAAACCGGGGCCTTTAACCCGGTAGAACCGCCCCAGCAGGAAGATTACACCGCGTTCGTACTCGCGCAGAATGCGGAAGGTACTGATCAACAACAGTACCAGTACCGCCAGAATAATACTGAACCCTATTTCCACGACTAACGCTCCTTTTCCACGGTTAGTGATAGATCATTGATATTTCGTACCAGAAGTTTGTCGCCCTTGCGTATTACCAAATCTGCTGCAGACTGGGTGCTATGCGCCTGCCATAATTCTCCGGCAACCCACACCCTGCCGACTTGCCCGTCTGCATCCGCCACAAAGTCCTCCACCGCTTCGGCAGACTGTTCAAGCATGACGCCGACACCGGATACCACACCCTGCGCACGCGCCCGGATGGCAAAACCAATAACCAGCACCAGCAAACCCGCGGCGCTGACCGCAAAGCCTGCAATAATCGCCAATGGAATCTGGTATTCCGGCATTTCCGTATCCATAAGGATCACTGAACCGAATATGAACGCCGCAACACCCGCCGCGCCCAATATGCCAAGCGTTGGGGTATAGGCTTCGATGGCCATAAACCCGAGACCAACAACAATCAGCGCCAGGCCAGCGTAGTTCACCGGCAACATCTGTAAACCGTATGCGCCAAGAATCAGGCTGATAACGCCGAACACCGCGGGGAACATCACACCGGGGCTGTAGAACTCAAGTATCAAACCCCAGATACCGAAAATGAGCAGCGCGTACGCGATCGTCGGATCGGTGATAATTTCCAGCACCTGGTGCTGCCAATCCGGCTCTTGATGAGCCAATACCGCGCCTTCCAGAGATAGAACGACATGCCGGGTTGGTAAGACAATTTCACGGCCGTCCAGTTGGCGCAGCAGATCTGCCACGTCTGTAGCAACAATATCTAGTTACCCTTCCGAAATGCCAGCTTCAAATTAACCCTAGACACTACTTGGTGGCTCAATAGCTTCCTGTACGATTTAGGCTCGTATCTTTTTTATATCGATCCCTTTTCAGGATAAAATAAAATTTGCTTTCCAGACAATTTTTAATGCTAAAAAAATAAGGTGTTGAGCAAGGTCAATGATTTTCAAGATTTCACATTTGACCTGGCTCTTCAAAGAACCAGTATTAAACCTTGCTCTGCTTCTAGGATATATTACTCAACACAAAAATAAAATTTGGCTACTGTAAAGTTGTGGGTATTATTGATGATTGAAGCTAGTATAATAACTAAATAGTATCATGGGTTCTATTTTTTTGTTTAATTTGTGCTTGCACGAGCAATTACGCTATTTTGTACTTATGTAATTAAATAGAAATCATGCTATTTTATACGAATGAGACAAATGGCTTTACTGTACAGATAGGGATAAAAAATTACATCTGAAATATTGGGTCTAGACTTCTCCATCTGAAATTAGGTCCCCAATTAAAGGGGTATAGTTTCATGGTGGCCTTATGCGTTTCTTTAGATCTCAGCTTTAGAATCAACTAATAACTTTCGTTTGACCTCATCAAATTCAAATTTACTTTTTGTTGTTTCTTACCTCAAAGTTTCCATGTTCCTCAAATTCCTCCTGCGTAACTAAAGTATTCTGGGGTGATCAAAAGGGCAATGGGCATGGCACAATTCTGACTCATATCTTGATCGTCATCTGAATTGGTACCCACAGGGGCTGAATAAGAATCATCTTCCTCAAAATTGTAATTACTGTTTCTGCTCTCATTCTGAGACTCGTAGGTATCCGTAGTCTCAAGGAAAGAAACGTCAGGTGAAACTATGAATATCAGTGGTTTCACTGGGGATTTGTTGTTCTGGTAGGCTGAAATATTGTCTTTAGAATCACTTTCATATGTTTTATTTGTGTCTAATTCGGGATCAAGAATGGCATTTTCAGTCCCAGCCATACAATTCATCATTTTATTTATTGCTTCCAACTCTTTAAATGCTTCGAATTGTATAAAATTTTCAATCGGACTTTTTTCTGTTTTGTAAATACTCTCATTATTATCTGAATTGTCACAACAGAGAAGTTGGTTCAATGGTTGAGTGCGTACTTCTGATCCAATTTCGTTGGCTCCAAAACTTTCTCTCATTTCAGTTTTGGTCACTGAATCTTGTATCTCAGCATCTTCAATAACCGGCACTTCAGGTGAATCATCGCTGATGGAAGTCACTATGCTATCTCCGTCAGTATGTTCAACGGTCATTTTAGGGGATTCATTGGCTCCGTTGTGATCATTAACTAACTCTTTTACTTCACTTTTGCCTCCAATCCCGACTTTCTGTTGCAGTACTTCTACTTGATTCAACGTTTTTGAGGAAAGATTCAAGTCCATTGCTCTTTCTTCAACTGTCCTTATAGTTCTTGCAGCAATAATATCATTTACGTTTCCATAGTTCGGAAAATCTTTAATATGGCAAGATTTCTGATCACATTCATTTTGTGATTCGTTATAAGAATCTTCAGCATTTTCAGATGGTAATCCTAACTCCATGGTCTCTTTTATTTCAGTCACTGTTTGGAAGGAATCCACACTGAACATTGTACTACTGCTAGTTTCAACTGGGTTGTCAAGTCTTTGAGCTGTCTGTTCAGATAAAATTTGGGTTTCTTGCCCCTCTTTAGCTACGATATTCAGTGGATTTAAATTTTCATTCACCTCGATGCCATATTTTGTCCAATCTTTCGACATTGTCAATTGCAGTACTAACTAAAGTCGGAGGGCATATTTTTATAAATTTCAAAGATTGTCAAATTTTCTGAAGATACTTTCTGAGCATCTTTATTTTCTGCAAATTACTCAGTTGTTGAGTTGGCAAAGAGAATGTAAGACAATTGAAAAGAATTTCGTATAGGAATTCTGGCAAATTCCCCGGAGTAAATAATCAAAGTGTGGATTTTATGAAAATATTGCTTTTATTTAGTTTTCTTAGGCGGAGAACCCAAATTGATGCTAAACGTGGTAGTTTAGTGTTGAGTTGTTGTTTTGAACTATTTTACCTCCTTTCCTATAGAAAATAGAAAAGTAGATCTGCAATTGTTTTAGGTATTATTTCTTCATTTCTTTCCTTATTTTTTTTTTTTCAGAGAAAGCAGTTATAGAAACTATTCCTTTATCTCCAGACAATGCCTAGTAAAGAAGTTGACCCTATCAGTGAAGGAAGCAGCAGCGAGAGTCAGGATGACTTAAACAGTTTACTTGACAGTAAGAAATTTTAGCTACCCTATAATAGACCCATGGTTGCCTGAGTGGGGACAAAAAAAGGTTTGGAACCACTGATTTGGTCTAATTTGCTACTTAAATCTCATCTAATGTTTTGATTACTTTTGTAATTTTTTTTATTACCTTGGTGAATATGTTTCGGGTCTGTATGTTCCTGCTGTTATGCCTAAAGATCATATCTGACATTTTAAAACTTCTGTGATAATTGCCCAAAACTGTTTGCCAAGCTGTTCTCAAATGGAGATTCTGGAAGGCAATGCATGTTGAATCACACTTTGATGCTTCTGATCTGCATTGCCCTGTTGATCCTCCCTTTGAAAACAACTTGGCAAGTAGCTTTGGCAATCATCTCAGAGGTATGGAAATGTTACAGCCTTCAGGCATGACTATGATGATATGGTGGTAAACTACAAATAATGAAAGTTTATTTTCTAGAGGTGTGGTTTCTGCTCAATGGTTCCTTAGACATTCGCCTCGAGAATATTTTCCGTGTAGTCAGTTGTGGCTCAGTGTCATGTACTATAGTATTTTACTTATGAAGCTTACTATATGCATATATTTATGTGCATTTGAATTTTAGGGAAGTTAAAGCATTTCAGGGAATGATAATAATTTAGGTTTGTTTATTGCATTTTGTCACATCAAACTGTTCATACAGTTTGGAATAACGCATATAACTTCTCAGACCACACTGCTTTTCCATTTACGAAAAATTAAGCAAGAAAAAATGGGTTTTAATTTCAACAAAGCAGTGAACAAAAAATAAAAACAAAACAACACTTATTAAAAAAGAATATTCCGAATATTTTGGCCCCACGTCCGGGAGCCTTTTTCAACGGAAAAAAACGACGAAAAAAACGACAACTAAACACACGAAACTAAAAAAAATAGGAACAAGTCGCATTATAAACAAACTTCCAGCACTGATGTTACAACATAAGAATAAAACCAAAGCGAATGTCTATAGTGAAACCATGGGTCACTCTCCTCTCAACATTCGGCAATGGGAATCTATAAACTGTATTTACTTGAACAAACAAAAAAAGTCACCAAACCCTCGGTTCATCTCATTGCTCCTTTCTTTCTGCTCCTTTCGACAATTATGTAAATAACTACTGGTTGAAAACTTTACCTGCTCCTTAATTAAACAATTATAAATTAAGTTTATTCTAAAATCCTCTTCATCTCTATACATACTAATACCCCCATAGATAATCTGTTCAATTTCTATAATTTCTCTGAAACTTTGCAGAAGCCCTACAGATCTATCTACAATTTTTGTTTGATCGAATAAAATATTGTGATGAGGAAAGTAAAAGATGTGTCCTGAAACAGCTAACTGAACGTTTGATTCAAGCGTTTCCCGTTTTTGATTGTGTTTTAGCGAGGAATCCATGGCATTTTTGTGTTGCTGTACTCTATTTTCTAAATTCTGCTGTGTTCTTCCTATATAAAATTTACCACAAGAGCGTGGAATTTTGTATACTCCCCTTTGTATCTTTCTTGGAACCTTGTCTTTTCTATTATTTAGCAAAAAGTTTATAATTTGTCCTGACTAAAGTACTGTTCTTATATTATGTTTATTTAGTTCTCTTCTTAAGTTCTCTGACAACAATGGGATACAAAACAGCCTCTGCAATGGGCTGTCCGGAGCCGGCGTCAAACACGCGGCCGCTAGCCGGCGGTGCAGCCCACTCCTTATGCGGCCAAACGCACCCACCAGAAAGCACCACGACCAGTGCCAATGCTCCAAACCGGTTTACCGATTGAGTTAACCAAGCAACCCGTCCGGAGCCCTTTCCTATCACGATCAGGTCTACGAAACTCATCAGAATTGGGAATCCGAGTTTAGTCGACTTCCACCATCCGAACCAGCCTCGCAAACTTCCGTGGCTTACTTGTTCGGACCTTCGAATTCTTCGGCCAGGTCAGCCACATGCCGACCGTATTGACGCCACCACCACAATACCAACCCAACCATCGAGATCGGATACCAGATTCCCATGTAAGAATCGAACAGGAGCGTGAAGAACCAGTTCTGGTCAATGTAAATCCAGGATGAGTAGACCATGCTGCAAGTCAGAATCACCGTGAGCGTTAAGGCTCCGATAGGACGAATCGTTTTCGCCCGCGCCAGGGCAATCGCCGCCAAGGCTGCAAGCACATTGGTGACGGAAAAGACCCGAAGATCCGTGAGCAATTTGGAAAAGACC
>JAAAKM020073195.1:6494361-6595090 GCA_010016025.2 Alatinidae sp. Z8VKAUB7J3 | reverse complement strand
AAAAATGCTCGCGAACACGCAGCTTCCATTCCCGCACCGGCAACACCAATGCGTCAGCATCCGCCGCGGGGCCAGCCCGAACAAGTGCCTCGACATAGGCATCCGGATCATCTTGGTAAAGGTCTAGCTCCAATCTGGCTTCGGCAACCTGTTGATCCGAGGCAACCTTGGCCAACCATTCGGAGTCCAAAGCAATCCCCACTCCCATCGCGGTATGGTCCGCAACCGGTCGGACCTTCTGCTGAACAAACTCGCTCGCCATCGTCTGGATCTGCGCCCGAAAGACAAACGTAGCGACCACCGCAAACAAGAAAACCACCGCGGCGAACCCGTTTACAATCTGCAATAGTTTTTTCATATTTCCTCCTGATGTTTGTGTCCGTCATGGAAGAAATGGGCTGGCACTTAAACGAACCGTTGGTGCTGAGAAAGCCACCCACCGCCCTTCGCTGGGCTGAAAGCCCTTCCCGTAACAGCCCGGGGCAACGCCCCGCGGAAACTCGTAAAAAAAATTTCCCGAGCCCTGTAAGGGCGAACCTCCCCCCCCGTCCCGTGAAACCGCCACCTACCGATACCGACGGCGAAACACAAATACTCCCATCGCAACCGTAGCACCAACCAATCCAGGAATCCACCCGAAGAACAACAAAACAACATTCCACCCAACCCCATCATAATCGAGATCGCCCCTCAATTCTGCGGCCGCCACGGCAACCGGCAAGCCAATCAACTCCCTATGAACAACGAGCCCCAACCAAGACACAACGGTCCCGACAAGAAATCTCACCACCAAATTCGGCGAACCCATATTCGCACGCCAGCAAAAGGAACAAAGTGGCAGTCCCAACCAGACCACCACGGCCGTGATGTCAGAAATAACCAACCAGAACAGATTCATCCCATCAATCGGATCACGGATTAAAGAAGATTAACCACCTGGAACAGCCTCTCAGCCTGTCTTCGCCTGGCACTGAGCGTAAATCTTTGCCGGAGCCGCATCAAAGTACTGGAACAACGCCGGGCAAAGCCACCCCTCCATATCCAGAGCGGGACTATAGTACCAATTTCCTCCATACTCTTCACGGCGCCAATCCAACTCCACCTGGAAACCGGGAAACGGCGAAGCCGAAAAAACGAGATTAAACCCTCCATCCGCCCCAGGGATATCCGCGACCAACCGGTCAATCATCAAGTCTGCCCCCGATACGAACGGCTCCTTATTCAGCCCGACCGACTCATCGTCGAACACCCACATGCCCTCATGCCGATAGGGATGGATAACCAAAATTGAATTCATGATATCAGTCGATTACTGCCAGCCAGAGTCGCCTACTCGCCGGGCCGGTTCGTGACTCGGGCGTGAATTCGACGAAACAGGCATGAGATTGGTCAAGAAGGCATGGTTGGAGGTTGAGAGAGATATGGAGGCATATTTTCCAAAACATGTTTTTGCTTCTCCTGAACATCTTGGAAAGTGTCATTTAACGCTTTTTGTGTTTCCACAGTTAAGTGGCTCCGTTTACTAAATGGAAACACTCAGTGGAAGATGTTTGTATTTTAAAACGAATGTTATGCTTTGGGACTATTTCATTTTTGTAGCTTTGAGGCTGGCAAATATAATCACCAAATAACTCGTTCAACAAGATTCAGAACCAAATTATACCAGGCAAAAATAGGAACAAGTATAATTAATATTATCAGACATGAAGACCTATTTCACTTGAGTTGCTATATGGCAACATATAGGACAATTTAATAGGAACAAACTATTCGTTCCTTCAACCCTGAAATATAAAACGAAAAGCTAAAACATTAAAAAAAGCATAAATTCTGATTCTAATTCATTTAAATGTTTCCCTTTTTCTTCCAGATGGAGCTGGAGCTTCCCATATTTAAAGTATTTGAATCATGTGAGGCAACATTTCCGTGGCAAGATTGCCGGGATTACAAATCTCCAGCAAAGAGTGACAAGTTAGCTGAATTAGGAACGAGTTTGAAATCGCCTGTTGAAACTACTGATGACACTTGTAACTCTCCAGAAATAGCCAAGACTGTACCAGAAGCCATCCCACGCCGTCCAGTACCCAGGTTTTACCACATCAATCAAACACAGATTAGAGATGTTTCACCCAACAAAGTAGAACTTCTCAAACATGACCAAATATCTAAAAATAACTTAAAGATGAAGCCAGTTTCGCCAGTCTCTAAAACACCAAGTGCGTTCTATTCTCCAGCCTCCTCGAACAGCATTGTTGATAATTCAGAAGAAGAATTTGCTGAATCCTGTAAAACTCGAACTATTGAACATCTGAGCTTAACTCCAAGACGTTCACCTAGGGCTCCACAGGCTAATCCACTCACTCCAATATCTACCTCTGCAACTAGAAAAGTTTTGCAGGACTCACCAAAAAAATTATTTACTCCTGTTTCAAGCACATTCTATAAAGTGCAGCAGAACCCAATTTCACCATCAGTGATTCAAAAGATTCTTGATGAAAAGTTGAACCGATTCAAAAGAAAACGATCTAGAAGCTTAGAAACAAATCGTTCCCGCAGTTCTTCTTCTTCATATAAACACCATCCCCCTAGTAAGAAAGCCAAGGTTGGGGTTAACCGTGGTGTAAGCCATAGCATCAAAAAGTTTGTTCCACCTAAGAAAAAATCACCACAGATTGAAGAAAAACATCCAAAGAAGACCAACATTGATTTGCTAACCCCCCCCCCATACAGGAGCCGTATGCCCTCCCTACATGTAGAATGTGGCTTTATACCCTCCCCTCTCTTCACAAACCAACAACTATTCGACAGTCGGAAATCACCATGTCCACCATGGTAATCACAAGACAACAGCCGTCTAACAGATTATCTCCATTCCATTGTAGTTCCCTTCGATGTTAACAATATCCCTGTAAATTACCCGCTGTCCTCCTTTTCTTTCAGGCCCGCTCCGATCCTCCTTTTTAATCATGCTTTCCAAACGAGTCCCAGTCTTCATCCCGAAAAAGTTGGCTCTCCTCCCTAGATTCACGTTCCTCTCACTCCCTTCTGGCCCCCAAAATCAACATAAATAAAACTTTTCGCTTTAGTAACCGTTTTACTTTCCCAAAGTTCCTCGTTACGAACGCCGAAAGCCTGATTTTTGACAAATTGATCGAACTAGAGGCCCTCTGTTAAGTACAGGAATTTTACGTGATTGCCGTAACAGAGGTCCAAGCACAGAACCTTGACCTAGTGAAAATTAATAACCACTCCAAATTCATAAAAATTAGTCCTCATGACCACCCCCTAGGTAAAAAGGGAGGTGGAATATTATTATTTGTAGGTAATTATCTTTTCCCCAAATTATTTTATGCATTCTTTTGATGTAGCTATCGATATCAAAATTCCATTTTTTAGAGTTTTGGTTACTATTGAGCCGGGTCGCTCCTTATCTACAGTTCGTTACCACGAACTGTTTGAAAAGTTAAATTCAAGTGTAGACAAGGCTACATTTCAATTAAAACATGTCAGAGTGGTTTATCGCACATTTTTGGGAAGAAGTCTGATTAACTTCTCAACAACTTTAATTCTTGCAAAAATAGAGAAAAATACTCATAAGAATAATACATATTCAGAGAAAAAACTAGTCATTTCTCATATAAAACAAATAAAAGCAACGGTTTTGTGAGAGTTCAAGCTCATATAATAGACTAAACTAAAAGTAAGACCTAGTAGGATCTAAAGGTAAGAAAAGCAACTAGAGACTAGCAAACAGCTTGATAACCGATAAAAAAAGGCATCAAGATAAAAATGAAAAAACAAAGTATCTGTGAAGCTTATACAGCTTAGGCTTAAGAGACAGTTCTAGGATCAAATCAGAAGAAACAATAGTTTATTGCTGAGATAAACACCAATTCCATCTAGTCTTACATGGCAAGTCAAAAAGTTAAAAAAAGAGCTAAATTCAAATATTATTTGTATCTCTCGTTTTAACCTTTACTTCTATTTAGGCCAAAGATAACCATTGTTACCAAGAAGGCATGATCAATGAAAACTGTTATATGTATTTTCTAGCTAGCCAGGGTTCTGCATACTAATTAGTTTTAATTATTTCCAAAAAAATAACAAGAATTTCTCTACTTTTAGAAGATGGTTGACCTGGAGACCTTTAATTGACTCCATGTTTGATTGTTGAATTAAGTGGGCAGCCCAGTCAAGGGTCAAACTACACAAGAATCATATTATTCATTTTTTTTCTATGGGTGATACTGCAATATAGATGGCACTCTTAACTTGAATAAAAGCAATTTTAAGCACAAAAGATTAGTGTTTAGTCAGTTTTCCATACATATTTATCATTATATCTGGCTTTAAATGTTACGTATTCTTTTTTGTTTAGCCTTGTTATTGACTACAAACCATTGTTTGAGTATAATAATCATTCTTGCCCCTAGCATTCCGATCATGTATTTTTCTTTACTGCCGAAATGTCTGTTTTTTTTTTCATTATTAGTTGGTTATTTTATTCCCGAATCACCAAGAAACCGCAATTTTTCTTACACTTTTTGGCTACTATGGGCTGTGGTTCGTCCTTTATTAGGTTGCAGTTATCGTTGCAATCATGATACATCTGACAGCTCTTCCCCTTATTTGGTAATCCTAAGGCAAAAGTCTTTCTTCATAACGTTAATTTTGTCTGTAACTAAATTGAATAGAAAGTGCATAGAGGAATAGTTGGTTAAATGTTACAATTTTCTTTATTTTACAATAAGCTATTGTTATATTTTAAGCATGAAACTCTTGTCATATATCCCTATTGATTTTTACCATAATCTTAACCAAATTTATTGTTTTAAAATTTTTGTTTCTCGTTTAAAATCTTACAGACTGCTTAGCTAATAGACTTCAGAATAGGCTTAAAAAACGTGCTTAAAGTATGCAGCAGTGGGAGCCTTTTTGTTACTGATAAACCTCATTCTCCAGAAGAGCTTGTTTAGCTTTATTAAAGCTATTTGCGGAAATTGAACTGAAGGTGTGAATAACAGAAATATAGGGCCGTAAAAGCCTTTTCAATATGGTATAAATAATATGAAAATATAATAAGGCATGCAAGAAAAAATTTAGTGAACAATACCATTAAACATATCTGTGATGTGCTAGTAATTCAGTAGAAAAGTCATAGGGGGATTTTTCTGGGAATAATTTAGTGCTAACTTTAATCATGAAGATGCTGAAAAGCAGGATTGGATCTTCTGCTGTTTCGCCTACAGCTTCTAGATTAGATTCGGATCAGAATCAAGTACTAGCTTATGGAATCTTGCCCATATAATGTGATCTTCATAAAAAAACCGAGCACACGAAGATGGAGTTGTTCCAGGATGAAGTGTTCTGCTTTACCCCGAAAGGGCGGTTGATCACCTTGCCGCAAGGGGCAAGTGCCGTCGATTTTGCTTACGCAATTCATTCCGATATCGGCGATACGTGCGTTGGGGCCCGCGTCAATGGCCGACATGTCCCGTTGCGCCACGTTCTGCAGAATGGCGATCAGGTCGATATTTCAACTTCGCGAACGCAAACACCATCTCCGGAGTGGGAAAGGTTTGTCGTCACCGGTAAGGCGAGGGCGCGTATTCGGCGATTCATCCGCACAAGGCAGCGCGATGAGTATTCGGAAGTCGGTCGCCAAATCATGCAGAAACTTTTCCGCCAGGAAGGCTATGAGTTTGGCGAAAGGACATTAGAGCGCGTGCTCAAGGAGTTTCGGTCGCCAAGCGTAACCGACCTGTTGGCCAGCGTCGGCGCCGGTCTGATCGCCTCGGGCCATCTCGCCAACGCCTATCTCAGCGCCGTGCTCGAGCTGCCGCGGCCCGATCACCTCAAGCCGTTCTTCGAGACTCTGACCCGCTTCGCCAGCGCCGGCGAGCTGGCCGAGCTGCGCGCCGCCTTCGCCCAGTGGGATGTGGACAACTTCGCGCTTAACCGCTGGTTTACGCCGGGTGCTGCGCTGCTCGCGCTGCTCGGCGGGCACTTTTTCCTCCCGGCGTCGGGGCGAACGCGGCTGCTGATCAGCTTTGCCGTCGCCGCGGTCGCACTCTGGGCCGCGCTCGAGCTGCGCCTTTTTGCCGGGGCCTACCTCGGCACCGGGCTTACGTCGACCCGGACCGTGCAGCTCTTCGCCTGGCTCGACGCCCTGTTGGTCTGCGGGGCTTACATGGCCGGTTCCGTCACCGCCGCCTGGCTGATCGCCTTGGGGCGAGGTGGGGCCTGGCGTGCGGTTGCCCGCGCCGATCTGCCGGTCGGCGCGATCCATCTGGGCGTCA
Source organism: Alatinidae sp. Z8VKAUB7J3 (assembly GCA_010016025.2). Lineage (NCBI taxonomy): Eukaryota > Metazoa > Cnidaria > Cubozoa > Carybdeida > Alatinidae > Alatinidae sp. Z8VKAUB7J3. Next base: position 6,588,791 of record JAAAKM020073195.1, on the reverse strand, counting down.
TGCTGGCGCTGGGCGCCGGCGTAGCGGCCACGGTCTTCGACAGCTATGCCCAGCGGCTGGTCAGCTATCCGGAGGACTTCGGAAAGTCCTTGCCCTTTCCCGACGGCTACCGCCTGTCGGTCGAGCTGGCCGAACAGACCTGGCGCCCCGATGGCGGCCGCTCGGCGGCGGCGGAAGGTGCCTTTTACAGCCTGGCCCGGGTCGGCTGGAGCCTGAGCGAGGATGGGGTCCCGCGTGAGCAGGATCGGGGCCACACGATTTACCGCGATCGGCGGCCCTTGACCTCGGCATCCGGCCCGGTGCGCCTGATGTGCGAGATCATCGACTACCGCTATGCCCGGCACGTCAGCGAGGCCGGGCAGATGATCCACCCCCTGATTTCCCGCGGGCTTTGGAGGGACGTTCAGGTCTGGTTTCCCGCTTTGCCCGAAGAAAAAGCGGGCGCCAAGGCGCCCCTGGTGCTCAAGGTCTTCCCCCTGCTGAGCTGGATCTGGGTGGGCTTCGCTTTGGTGCTGCTCGGCCACATGGCGATCTTGTTTCGGCGCCGCGGGAACGGGCCTGACTGACCCTATCTTTCGTCCCGCAGACTGGGATCGATCCCGACGCGGCTTTCGATGACTTGCAGCAGCGCGCGGTAGGACAGCCAATCGAGCGCCGTCTCGATTTGCGCCGGGCTGACCTCGAGCGCTTCGGCGAGGGCGGGCGCCAGATCGGGACCGCCGGCCCGCGTCGGGGCCAACCGGTCGATCAGACGGACCAGCGGGACGCCGGCCACCTGATAGGTGCCGCGCGGCTGATCGCCGGTGATCACCACCGGCCGGGCAACCACGAGATCCCGCTCGACCACGGGCCTGGACTCGATCCGCGGCGCCGTCGAAGAGGCCCGGGCGTGTGCCGGCTGCTCGTCGGGCCAGGCGATGCGTCGTTGCCAGAAGCCCTGGTCCCGCCGGCGTTCCTCGAGCGAGTAGAACGCACGGCCGGTGCGGCACAGGCGCAGGAAGCCCTAAGTTCTTGAGTTCTATAAGATACCCTTGTTGTCGAACCACACTGTCGAACATAAATTTTGGCGCCCAACGGGCTCGATATAAGATCGATCCAACACTGCATTTTCAAAACAATGGGGTCAAACCAATGGTTAGACAACTTATGAGGGCCTTATCAATAATTACGCTTGAAAATTACGCTTGCTTATAAGGTGGGGAGTAGGGAGCAAGTAGGAAATAGGTAGAGAGTGATCATATAATTTCCATAAGCTCCCTTCATATGCGAATTGAAGTGAGATTTCACCAATGAATGATGTAATGTGTATGAATGAGCCTCTCACTGGATGACGGCGGGCACGATTTCATTATGTCTAAGACCCAATAAACTTTAATAGTCCCTTTTTTTAATTTCTTTTTATTGATATGTTTCTACCTTTCTATTTACAGGTCACTGCTAAGAGCTCAGGATACAGCCTTGCTTGGAGCAGTGTGTGAGTCTCACATCTGATTTGCCATCATATTTTGTGTCTTCTTGGCACTGATATGTTGCAATGAATTCTAAAACGTGCCTCCGCGCTTAGATAAACATTGATTGTGGTTTTGAAATTTAAAGAGTTCCTCTTTTCTATTTTCTACCGAGTTGAATATATCACTACATGTGGATTCCGCTTTATTACTTATTACTTTTATTCTAGCAGAACAAGATTGGGAGAGCAAAAGCAACAAGTTATATTGTGAGGAGATTGAAATTCAAATATCACAAGAGGGCAGCAGAGCTACATCTTTGTGGGAACATAACCTGGCAGATGAATTTGGATTACAGCTTTTTCACTTGTTTGGCGTCCTAAACCATCAGTGGGGTTGGGAATCGATCACGCATCTACTTGCATGGCTGCTTTACTTGCATATGTACTGTACAGGTGATAGCTTGTGATGAAATTCAAAGTGAGATCTGTGAGCGAGGAGAAATGTCTGACATTCTTCTTGTGTGTCAGCCCGCAAATAATAAGGTTGTTCTGCGACCCCTATAAATCTCCCAATAAAGGGCAGATAAATTTGCAGGGGTATAAAAGTCTCTTCTCTTTTTGTAGTTTCATGTTTTGTTTTGCATATTTTAAAGCTGTGTTCTACAGAATGTGTATTTTTAGTCCGCTTCCTTACAGATTTCCGCAATTTTTGTCCCTTATTCAGAAGTACTTCTCCGAGGGTTTTCTCTTAAGACCTGTCATTACAATAAAGTATCCGCTTTAAGCAAATGTCCCCTTGAATGTCAGCTGTTCCGAGGCTTAACTGTATAGGAGGCTAACCAGGGCAGCCACAGGCAATCAGTAGCAATGTTCTCCTTTCCAAACATCAGTTTAATGCGGTTGGAGGTGCTGAGGCCCTGGTTGAGTTAAAAAAAATTGAGTCGCTGAGCCATACATTATGTTGTTTGCTGTTGTTTTGCATGTTCTTGTTTTGGACAAAATATGTGGGTTGTCATCTTCAAAATACGATATCAACATTCAAAAACTACGTAAATGACGTCAAAGGTACCACGCCCTTGTAGTATTGCGTAGGAGGGATGTTCCTAATCAAACATTATCGTCCAGCCATGCAGTCTCAAAATGTTTCTAGTTTCTTTTTCGTTGTTTCATTATGCTTTTGAGACTAATACTCACTTTCTTTTCACTTTAGAGGGAACTAGTAGAATTATTTAAATGTTCTTAAACTTACTGTGGCTGGTAGAGTCTATCTTATTGTGAGTCGTCTTTTTCTGAGTCACTTTTTAAAACATACTTCGCCCATCACCAGGCTGAAGATTGGAGAAGTATCTCTTTCAATGTAGCTCGGAGAAAGACTATGACTCAAAACATAATAAACTCTACCATCCAGGTTTATTGACGTCTGTCAAATGTTTCCGTCGGCTCTCCTCCATTTCCGTTTTCTTAAGCAGCATCTGTCGTATGTTGTACCGTAAGGATGATCATGTATGGAAAAAAAAAGAAAGCTGAATTCTTGTTGATTACTGGCTTGTGTCCTCTGTCGTCTTTGAACAGCTCTCCGATATACTCCGTCCATCTTTCCAGGATTCCAAGAACATCTGGCAGAAGGCCCAGGCCCTGAAGATCCGCCCCTGGACCGTGGTCATCGACGGCCTGGTGGAAGAGAAGATCGAGATCGAGATCGACGACCTGCTGGCGAAGATGCCGCTGGAAGAGCGGCTCTATCGCCATCGCTGCGTCGAGGCCTGGTCCATGGCGGTGCCCTGGAGCGGCTTCGCCCTCAAGGCCCTGGTCGACTTCGCCAAGCCTCTGAGTTCGGCCAAGTACCTCAAGATGGTGACCTTCAACGACCCGGCCACCGCCCCCGGGCAGAAAGCGGTCTGGTATCCCTGGCCCTATGTGGAGGGCCTGTCCATGGCCGAGGCGAGCAATGACCTGGCCTTCATCGCCACCGGCCTCTACGGCAAGGCCATGCCGAAGCAGAACGGCACCCCCCTGCGCCTGGCCGTGCCCTGGAAGTACGGCTTCAAGTCCATCAAGGGCATCGTCCGTTTCGAGTTCACCGAGGAGCGGCCGAAGAGCTTCTGGGAGGAGCTTCAGGCCCAGGAGTACGGCTTTTGGGCCAACGTAAACCCGGAGGTCTCCCACCCCCGTTGGAGCCAGGCCACCGAGCGGGTCCTGGGCACCGACGAGCGGGTCCCGACCCTGCTCTACAACGGCTACGGCGAGTTCGTCGCCGATCTCTACAAGGACATGGAAGGCGAGCAGCTCTTCATGTGAGCCGCCGCCCAGGGAGGAGACGCGCAATGCCCAAAACGACCGCAGCGGCCAATCCAATCGTGCGCCTCGGCGGCCTGGCCCTGATGGCCGGACTGCTGGCGCTCGCACCGGTCACGGCCCGGGCAGCCCCGGTGATCGAGCTGACCCAAACCGCCTGCCAGTTCGTCGAGTCCGAGAACGGCGTGGAGCACGGCTTCGAGACCAGCAAGAAAGCCGACTGCGAGGCGATCAACGCCGAGAGCGCTGCGGCGCGGCTCGCCGAGGCCAAGGTGATCGTCCTGAAACCGGGCCCCTACGTGTTTCGGGTCACCAACCGGGACGTGCCCTACGAGCTCGGCTTCTGGCTGCGCGAGCAGGATTACGACTGGAAGAATCCGATCCACAAAGTGACCAAGATCAGCGTGTCCGGCGGTGGCCTGAAGCAAGGCATCACGAAGGACTACGAGGTCGAGCTGGTGCCGGGCGACTACCTCTATTCCTGCCCGCTCAACACCACCCCGGACTACCATCTTCGGGTCGAAGGCTAGCGGCGGGGACAGGGTCATGCTCAACATCGACAGCGGTGGCGACCGGGCCGGAGTCACCAGAGGCGGTGCGACGGCGCGCGCGGCACCGGGCTACCGGACCAACTACGTCAGCCTCGACATCTTCGAGCTGCTGCCGAGCTTTCCGAGTTTCGCGGTCGCCCTGGTGGTTTTGGACGACCTGAAGATCGAAGCGGAGCCCTCCGCCCAGCTCCAGTCCATCGTCTCGACCGTCGAGGCCGAGGTCGGCGCCACGCTGGAAACCGGCCCGGCGGCGGAGCTGGCGGAGATCCAAGCCTGGCGTGGCGCCTACCGGGCCTTCGGCGTCAAGAAGACCAGCTATCGCTGCTCGGTCGAGCGGCTGCTGCGCGGCCTGGAGCGCGGTCGTGGCCTGCCCCGGGTCAACAACCTGGTCGATTGCTACAACGCGGTCTCCGTGCGCCACCGCATGCCGGTCGGCGCCGACGACCTGGACGACGACGGACAGTTCGATGCCCACGACAGCGTGCGCCTGCCGGTGCCCGCCGCCGATGCCATGCGCACGCCGCTGGTGAGCACGAGCGCCGGACACCTCCTGACGATCGAGACCGGTGTGAACGCCGTGCCCGGTGGCGCGGACGATCGCACCGCCCCCTGGTGGCTGCGTGGGAGCGCGCAGTTGCCCTGATACCCCCCACGCCCTATAAAATTTGGTATTTATCAATAGGATAGCAAATGCAATAATTGTGCCAAGTTTCATCAAAATCTAAAGAGGTGGGTGTCAAATTAATTATTTACTGGGTGATTTGACATGGAATGACCCTGTCAGTCATCTTCAATACCTTTCTATATATTTTTAAATTAACACCAGACAGTTAGAAATGGACAATATTTTTGTTAATGGCAAATAAATTGTCTTACTGTTCACAGAAACCTCTTATACCTTGCAGTCAAAATTAATTTTTGAAAACTTCCCCTCTGAGCTATTTTTTACTACTTTTTTTAGTAAATCATAATTACTAAGTCCCCCATAAGCAGATTGATAGACAAAGGGGTGTGATGCATTTATTAAATATCCAAATTCCAAAAAAAAAACACAGAATATAGTTTTTTCCTTGAAAACTTTTTGTGCACAGGAAAGAAGATATTCTTATAATTGGATTTGAAAACTAAACAAGAGCCCAGAGGCATATTTTGCAGTTAGGTCACCTGCTTTATCAATAAATATACTTAAGATAGGGTGTGTTTCTTTTTCTCTGTTTTCTAGGATAGGAGGCAGTGAAAACTCAAAAACGGCATGTCTTTGATTTAATTCTGAAAATAATTACACAATAAAAAGTTGCAGAATATAGGCTTTTATTAACTTGGAAATATGCTTTGTTTTGTTATGCTTTGTTGTTAGGTCACCTAACAACATAAGGTATTTGAAAACAACATAAAAAAGGGCAATAAGCACTGTGTTCTCCTTCTTTCTATGTAAGAGAGGTGGAATCACTTCTAATTTTAAACCCAGTTTTTGTTTGGACATGGGAAAAATACTTAAGTTTAGGCTATACCTTTTTTTACTAGGGGACATTGTGAAAGAAGATAAAAGCCATCTCCAAAAATAACATGAAGAAATAATTTAACTGTTTGATAGTAATCTAGAGTTACAGCTCTTCTGAAGGAAACATTCTAATAAAGCATACATGACTACATAACTCTTTATTTTATATACTTTTTCAGTATAAAATCAATTAACCTGACAAAAGTCATGTATTCTCTTCACCCAATGGTCCCATGGATAGACCTAATATATTTTTTTGTTACAGAATGTTATCATGAACAATTGGTTATTGAAAAGGTGTTTGTGCAGTCTATTGACTTGATGCAATCAAGTTTCATCTGAAACTGTTTTCACTATTTACAAATTTTTCATTTTAATAGATGGATGACACTAGCAGAAGAGAACATAATAATAGTACTAATAGGAATCCCTAAAATTCTAGTTTAGCAACTTTTTGCTATCTTGGAAAGGGCTTGGGTTAGGGAAATGAAACTTTCAGTAGTGAATTCAGGGCCAATAACATACTCTGGGAAGGTATTGCCAAGCTTCCATCTTAACCATCTTCTGATTTCTAAGTCTTAGAAATTTGCCAACATGACAGGTCTAATACTATTTAAATTTTCACAAAACAACATTTTACCTGAATTTTCAGTTTCTTTGTTTCTGGTTAGTTCTAAAAATGCAATTCCTGTAATTTGAGTAGAATTTTAAGCCATATCATTGCTTTTGTATTTTAAATTTAGGAAATGCATTTGCACATCTTTGAAATATCATAAATTGGGATTGAACAAATTGTGAAGTTAAAAAAAAGATTCTTCATTTAGGCCTAAGTGGAAGATCTTTTGGTAAAATTACAGCATTTCATATAACTGACTTACCAATAAAGTGAACATATCACTTGATGTCTTTTTTATGCTCTTTACAAATATAATAATTGCTTCTACCTTAAATTCAAGTTTAAGCACTTTTTGGTAAAATTATAGAAGTTCATATAACTGGCTTTCCTATAAAGTGAATATACCACTTGATGCCTTTTTTTATGCTCTTTACAAATGCAATAATTGCTTCTGCCTTAAATTCAAATTTAAGCACTTTTTAACCTAACCTAACCTTACTTAAAATAATTTTAGCAATGAAAAACCCCGTGTATTCAGCGGACCTACAATGCGGGTATTGTTGTTTAAAGCAACCGTCTCATTTTGTAAACATATTCATGCTGCTGCGGTGAATTAGGCGCTTGCACCAAACTTAGAAATTTAGTTGTAAAATACAATGAGGATCTGTAGCAGTCATGTGTCATTTAGGGGTTGCTACGAGCAACCTCTTGCAGTTTGTAAACAGTTTTGTGGTACTACGGTGAATTGTGATGTGGAAGACTTACATCTGAGTGTTGTTGTTGTGAGCAACCGTCGCATTTGGTAAAAATGTTCATGGTGCTGCGATGAATTAGGCACTTACACAAAACTTACGAATTTAGTTATAATAAAAGGCTGAGAAGACATGTACACATTTTCTTTTATAAGCAACCCAGTTGCTAAGGCTTCAGCCCTTAAATTAGCCAAAAAATGAAGCAACTTGCTTGACAACCCTCAGCCCTGACAGTTAGTTAGCAACTTTTTTTCGCAGAACAAAATTACAAGTTTTCTTAAAAATAAAGACACAAGAATTCTTTTCTGATTTGAAACAAATACATAACGAACTATTTACATGTGTAACTCACTGTGAGTAGACAGAAGAAAAACTAGATATTGCATATATTTATATGATTCGGTATTACAGAGAAAAAATAATCTTAGCAACTTGGTAAGCAACTTTAGCCCTGGAAGTGTATCATACCCTTAGCAACCTTAGCCCTGAAAGTGCATCATACCCGTAGCAACCTTGACCCTGAAAGTGTATCATAGCCTAAGCAACTTTAGCCCTGAAAGTCTATCATACCCGTAGCAACCTTAGCCCTGATCCTGAAAATCGAGTTGCTTATTTGAAAATGAATGTGTAGCAGACATGCGTCAGTGAGGTGTTGCTATGAGCAACCCGTCGCATTTTGTAAACATGTTTGTGCATTTGGGGCTTGCAAAACCACTCGACATACCATAATGCTTTCAGGAAACGTTTCTTTTCAACACTACCTAATTTTTGAAATTTGCTGGAATCTTGTAGTATGTTATCCATTTTGTGGATCTAAACCTTTTTGGTTTAGGATAATGACCCCTGGTGCTTTATCAGGTTTGTGACGAGGATCTCTTTGTTGTTCCTTAGCGATTTTAAAGCCTGAAAAAGTTCCGTATGCATGTTAAAATCTGCTAGGTCGATAGATGTGCCACAGTAAACATGAGCCAAATCACTGAACCGTGCCTTTAGAGAGTTAAGTTCATCTGCAGAGAAAGGTTATGTTTATTCAGTTGCGCGTACAGAATTCAAACTCGGCAAAAATTTCTTCCCTGTTGACTCTAATCCGTGGAATATAAAATTCTAAGCGATGTTTTAGGACAAATTCTTCGGCGTCGGAAAGTGAGTAATCAGAGAAATTTTGGATGTGATTTTTCGTGTTGCTGAACATACTGCCGAAACATTTCTCTGCAGATGAACTTAACTCTCTAAAGGCACGGTTAAGTCACGTCACTACACTCCCACACAGGGAAACCCCTTCCCTTTTGGAAAGAAAGGTCCCTGGGGAATGGCCCCACTGCTTATCAGGGGGCTGCACTGAGAGGTTACTGGAATGTGTGCATAGATATTTAACACTTTGTACCAGTAAAGCTTTCTCATTTAAACCAAAACCACTATTGGAACTACTGTTCGTATTAATGATGGCGTTCTTAGACTGTTCATCAGTTCATATCACAGAACTGACGAGTTTAAGAAAAGTCTCGACAGGTCTTAATATTTCACACTACTCGTTTGGTTTGGAGTGTAGGTAGGAGTAAGCGTCCAGCCAAAGTAACACGCCTTATCAACTGAAACATAACAAAATACCGTAAGATTCCGAGTATTAGCCCTCCCAAATATAAGCCCTCCCAAATATAACCCCCCCAAATAAAAACCCCCCCCCGCACACCCACCAAAATAACCCTACCAACGAAAGCCCCCCCCCCCCCCCCAACCCGGAGCCGGCCCACATGTAGAGGAAGGTGATGCCCCAGAAGCTCACGATCGACATGCGGTAGGAGTAGATCGGCCGCTGCGCCTTGACCGGCAGGAAGTAGTACATCATGCCGAGGAAGCCGGCGGTCAGGAAGAAGGCCACCGCGTTGTGGCCGTACCACCACTGGGTCATGGCGTCCTGGACGCCGGCGAAGAGCGAGTAGCTCTTGGCATGGCCGAGGGATATGGGGACCGCCAGATTGTTGACGATGTGCAGCATCGCCACCACCAGGATGAAGGCGAGATAGTACCAGTTCGCCACGTAGATGTGCGGCTCCGCCCGGCGCGCCAGGGTACGGATGTACAGCACGAAGTAGAGCACCCAGATCACGGTGAGCAGGATGTCGGCGTACCACTCCGGCTCGGCATATTCCTTGGACTGGGTGATGCCGAACAGGTAGCCGGTGACCGCCAGCAAGCAGAAGAGGTTGTAGCCGGCCAGTACGACCCAGGGGCTGAGCGAGTCCGCGAGCCGTGCCCGCGAAGTGCGCTGGACCACGTGATACGAGGTCGCGATCAGCGCATTGCCGCCGAAGCCGAAGATGACCGCCGTGGTGTGCGTGGGCCTGAGGCGGCCGAAGTTGGTCCAGGGCAAGTCCAGGTTCAGGTCAGGATAGGCGAGCTGCCAGGCCAGCCAGTCGCCGGCGAAGAACCCGCCGATGGCCCAGATCATGGCCAGGATGATTCCAGCCCGGCTCGGGGCATCGTAATAGCTTTGCAGGCGCGCTTCGCCCGGCTCCGGCGCCGTGAACACCGGGATGATCGCAAAGGCGAGCAGCAAGCCGTAACCGCTGATCAGCAGCCCGTGTCCGACCAGCGCGTTGCCCTGTCCGGCGATGGCGAGCGCAAACCCGAGGCTGCTCAGGAGCACGGCCAGGATCAGCCCCAAGCGGCGTTCGTTGCTGGTCAGGTCGTTCAGCATGCTCTAGCGGATCGATCGGGCTGCACTGCGAACACCAAGCTGCGATGCGGGGCTTGCAAGTCGAAAGATGCACAACATATACATGTTTATTCCAACGATGCAATCCCGCTTTTCCAAAGAGATGTCGGCGGGGCGCGGACTCGACCGGATTCGTTCGTACGGGGGAGAGAAACTTATCATGACCAGCATGCCAAGTGGAGTGGAGAAGTACTCCGAGACCGCTGTTTTCACCCAGGATACGATCCCGAAGAAGCTCAGCGAGAGCCATACGACCAAGGCCGGGGTTTGGGCGAAGATCAGGATCATCGAAGGGACCCTGGCGTATTGGGACCTGGAAGGCGGATCGGACGCCATAACCCTGTCCCCCGCCGAGCCCGGAATCGTGCCGCCGCTGCGCGCCCATCGTATCGAGGCGATCGGTCCGGTGCGCTTTCAGGTCGAGTTCTTCAAATGAGCGGGGCGAAGCTCCGAGGTGAACTGACGGTTCTCCCCTCCCGCTCCGTGGACCGCGAGCCGGTGCATCCATCGATTACCTCCGCGCAGATCTCGGACATGGTGGAGCGGTTCTACGCTCTCGTGCGTAAGGACGAGCGCTTGGGGCCGATCTTCGAAGCGCGCATGCAGGGTGAGTGGCCGCGGCATCTGGACCGCATGAAGTCTTTCTGGTCCTCGGTTCTCTTGCGCAGCGGCAGCTACAAAGGCCAGCCCGTACCGGTCCATATGGCCCTGGACCAGGTGGTCTCCGACGACTTCCAGCGCTGGCTGCGGCTGTTCCGGCGCACGGCGCGTAGGGTCTTCGACGCGCCGGCGGCGGGCCTCGTCATTGCCGCCGCGGAACGGATCGCAAAGAGCCTGTGGCTGGCCATGTTCGGCACCGTAGCCAACAGCCCGCCGGATTGGATCAACTCGGAGCCGGCGTGATCACGAGGGCGCTGGGTGCTCCTGCAAAGCGGGCCAACGCCCTTGTCGCAATTTATCAAATGCATTTTAGAATTTTGTTGCTCCACCCAAAGAAGGAAACCATCATCAAAACGACGGTACGATTGTGAAAATGCCTGACAGTATCCCATATAAATAGCTTGCGCGAGACAGTCCGGAAAGTGCTGTAAAGTAAAAGGAGAATGGAACCTGTCTCAGTATTACACCTTCACAAAAATCAAAATTAAAAAGGTGTGTAATAAAAAAAAGGCGCACTACGTAACAATATAAAATTAAAATCACAATTACAGTTACTTGAAAAGTTGGTTTGTGGTACAAAATTTGAAGATTGCGTTGAGTAACCCGATTCATATTGCTAAACGTTTTCGCCATGCACTGATTAAAGCAATCGTATGGAGTAAAATGAGAAAGCTATTACAATGAATTTATAGGAAACGAGAAGATCCTAGAAAATAACGGTCACGAGAGCGAAAGTGAAAAGGCGTAAATTGTAAACAATTTCCTTTTGTCGATAGAGTACCGGCTTCTTTGCTTTGATAAGTGCGGCTTCTAAAGCGGCAAGATGAAAAGGAGATCGAGCTTTGGCTAATACCCTAAACGAATCCTCTTGATAGTCGTCAGCACATGATGGGTTTTCAATCAAATGCTGTCCTATTGCCGAGTCTGGTACTCTCTATAAGGTAACTGTAATTGTTACGCAATTACAGTTACCTTATACAGAGACTCACAATTAACAATGATATTCTCCGCGCACCAAACACGCTTTTCTAATAATTATCGTCTATTAAAACAAGACAAATAATGTATCCTAACCAAGGCAATTAAATGGACACCAAACGCAAACGCCCGAAAGCTTTCTGATACAAAATATTTTAAGAGTTTTTTTTCCTAAATGTCAAGCAATAGCGTCCTCTACATAGCAAGAGACGGCGTTTGTATTGTATTTGTTTTAACGTCTCTTTTGATGATTAAGTTCTGCAAAAACTTAAAACCAATATCTACACAGATTTACAACTCAACACCAAACGTCTTTAAGTTGACACAATGGGGTACAGGTTGCAAGTAATTTTATTAGGGCGGTGCTTATAAGCTAATATATGGGGATACGAGACAGCTACACGTTGTTTTTTAATAAGCAACTCAGTTGCTTAGGTGTGAGGCCTCGATTTGGTCCAAAATCTAAGCAACAAGCTAATCAACTCGAGGCCTCAAATTAAGGAGGGCCAATTTTAATACGCTTGAAAAACAAACCAAGAAACGTTTTTCATTAAGAATTGATGACAAACTGTTGATATATAACAAATATCACACTGCTGATAATGTGTCAAGCAAAGAGATCAAAGATCCAACCGTCATTTGGTATTTCATCGTGTACAACGAAATTCGACGATAACCTGCAGTGATACCTAAGCAACTACTTAAGCAACTCCAGGCCTGATTTTGGAAAAGTGCTAAGTAACTCGAGGCCTGACCCCGAAAATGGAGTGGCTTATAAAAAAAACGTGTAACGAACAGCAAAGGTCATAGAACGTTGTAATCCGTCAACTAGAAAGTCTGGTAAGGTGTCGAAATAGTCCATATGAGAGATCACGAGAACGTATATCAAGGCTTATTAAAGAACATTCATTAGAGGAAACGGTTTGATCTGATGGAAACTTTACAGCCCATAGTCAACTTCAGGGTAAATAGTTTTCATGTGTAATCTGGTGATAGTAATTAACCGAATGCCAGGGTTCCGAACTTCCTTGAACGGTTTCGTCATATCACTATACACCTTCAATTCCGTCAGATGTATCTTGCTAAGATGTTTCTTGGAATCGACTGCAATTAATTCAGTTTTTACAGCATTCTACACAAGTGACTCGATGTCGTAATATTCTTCAGATGGTATATATCCATTTCGATGCTAAATAAAGCATTAATGCCTGCACCATTGTAGTCAGGGTGAAAGAAAAAGGAAATTAGAAGTCGTGTTGGAATGAAATATCCATGATGTTAAGGTAAGTGTCTATTAATGATAGTGAATGAAATGGAGATAAAGCGATAGACCAATTCATCTTTATTTTTGTCCTTGGAGTCCTTCAAGTCCAATACGGACTTCCTTTCCAATCACTTACCTTAAGTATATTTAAATTCACGCAGTACTGTTTTTCGCGCGGATCTGAACTACCTTAATACACAAAATTAACGGCTTTTACTAACGTTGATCTAATTAACATTTTTTTAGACTAAAAATGCACTTTGATGGACATTAATTAACGTTTTATTGGCAATTTAATGTTTGAACGACATTAATTAATGTTTTCAAACGATCAAACGTTAATTAGTACCATCGTTAATTAATGCGTGTGTTAATAAATGACAAAAATCAAGTACCATAAAAAATTATTTTTCGCCGAAGTGTTTTCTCTTCCCTAAAATTTACTTGATGCTCACATAAAAGTGTCAAAATTACCAAAAATTCAGTAAGAAAAGTTTAAAAGGTGAGCACCAAAACTAGAACCGTTATGTTGGAGATCTTAGGTAAAGCACTGCAGTTTTATCAGGTGCCCGTCTTCACTGTACTAATTACCCTGATATTCGACTTCGAATTTAAAAGTAAATGGCTTGCACTCGCGCAATTCGACATGTATCCCTAGTTGTCATTTCCCATCAAATTTCATATACCTCCAATCCTGTCAGTAGCGAGTCGCACAATGCTGCGGTATCGTGTTATACTTGTAAAAGAATGAGGCTCAAATTCATGAACAAAATCTATAGACGCTGCAAAATAACCAAATGTTTCCTTTTGAGATTTTAATATATTGCCGCAAAGGAAAATTTTTCAGGGGTCCATGTTCGTATAAAATTTTGGCAAAAATCAACGTTTCAAAAATTAGCGCTACGTTGAAATTAACGTTTCAAAAATTAACGTTAGCATATAATTAACGTTGATTTAATTAACGTTTTCTTAATTTCAAAAACCTTAAATAATGTTCAACGTTAATTTTGTGTATTAAGGTAGCGCGTTTTAAATTCGCGCACCCTAATTGGTTGTATTCGCGCGGACTTAAATTTGCGCACCATAAATGTAATGAAAAAAGAGAAAAATTAATGAAACGAGCTAATTACCCCCTGAAATGCTAATATCTTGTCAATAATAAGAACTACTTAACTCTTGTTGCAGGGGTGCGTCGACTACCAAAAAATGAGAAATTCCTGTTCCATCCGAGCCGTCTGTCACGATAGTTTTGTTATTTTGCATAGAGTTGTAGAACGATGTGACTCATTTTTCACGGAGTGGCGTTGCTAGTACGCTATGGCTTTTACCTGAGAAACCAAAGCTACCGTCATAGGAACTCAAGTCGTTGGTCATTTACCTTGACAGATCTCTCGCTTCTGCAAGTTCTTTTGCCACTACGAAGAGCGAGGGGTCTGAAGTATCGAAGATCCCCAATGTCCCAGGAAGGATTGGAGATCCCAATCACGCTCGCGATATTCAAAGTAGACAATACTGACAGAGACTTTAAAAAGAAAAGAGGAATTTTCGGAAAAGCTTTATTTGGAAATCAAAACCCCGCAAACAGAAGCTTGATGAAGACGATGCTTTGTAAATTTATGGTGGGATTTATCAATATACTACCCAGTCATTTTTTTTATTAGTCGTTAGTTATTTTGCAGGCCTTAAATGGCCGGTCAAGTACCCATTGAATAATAATACGTGAACTCCTTGCTCTAATGTTCTTGGCATAGCGCATAAAGCTGGATTTACAAAGGATTACGTACCATTCTCACACTTAGCGGGAAATTTAGTATTTGCATACGTACTATATGAATAGACGCTTGAAAATTTGTTGAGTTAAAGGAGAACAAAATATTCGCCTTATCCTTGGAAAAAGGAAATTGTGACTTCGATTTTGGACCTTCTCGTGTGGATAAATATTCGCACAGAATATAAATTCGTGTACCTACAGGTGACGAAAAACAGTACTGCGTGAAATTAAATACACTTAATGTATACAAGAGCAGATTTTGCTAAGCAATCTTACCTTTAAAAAGAAAAGAAGGAAGGCACTGTGTAAAATTTATGTTAGCGTTACCATTTTTGCTGTTGAATGGCTAGTACATCGAAACAAGCTGCGGGCATGCAGAGCACGAAATATGTTACAAAATTGCTCATCTTTGTTCAAAGACGATCGTTATCAATTCCACCTGGGCAGGAAAGCGTGAGAATGATTAACAATTTCTTGCAGGTTTTTTGTTCAGTTCTGTAAATAAACATTTTTTATGAAAGTATATTATCTTTCGGTCTGTATGTTCTCTATTTGTGCAAAACTCTGGTCTCTGTAGATCAGTATTAATGTTATGTCGTGAAAAGAACGAACGAAGCCATGCAGGAAACGCATCGTCATTATGAATACAGCCACCACCACCACTATCTTGATCATCAATGATTTACTCATTGCCATCTGACTTCAATCTCGTCTAATGTGGAGTAACAGGAATGTATAAACATTTAAATAAGACTACTTGTTCCACTTATTTGATGCTTTGCATTTGCTTCTGTTCATGCATTTCTTATAACTTTTACGGGCTCTCCTTTTTATACTACTCCAACTTGTGACTGTTGCAAGCAGTAGGTGAAATTGCGTAACCTCACACCACCTACCTAAGGAGCTCCATGCCACACGAGAATAATACCAGAGAATGGTCGTTATGACAGGATTAATCGATGTGAAATTTTGTTTTTGACAAAAACGGAAGTGCTGCTGATCTTCTCCGGTTTAGTGCTGGTTATCTGAACTTATCGCGAATGTAACCTATCTTCAGTTTAGTTTTCCCTTATGAAGCTAGATAGATACAGAAGAAAGTGATTAGGTACGACATCTAAATCACTCCAGGCATTACAGGAAGTGCGCAGGAGTATAAAGCATGTCATGCAAGTTTTATTAATGATATAATCTTTCTTTGCACAAAAAAGCCTGTCTAGATAATTTCATCCTGTTCGTGCACTAACTTACAATTCAAACTCTTTTTTAACAAACTCTAGTAATCAGGATTACTAATAGCACCTTTAAGTAAATTTGTCGCTTCCTTAGATTAATAAAATTACTGTTTCGTTATTTTGAATTTTCTTGAAGGAATGAACGTTGCCTATCAAAAATCGATAAATGAATCATTTAAGTTTCTCTATTGTACTAACTCTTTGGGTAACGAATTGTCGTTGGAATGTTGACTATGAATCGTTAGTTATCTAATTGTCATATACATTTTCAGACCTAATCAACTCCTTCTTAAAATTGCCCCCTTCTCATTCCCACTATTACATCTGCTTTATTCCACACCCATATACTACGCTCTACTGCCCCTTCCTAGAAGCCTTTCTTCGGACACCCACGTGACCATCGACTTTTGAGCATTGTAAGAGCAGATTTATGTGTGGTAAATTTCTGCAAAGTAAAAAATTGTTATGTTAACATTTGTTTCATAATTATATCTGCAATTGATTTACCAGGTGGGAATCGTAATTTAGTTATGGACAGCAATGCCCAGCAAAGAATGCGCATATGAACCATATTTAAGATTTTTAGAACATATAAGACGATATATTTAATAACCAAGCTTTCGTCGTAATATCACATTATCCTCAGGATATAGGAAACTTGACAGTGTAATCAGCATTTATGGACCGAATGGCCTAACGAAACAATCTATATGATAAAAAAGAATAAAGAAATGAGCCTCATAGGAGAAATTAGAAAAGTAAAAGAGGTAGTTAACTCATTCTTCCATTCAAAGTGGGCCTATGTTTGGCAAGGAGAAGGCCTCCTTTTCATAAGAAGACTGAACTCGGTAGAGCCAGAAGCTAAAAATGGGAAACACATTTGGTTTAGATGACTCGCCAGTTTGAATGAGGCCTAGCTGATCACCTGGGAACCCCGACCGCTGGGAATCTTCTTTCAACTCCCTCGTTTTCTAACATTATCTCTCACTCTCTTCAATACTCTCACCCCTCTTTTGAACTGAAAGCTGCAACTTGTCAAGATAGTCCTTTCCATGGTCCGTGAGAGGCAGTCCTACTAGGCGGTTGAGCCTGCTTTATGGCCTACTTCTCTGCACGGTAGCATACATTGAGGGGCGTTTCTATTGGAGGCCCCAGCTGCTCTTGGTTTTTCTGTTTATTTAGGTTAGTTTCAATACATGGCCCAGTTCTCATGGTCTTTGATTGAGAGACTGCCCATGCAGCAAGGAAGTGAAAAGAGAAAGACTGTGGTGGTATTGGCGCATAATGAGACTACCAGACAAAACACCAGCCAAAAGAGCCGGGAAAGAATACCTGAGAAATATCAGAAAGCCCAGAGGAAAGGCTAAAACAACATGACTTGAAACTGTAGAGAAAGATATGAGTCAAATGAAGGTGGTGTTAATAAGTGATGGTAGGCTAGAGCAAATAGGTACAGACCAAGTTGCACAAAATAAGATCCTGTGGCAAAACCTGAATGTGCTGTGTCTTTCTAGGACACGAAAAAGCGTACTAGAAAAGTTGGCTTGTGGTACAAAACTTGAATATTGCGTTGAGTAACGGATTCATTTTGCTAAACGTTTTCGCCATACACTGATCACAGCAATCGTATGCAGTGAAATTAGAAACTGCGTCTACTAATGAAGGCTGACACATGTTGCGCTATTCTGCAATGTAACCTCTGCGACGTACGACCTATATATTCGCTCTCACAGCGACAAGTGAATTTATAAACTAATAAACTTTTATGTGTGACAGGTAGTACGTCTTTTTGGGCATAAAAAAGCGCACTAGAGAGAGAGGGAGAGAGAGAGAGATCCCGGTTTATTCGCCCTCGATCAGAAAGAATTGATGACGTCACAAAAGCAATGTTTTTGAGGAATCCCAACAATAGCTATATCAACATGCCACCAAATGTCCGTATACGAAATATAGCCTTAATATCTCATACCATCTGCCAGAAAAGGCTATTTAAATTTGCAGGAAGCCTTATTATATCAAAGCAATGATAATTTTAACTGGTTTATAAAATTATAAACTGGGTTCAAATAACAAGGTTCGATAGGCATCATTCAAAGTTTGGAAGGACGTATCTCGACGATTCATCAAGATACTGATCTCAAATCTGGTCTGATAATCATTAAACGTTGGCTTCAAATGTAAGTACTCTATTCTCAGACGTGCATGCGAGGCAGGCTTCTGTGCATACGAGGCAGGCCACGATGACTTGCGATATAAAAACTTTCCACTAGGTTATATTTACAATTGTTGATCACTACATAAATGATGACCAAAACATTTGTCGCTTTAAACCACATATAGTGGTCCGAAATTTGATTTCTTACGTACTTTGTCAGGCGAAACGTAAAGATAAAAAAATCTACACTGTCTTTATTGTACACTGTGGAAAGGAGTATGCTAAATTCAGTCATAAAGAAGTTGGAGTTGACGGGTTTTTACGTCCACGTAGGGAGCTAGTTACAATACTTGATCTAGGGGAGGGAGAAAGCCTCTTGAGTTTGGGTGAACGTCGTGTCTCTTTTCTCTCTTGCGAATAAGGTTCTCCATCGGCTTGCATAATGCATCTTCTGCCTCAGTCAAATTTGGTTCTATGAAGATCTATAGGTGCTTTTCAATTTATCAGAAAAAGTGGACATCTCTATATGCCCTATAGTAGCTTAATAATTAAGTATAAAAAAGTTGACATTCCAATATTAGATGTTGTATTTTTCTGAAAAAAGTGGACATCTCTAGATTTCCTATGTTACTTAGTAAATTTTGCCACAAAAAGTGAACATACTAATAGCAGCTTCTGATTTTTCCCCAGCTCGAAAACGTTTCGCATCTTTATTTTGAATGTCTATTTCCTATTGTTTCTATTGAGAATTCACTTTCCACCTTGTTCTTTACCTGCTGAAGAGGTTATATTATCACGAGGGTGTGACTCCTTAGTCCTAAAGGAATTTCGAATGACTTAGTTTATGTTTTTATTCTATATAAACATTTTGTTTGCTTACTTTATGGTGCTCTTTCTAAATGCATAGCTAGCCTTGATGGTACCTATTTTACCCCCACCAAAGTTGTTAATTTTAGACTTATTGACAGGGCTCAATTAAATCAAAATGTCGGCATTGCTACTTTTGTTGGCCTCAATTATTTATTGGCACTTTCATTGTTATTTGTAACCAGCTCCCTCTCAGGCACGTCAGCACATTTAAAGAGCAATACCATTCGCGAAATACTTTGAATTTGATCACATCAAAAATTTGAGAACTTATGAGAGCTGCTTTATCGTAATTTTACAGTTTTATAAGTTTTATACTCTTTCATACATTCCATTTCGGTCATTCTGACGTTAGTACTCTGGGGAGTGTCGGACGAAAAAAGCTTTTAAGTACACAATGTTTTCCCTATTTCGTGCAATAATTTTATAAGTACCGTTCCAATGTACAGCAATTCAGAAAACATGGTCCTTTCATCAAGAGCCCATCTGTGTCCCCTATTTGCATGTAACCAACAGACAAAACAGCTTTCTATGATAAAAAAAAATTTTGATTTGTGAATAACGAAGAGAAAAAAATATTTTTGTTATATGTTTTCCAGCAACGTCCGTATTGCAAGTATAATAGTCATGCCGCGTTGTTGCAAAAATGATTCCAATAGTACTGATCCCGATTACACCTACTGAAGAATGCGGGAGAGCAGTTTCCTTTATGCTCCGAAAAAAACGAAAGCCCTATTGAAGACTTGTTGTAGCTGGTATATGTAGATGGTGTTGAGGAAACTCGCATCGGTCTGCAGATGCGGCTAACTTCCGTTGCCTTGAAATAGCTCATTTTTGCCAAAACGAATTTTTGATTTTGTAATAAATAGAAATAAGCAGCAAAGAATGCGCATAAGCACTATGTTGAAACATGTAAGACATTATAACCATAAGGTACCAAATAAGCCAAGTTTTCTCTGTGTTCATCACGGCATCATCCGAGTATAACAAGCTTGAAAGTAACTAATCTATTTAAGGACCAGATGGCCTAAGGGGAAAAGCTAACTTAATTACAATAAAAATACTCAAGCCACAAGGAATGAAATTAGAATAGTAAAAGGGAGAACGAAGCTATCGTGACATTTAAATTTAACAATAAAAAGGCTTTCTGTGATAAGTCAAATTAAAAAAGACTAATCATATGAGCGGAATGTTAGATTCAGAAAAAGTGTGAAAGTGTTGAAAAGAGTTAGAAGGAATGTCATAAAATGGTGGGACCAAAGGAAAATTCCAGGTCAAGGTCAATGTTTCCAAATAATCAGAAAAGAATCTTTGAAATTGGTGATTCGACAGTCCTAAATACATTGCAATGCTTGGAAGAGCCCTTAGGATCATAAGGGACGCTGAGTCATCACAAAATAGTAAGGGAACTCCCATGTGAAATTTGAAAATCATTACTCTAGAATAAACTTTGTCCATTACGTAGCAACATTTAGTAGAAACGACAGTTAGAGCGGTGCCCTGGTAAGCCCGGCACCTGTAGTATCAGCTACTTTTGCTGTTAGAATAATTTGGCACTATGTTTTTACGTTTTCCGTACTGAAATTAGTTATTCTTTTGCAATGTCCTTTTCTATCTCTACTTAGAAACTTTCTTTCTGCCGTTTGCAATGGAACTGAAACATTAAATACTGTTTTACAACTGTTTTCTATCTCAGATAGAGAGTTACTTCTTTCCCAACACAGCCCAAGTCATAAATAGCATAAAAAACCTTTAAGTTAAGATAGCGGAGATTTGTTTCTATCACCAATAGATATGCTGTGTGTCATCGCTTGACATGATGATCACCTTTTAAGGTTTTTGAGAATTTATTTAAATCTTATTTTAATGTTCTAAGTTATTTCTTGCTCCTCCTTTTGCAATACCTTAATCTTTGTTATTCAAAAGTACACTGCCCTTAACAAAATCATATCAAGATTACAAAGACGACCATTTCCTGATCAAATCACGTAAACGAAATAAAGGTCTTCATGACTCCTTCCATCAGAATCCAAAGACACGTTGGCTGACGAGGGGACGACGACGATGACATGGAGAAAAAAGAATCCTGCGACGAAATCATGACGGTTAAAGTTGAATTGTCCGTATGAAGCACTTACTGGATCAGACCGTTTGCTTTTTTACCTTATTTTTCATAGATTACAATGAACTCATTGATTTTATAGGTTTGACAGTATAGTTTTATCCAAGGAGGATAAAATACAGCGAGATGACGATGGAGATTGAAGTCTCGTCCACAGAGTCTTTTATTACAATGCCTTGCCTTTAAGTTAGAATGGTTTTGTTGATCGAATTCTTTTATGTTAGTAGCACTGTATGTTTTAGAGGGCGAAGGCACCATTTGCGTTATTTTCCACGAAAGCAAGGCTAATAGGTTAGAATTCTTTCAAATGTATGCCTATTATAGCTTAGCAATTTTGTCAAGATTGTGCAGTAATTTGTTTCGTCTATTGAAACTATGTTTGTGTAAATCGGCTTTTAATACATTAGGCATACTTCTCCCGTGAGGGGAGACGGTTGTATTGAGTTAAGTACATCTTGCGCCGTAAGAATGTTAGGAAGGATTTCCATTTAGGCTATTTAGGTCTTCAGTTTACTGATCTTTAACCTTCTTGACTTGTTTACAGCTAATTCTCTGACTTATTGATTTCATTACTTCGCATTTATCATCTCTTTCATTTCTTGCGCATCAGCGTTAATGTCGTGCAGATGAGCAACTAAGACACTTCGGTATTTCTAATTTTTGCTTATTCATAGTTTGGATGTACTTTTACAGTAAACACAAATTTAATTTTCTTTTGAGTTTGGCTGACTAAGTCCTCAAAATTGCGATAAAAGTGCTTGAATTTTGTGGAAATCTGGATTTTGGCTAAATATGTTCTAAAACTGAAGTAAACGCACTTGAACTTTGTTTTATTTGCTGCATTTAATAGAACACGACATTGCCGCTGAATGAGGTGCTAGAAGCGCCAGCAAATCCTTCTAATACTACAATTGATTAGATAGCAGCGAAATAACTTTGCGAATTATTGATAGGATACAGTAGCAGATGATAGTTGTAGAAAAATAGCGTTTAGATATAAGCTCAGTAATTTGCGCAGAGTAGAAGCAAGCAGTGGGGTAGAGAAAGCCGAGAAAGACTAGTAAGAATCTTAGAAAAGTAGTCCTAGGCAGATAGATACCAGTGAAGGCATAGTATCTTTTGGGGAAATACTAAAGTGGTAAATCTATATAAGTATAGGGGCTTAGAGGCAGGAATGGGTAGGGGTACATTCTTAGAGGTTAGAACAGGCATTGGTGGTTAAGAGGTAGATGTAGTGGTAACTAATCAGGGGAGGCGTTAGGTGTAGGTGGTAGTTAGAGCTAGGAATAGGCAAAAGGTAGCGGTAGCAAGTCAGGGTAGAGTTACCCTAGGTAGAGAGTAGTAATAGGTAGGTGTTGTTAGGGAGTAGTTAGAGGTAGAAGTAGTGGTGGCTAGTCGGGATAGCGTCAGGTATGTAGAAGGTAGTAAGATAAGCATAGGTAGTTAGGGAGTAGTTAGAGGCAGAATTAGTGGTAATTAGTCGAGGCAGAGTTAGGTATGTAGAAGGTAGTAAGATAGGCTTAGGTAGTCAGGGAGTAGTTATAGCGAGACGTAGTGGTAGTTGGGGTTTTGGTAGTGGTAGGTTGAAGTTAGTAATAGATAGGTGTATGTAGTTAGGGAGTAGTTAGAAGTAGTGGTAGTTAGTCAGGGTAGGTAGAAGGTAGTATAAGATAGGCGTAGATAGTTAGAGGTAGAAGTAGTGGTAGTTAGTCAGGGTAGAGTTAGGTAGGTAGAAGGCAGTAATAGATAGGCGTAGGTAGTTAGAGGTGGTGGTAGTTAGTCAGGGTAGAGTTAGGTAGGTCACCTCACCGTGCAGTTCAACAGGTTCTTACAGACAATGACACCAAAGAGTAAGACAGGACAGGACAAGTACTAAGGAAAGAGAAACGAAGACCACTTGCTAGTTCGAAGACCAAAGTTGTGCTATAGTTCACTGCAGTGGTTGACGAGAGGCACATAGTCACGTAAATTGCATATGAGCACATATATTGCAAAGGTGCGATGAGGTGAGACTTACGTCTACTTCACTCTAGTCACCGAGCATTGCAGTAAAACAGGATGTCACAGACAATAACACACAATACTATAGTCAAATCAATTTCTTGTACAAATGGCTCTTACAGAAAATGACACGATCATACAAAAAAAGGCAAGTCCTAGAAAAAAAACACATCGATTTTCCGCAAAAAAACGAACAAGATTCCTACCTCAAAATTAAAACCTGTGACGTAGTTAGTCACAATAATAAATAAATAAAACCAGACTTTACAGTAAACACTAAATATATTAC
Source organism: Alatinidae sp. Z8VKAUB7J3 (assembly GCA_010016025.2). Classification (NCBI taxonomy): domain Eukaryota; kingdom Metazoa; phylum Cnidaria; class Cubozoa; order Carybdeida; family Alatinidae; species Alatinidae sp. Z8VKAUB7J3. The sequence continues at coordinate 6,565,571 of JAAAKM020073195.1, read as the reverse complement.
AACAGGTTACCACAGACCATACCACATAATCGAAAACAAAACAATATATTCCTTAGGTACCAACAAGTAAGCCTTAAGCTTGATTCGATACACTCACCTGAAAAAGCAGCATAACAACCTCTTACCTCAAACCAAACACAACGGTCACAACATATTGTATCACAACAGGTCCATCCATACAAGAACCCGATATAAAAGACAAGACAAATACGCTGCAATGGTGCCTTCAAGTCAGACTTACACCAAATTGGGCACAGTCTCCTGTAATTGCAGCATAACAACTTCTGACCAACAAGCAAACCAAACACTACGGTCACAACATATTGTATCACAACAGGTCCATCCGTACAAGAACCCGACATAAAAGACAAAACAAATACTCTGCAAAGGTGCCTTCAAGTCAGACTTAAAACTAATTCGATACATTAACCTGAAATTGCAGCATAACAACTTCTTACAAACAGTCACACCAAACACATCAGTCACGTGACATTGCACTCAACAGGACCACACATACAAAAACACGACCTTCAACACAATACAAATACATTGCAAAAGGGCCACCAAGGCCGACATGCGCCTTTTTCGTTACAGTCGCCAGAAATTGCACCATAACAATTTCTGACCGACAATCAAACCAAACACATTAGCCAAAAAACATAGTATTACAACAGGACTACACAAATAATAGCAAGATCAATAACACAATACAAATACTCTGCAAAGGTGCCATCAAATCGGACATGCGCCTAATTCGTTAAAGTCACCTGAAATTACAGAATAACAATCTCTCACAGAAAATCAAACAAAAACATATAAGTCACAAGATATAGTATTACAACAGGTCTACAAAAACAATACCACGATCAATAAGACAATACAAAGATACTGCAAAGGTGCCATCAAATCGGACAAACGCCTATATCGTTAAAGTCACCTGAAATTGCAGAATAACACCTTCTCACAGACAATCAAGCCAAACACATTAGCCACAAAATATAGTATTACAAAAGGACTACACAAATAATAGCAAGATCTATAACACAATACAGATACACTGCAACGGTGCCATCAAATCGGACATACGCCCAATTCGTTCAAGTCACCTGAAATTGCAGAATAACAATTTCTCACAGAAAATCAAACCAAAACATATAAATCACAAGATATAGTATTACAACAGGTATACACAAACAATACCACAATCAATAAGACAATACCAATACACTGCAAAGTTGCCATCAAATCGGACATGCACCTAATTCGTCAAAGTCACCTGAAATCTATAGGAAAGGATCTATGAGACAATACAAATACACTGCAAAGGTGCCGTCTTATCGGCCATGCGCCTAATTCGTTACAGTCACTTGAAATTACAGAATAAAGATTTCTTACAGACAATCAAATCAAAACATATAAGTCACAAGATATAGTATTACAACAGGTATACACAAACAATACCACGATCAATAAGACAATACAAATTAGTAAAACATATTTAAATGGGACTACCTTACCATACCAATAACAGAATCTATTAACCGAAATATCTATGAAAACCCCTTTTAAATTAAACGTTAAAAGCCTTGTAGTAGGACTATTCAGTACTGAGTTTTTAAGAAATGAAACCACCGAGAGGTAACATTAACCTTTACCCTACTTAAAATAGACCAGAAAACATCAAGGGACTTTAACATTTGTGGATTTACAGAAAGCAATCTGATAGTTTTAGAAAATTAAGGAAAAAATTCAAAAATTGAAAATTCTGATGACGTCAGTACTTTTTTGGGAACACGAAATTTGGTGACTTTTCCTAAAATTTACTAGGAAGTCTTATGATGAATAAAGGTTTTTCAAATTTTCTTGAAATTTTGCGATATTGACGTTCTGTGACCTAAAGTGGAGTGTTTCGCCTTTCTGTTTTGTTACTCTTCTTTGAAAAACACGCTTATTATATCTTTAAACTTAAATTTTCCTTTCCTGAATTTGTACTGACCATTTCGTATTAGCAAAAGTTGAAGTAAAAACTGCAAAATCGTTTGAAATTCCGCAAAAGGTGAAAAAATATGTTGTGCAATAAAGTGAAGTTCGCTAAAGAACCTTATATAACAATATATGCAAAATGATTATGAGAAAATCACATCTTTAGAAGAATTCTGTACCAACAGTGAAGTAAGAGTTATATTGTTGGTGTTCGGAGGATATCTTTTAGTTATAATGCTCAAAATAATTAAAAACCGGTTGATTATAAGTGAGCAACCATTTCGGTCTTTTCAAATCTCATACATTTTGGAAAATAATTGTCTCAAAATCTAAAATATGTTGCCTAAATACAACGTATACATGTAGAAATACTTTAGAGATACTAAAATCCCTAAAAAAATCAAAATGTAATTCAAAAAGTATGTTTTAAGGCCTTTTTACAAAATTCTTGAAATTTTGAATATTGTACAACATTCCATAGCCATAGATTCACAAAAAATTAAAGAATTTTTTTAAAATTTGTTGGAAAAGAGTTAAACTATAAACGTGCCAAATATATTTTTAAAAGCATTGGCCGATATAACGTTATAGTATGTCAAAGTGCCGGGGGCCTACTAGCCCCCCCCTCCCATGTATGAGAAGAGCCAAAAAGCCCATGTTAAATATGAAAACAAACCTGAATGGGAATGAGGAAATCCTTCCTAAGAAAATTGTATCTTCCAAGGCTAGCTGGTTGTGTGCATAGTTATTTGAACTCAGAAATTCTCACCAAATATGTCTGGTGTCTATCCAGTAGATAAACAGTTTGTTAATTCTTCGGACTCTTGGACAGAGCAGCGTACGTTATATGATGGTCGGGGCTAAGAGATTGACCGAAAAACGTACGTTAAGCCCTTGCGGCAGTTTGTTTATCAACACAATGTTAAGAAGATATCGCTATTTTAAGTACATGTTGGTTATAACATGTGTAGGTGTTGGTTATAGCAAACTATCCAAAATCACTTGACTCTTCAGGGGGGGGGGAGGTACTTTTGGTCAATACCTGGGCACAAAAGTGGGTACTTTTGGTCTTGAGGAAAAATTTGACCGGAAGGACGACCGCCTCCAAAAACTTGATCAAAAGTACCCAAGGTACTTTTGGTTTTTTGATAAAATTAGCAACCTTCACCCCCCCACCCCCTCTATTGAATCACCGTACTCAGTCGAACCACGCCTTAAATGCACATTTAACTTTACCTTACTGGGATTTGGAAAGTGCTCCATGACCAGGGGCTAGATTCACCTCTCTTTTATATCTTAGGAACTAGTCAAAAAGCTCTGAGATTTATTACACACACCCTAGATCATACAAATTTGGTTGCAAAAATACAGACCGGTTGGTGCAGTGGTCGAGTTTTAGTCATGTGATCATATTCTACTTTTACCCGTTATTAGTACACCTAGACCTGTAAAGGCTGTACATTTTAAATGGTGGACCACAGATCTTACTCTTGTCTTGAATCTAATATTTCTGATTACAACTCACAAAACAGTCGGTTAAATACAAATACTAATATTACGTCATTACATATATTTACATAAATTATAATAATTATTTACGATATAACACCACTCGGGGGTGCTAGAGGAGGTGGAGGTAAATTGAGGCCATCTACTTAAAGATAAGAAAGTTTGCTAACATCATGACCCCTCCCCTATCATCTCCTGCATCCTCTTATGAAAGTTCTTGGTTTATTTGGGATGGTTAGCATTTGCGTTAACAGATATTGTATAAGAGATTCCATTTCCTATTTAAGTGTTAACTATCCACAAACGAAATAAGGATTATCAAGCACTCTATGGTCATGTTTATGGTTGACGTGTGCATAATAACGACTAATGTATGATTTCATTAGCGAAAGGACGCGCCGACATTGACGCCGACTTTATCTTAATTTTTCTGTGGACTTTCTTTGTCTTGCTAACTATATGTTTGGCCTTAACTTGACATATCTACAACATTAAAAGAATAAATAATATCACCATCGATTTCGACTATACAGATTTACACTGATTACCAACTATGGAGCTTCGTACGAAGTGGATTATATGAAAGTGTCTTAGCACACCATTCATTTCTTTTCGAAACACAGTGTAGCACAGTTCTACACTTATCAAATGAAAATATACAGTTTGAACATATAACATTAATTTTTTGACGCTGCATAGTAACAGAGCGTAAAAAATACTAGTATAGTATAGTACAGTACAGTACAGTACAGTACAGTAAAGTATGGTATGGTATAGTATAGTATAGTATAGTATAGTATAGTATAGTACAGTATAGTACAGTATAGTATAGTATAGTATAGTATAGTATAGTGTGGCATGATATTAGTATGGATGAGTATCACCTTTAAAAGAAGAATTATTGGCGGTTTCTAGGCATACTATCCGCTGCACAAACTTCGGAACAGTTAAAATTATGAGCATTTTTTCTAAGCATTTTTCAACAACAGCTGAATAGTGTCCTTTGAGACAACGACTTAGAATCGTAAAGATAGATATTACGCGCTTTTTGTTAATCTCATAAATTATTTATATTCAGTCATAATTAGGTTTATTAAGAACTACCGTGCTTATAATCAAATTAATTTCAATTTTCACCAAGTGGAATAGTTTAGATCAAAGTAATATAGGTACTAAGATTTGATTGAAATGTGCACACTGTTAAAGCTGTTTCTGCTGGTGGCTTTTCCGTCAGTTATGATAATATTTATTTTTATCCTTATTGATTCCAGTTCGTCCACGAAGTTCGTAAAGTTCGCTTGGCACTAATTAGGTATTACTTTTTCCAATATGTATTTGTTTATGAGTGCTTAAGCACCAAAAGTCCGTTTTCAAAGTTGAACAAATGATTGTCGAATTTGCAGTAACTTTGTCCAGCAACAATCACATATTTCAAACATTTTTATTACAGTTTGAGTAACAGAAATGTAAAGACTATAGAGACAATTGAAGGTGTACGGTTAAATTAGAGCTTTAAAATTTTCTTCTCTACCGACATCACGTCAATTTGACAGTAAACGACTAAAAACACATGATTTGGAATAAAGTAATGATTTGCATGACGTAATGATTTGCATGACGTAATGATTTGAATGACGTAACGATTTGAATGACGTAATGATTTGAAATAATGCCCTCTTCTTTTTAACGCCCCTTCGATTACTGATAAAAGTTAATTAAACACACACACCTCTCATAAAAGTCACTCCTAGGATAAACCCTCCCCCGCCACAAAAAATACAATAGACTCTTTACAAATTATGCGGGTTACAACGTTCTGTTGGATGTTGATGAAATAAGTAATGAAAATCCGGCAAACATCCCCATTTTCTTGCCGAAAATTACTAATCACCCGGGGGGGGGGGGGGGGGGAGTGGGAGACTGGGGGAGGAGGGGAACGGAGTTTGCTGTTCAGAAGGTATCCAATGGAGGACCACTCATTCCAAAGGGACAAGCCGACCAGATCATCAAAGCAGTGGCAAGAAAGGGAAGAATGGGTTCCTTACCATTGATGATACTGCTGGTATCTAAAAAGACATTCAGGGAACTAAATATAATCACCCTACATGCTGATTTACCCAACCATGCTGTCCTGCAAGTAGGAGAACTAATGAAGAAGAGTATTCAACCAAAATTCAAATAGATTGTTACCGTACTAAGGAACATTTGAAAGTGCAAGATCTTAAGGAAGTTTAAGAGCTTAAACGAGGTGTCCAAACAAGGCAAGATCCATTAAGAACATTACCTGTTGCCATCACAGGCTATTTAAAAGGGGCACTGAATGACATGGGAATAAAGGTGGCATTGCAAAGATCGCAGAGTCCACCAAACTATATTAGCATCGTAGTTTACATGAAGGGCAGAAATGAGAAGTTATGGGTATGCTTGAACCTAATGCTGTGAACACGTATATTGGGATACCGAGATACAGACCATTAAATATTTGATCTTACAGTTTTGTGAGATTTTGAGAGATTTATCATTTTGGATATTGAAGATGGATTTTTGCAAGTAAATTTACTAGATGCTGAGTCGCAGAAGCTAAAACTTTTCAAATTCCTGTGTGGACTTTACATATGATCTCAAATATCATTTTGGATATACAGTGCACCTTAAGAATTCCAGAGACATGCTAGTGAACTTATTTGAGAGCTGAAAGGAGTTATGGCTGTAGCTGACAACATATATATACCAGACGTGGAAAGCCCATGACAGAAGCCTTTTCAAACTGTGGCAGGAATCTGACTGTATTTCATGAGAGGTACAGAGACTGAAATCTCACGTTTAGTCAGGGTAGTTTGTATTCAGGTAACCAGAGCTGACTTGCTGTATACAAACATTAGAGAGTGTGGTGGACGCAATTTATAAAAATGGCAAAATTACCTGACAGGATAGAAGTCAGACGATTGTTAGGTATGATTATTTATCTGGAAAAGTTTCTTCCATATATAATTCGTATATCTGTGCCACTTTGACGTTTGACGAGACAAGGAACTAAATTCTCCATCAGATTCAACCATGATCTTTGTGGCAGATGAGTCATGCACTCCTGATAGTGGTGACAGCTTCAAAAAACATTGGCAGTGGAACAACTTGTTGAACGTGATACTAAGAGTACTAATGTACAAAAGAAGAAGGTACTTATAAGACACAGAGTACCAGCAGTGATTATCTCAGACAATGGGACGCAACTTGCATGCAAGGGGTTTGCAAACTTTACATAGGAGTGAAACTTTGATCATTACACCAGTTTGCCACATTACTCTTAAGTAAATAGGAGAGTATACTAGTAAGCAAATGTAAACAATGCGAAGCAGATCTTGGTCCGTACCCATGGATAGCCATCCTGGAGCACAGAATTAACCATACAATGTTGACTTTTCCAATGAAAAGTTAAACTCCAGAAGGACATAAATCTCTGAAGCAGTCAAGACGGACTCTTGAATCAACAGAACTTGTCTCAAAGAAGAATCACTAAACACAAAATCATTACCACTGCAAGTGGTCGTAGATCACACCTGAAGCCAGAAATATCTCACTGTTTTTCAGTAGGTAAAGCTAGGAATATTTACGTCCAATAACCGTACATCATTGATGTTGATGGGAAAACATAATGTAGTACGTTGTGTTTCTAATATGATCCTTTGGAATACAAAGCAATTGCTGCTGTTTAGAACTCTTAAGTTGTTTAAGGTTGTTAACGAAATGTCTGCAAAAACAGACACATACAAACATATATGGCTTGACTCAAATCTAAGCAACTGAGAGTACTTGAAAATAGTCTCTAGGAAACTTAGCACTACAGGCTGAATACCTTTGGAAGATGCCTGGTAGTTCCTCTTGAATTTACCTTCAGATCTTGCTGTTGTATCACACATGGAAGAGAGGATTTGAAATGTTAGTTTTGAATAGAACACTAGAGAAATAGAAAAGTATGTCACCACCGGGGACATGTCCCCGGTGGTGACATACTTTTCTATTTCTCTTGTGTTCTATTCAAAACTAACGTTCAAATCCTCTCTTCTAGATCAAACTTTCACTTCTAAAATAAATCCCGACAACGTTCACAAATGATGAAGTTACTAAGTAACTCGATGATGTCGTGTTAAAGTTGCTTTATTTTTACTCTGAGTTTAACTTAGCTTTAGCTTGTAACTTACTTCTAGTAACAGCTATGGGTTCATTGGAACAAAAGAATATATTTCTCGAATGTTCACGAAATGTTCTCGAATATTCACAAAAGAATATATTCTTCTCGAATGAACAAAGAGCAAATAAAATGCTGTTTTCGTCCCAGGCAAGTCTTGGGTGATGAAAGACTATTGTTTAGAATTCTAAAAGATTTTAAGAAACGTTTTTATAGACAATGGATCCCTGTGCACCTTCACAATACACTGTCAACAAAACAAACTTCTGAGCCGTCAGCAGACGTGGTCAGCAGAAACACAAAAGCCAACCAAGCATCAAACAATTCATGTAAACAAAGAGCACTCAGGTAAACAGTGCCTGGTTGCATTTTAACGACCTGGACTGCAGGCGTGAATAGAACGTACATTGATATGATCTGCATCGTACCAAGATGACTCCTAACGAAATTTTTGTGACTGCCCTTGTGATTTTGCTGATTTATACTTTATACTACTTGGCGATAGGACGATTTAAATGGCTCGAGTCTACTGGCTTACCATATCCCAAACCAGTTTTGTTTTTAGGAAATCTACCTGAATTCTTTCGTTACGCTGGTAGAGGCGAAATTCATCAGTTCTTCCACGATTATCTGAGTAAGTTTGGAGATGTGTTTGCCATGAACTTCAATGGTGGAAAAACGATCATCACAACGGATGTCGATATAATCAAGGAAGTGTTCATGAATCAGTTTGATAAGTTCCATGACAGAGATGTGAGTATTTTCACTTGGCTTTTCGGCATATAGTTGTGTTTGCCTACTTCACTCAATTGATGGTACGATAGGCATACGAATCAATGAAAGAACAAACAGGTAAATCGAGGTTAACTAAGTTTAACATAAAGATGTTAACATTTGCAGGCTCTAGGGAAGCACGAAAACATAGGATGGACAACAGGACTGTATACAGCAGAGCTCGTAATGTTTTCCAGCAGAGATTAAGTTTAATTTAATGTATCATAATCATTTATGTTGGCCAGTCACAGATTAGGCCCTCACGGGGCTGGAGCACTTACAATAAGGGGAGGGGGCTCCCATGCACTAAAAATTAGGCCCAAGGCTAAGATGCGTAGGGGACGGGGACAAAAAGAAGAAATAAGAAAGCGACTTAAAAAAATGTTCCAAACCTGGAAATATTCCTTCTGTGTTAAAAAACGAAACTAGGAAATAGACGTTCACACTTAAGTTATGGAACATGTCCGAGCTCAAAAGTGAATGGTTTGAATAGTACATTGAACATCGGTCACGAAGGTGAGGGGGGCAAGGGCGGGCGACGCCTCCCCTGAGACAATTCAGTAGCGTATTCCACCCCCCCTGACATTCTGATCGGCATTTGTATTTTTCACTGTAGAATATCATAATGCATCGGAAATAAAAAATGTCAGACCCATGGGATGACTGTGGGATGACTCTTGCCAGTATGTCCATGGGTGTGTGCATTGCAAATTCCTTAAAAATGCCTTCCGTGAGATATAACTTCAGGACTACAAACAAATTGTGTTCTTTTGGCCTTAATGAACAAACTTTTTTCACGACTTTCAACCAATGGCTTAGCTTGTCCCAGCTAGAGTTTAGACTATACAATACCACTTCAGTTGAATTTACCCACCTCTGACATTTTTGTATCGATGTAACCAAATGTGATATAAAACTGAATGGATTCTATTGACTGGTTTCATAGGCACTGAGAGCACGGGACCTATCTCCTAACAATCGATACACCTGCAGGTCCATAAATACTACATTAAACAGCAAATTAAGAAGTTTGTTTCAAAATACTGAACATGAACAATGCATGTAGTAGTGAAATTATACTTTACTAAAAACATTTTTCCATTGATTGGTGGAAATGGGAAATACGAAATCACGCAAAAGAATTATTTCGTAACACTGTATATATAATGTCACCGACAGAAATTGCTGATAGTTACACTTCAAAATTAAATATTTAAAAAGGGATAAAAAAGCTAAAAAGTAAAATGGCTTTACGACGCTCCGTGATACCATTTACAGAATATCTTTATTATGAACAAGACAACGCTGTGCCATTTATTTAGGTCCATAAAGGTGTTAGCCCGGAAAGAAATAGCTACATAGAAGACGATATTTTAAAGAAACTTTGCAAATATACATTTATACTAGTGCCATCGTAACGTAATTTTGCTTAGCAATTAAGCGATGCATTGCTACTAACATAAATGAAGCTCAAAAAATAGTAACGCCCTAAAGATAATCACACACATATTCTTTTCGCATACGGAGAAGGGAAAAGAAGGTCAGCAGGTTAGCGATCATTTGAGAGACGTTGTATGTATAATTATAATTTGGAGGTGTTTCATTCTTCTTTACTCCGGACAAATTGGCGCGACCAGTGTCTTTTGAAAGTCTCTAGCAATGAAATACTGTTACTTCACACATTCTTTACGAGGATTTCTACTTCGTACGTTCCCTTCTACTAATAATACATTTGCTCTGTTTATCATATTCTTTGTCCCTTTTACTTTAGGTTAAGAGGACCTGAACGCTGAAAGACAGTTTTATTTATAAGTGCAGGCGTACCATCTCTGACTGATGACTTCAAAGAGTACCAAGAATGAGCTACATCATTAGGACAGTTTTAAATATTAACTAAAGTCTACATAATCACATGCTTGTGTATGTTAAGACTATGTGTTGTTGTCTCTGTATTGTAAAAATAAATATGTGTGGAATCAGTGGAGTTAAAAGCTCGCCGTCGGAGCAACTTGCAATAAAGACACTGCGGTTAGCACAATCGATATCTTTTCCCACTTCAAATCGGAATAAGACAAGGCTGCATGCTGTCAGCTATACTTCTTATTCCAAGCAAAGTATTTTACATTACCACTGTATTTGTCTCTTGGTTATTAAAAGTTCAGGTATAAAAACATAGATATTAGAGGTATACAAGGTTGTATGCCAACGAATTTCAAGAAAAGACCGTAATTAAAATTTCAAAGTTTCAGAAACATTATGCTAACAATCGAAGTATAAATTATTAAAAATACTCAATGTAAAACAAGTGATATCTTTTCATGAGCAGTACATAAAAAGATAAAGATTTAAATTATGGCTCAGAGCTCTACAGCTACTACGATTGTTGACGAGTATAGAAAACTGTCAAGGCATGTCATTGCATGCATTTAATTTGGTCCAAGCTTTTAGGTTACCGCTTTAACAACTGCTTTCTATTTTAAAGAATCTGAGCCTTATTTTGATTGTAAGGGGCTGCTTATGAAAATGCGTGGCGGAATACACTTGCTGCAAAGAATACTTGTTCACATCCGTTTATTTTCAATCTTGCAATTGTATACAGGTATACGGAAAGCCTCCTGAGAATTGTAGCACTCGTCTATTGCCGACTTCACTTTGTTGTGATTAAATAAGTTCTGTAAAGTACAGTCTTGTCTTCCACAAAATTGAAGCACTTTGAGAAAATAAGGTTCTTGTTTCAATAATCTGAAAGTTGTCTACAGCAACGATCTGCTTAAAGGTGTTTATTTGAAATAGCACACATTTTTAAAGGGGTCAATAACAATGCTATTTTTCATCGAGAAGAGAGGATTTGAAATGTTAGTTTTGAAAAGAACACTAAAGAAATAGAAAATTTGTCACCACCGGGGACTGCAAATACCAATCAATAAACAAGATCAACCCATGTTACTTTTGCAGCCAACAAAGACCACTTATCGAAAGTCGTTGTTTTCGTACACACAGCGGTAGATTGTTTTTGTTGAAAGGGGATTCAAATAGAAGGCACAGGAGCAGGGTTATTGTATGAAGATGCAATCAAAAAGTGTTAAAACGTCTTATTTTCTTACATGTATTTAGATAATTACAACTACTTTGGTTCATGCGCATTATTTCAAATTTTCATTCAGATAATTTGTCCATTACTTTTAAAAAGGATGAATGACATTCATATTGGATATAATACTAATAAACATGCAAGAGAGCAAGCTCATTAGTCTGCAGATCATGAGATAGTTTTAGGCTTCATAAACAGACTTTGGAAACTCATGGTCAAAATTGATGTTCTCCATAACAAGCTGCGTTAGGAATTAATGTCAAATCCTCTAGCCCCTTCTCCCCAGATACCCAACAATAAACCACGGAAGAATATCGGTAGCAAATACGCGTGTCTGGAAACTAAGAGTCTAAACGATGGCCATGGTATGCAAACGACAGACGAGAAATTCAAAGAGTAAACAATAAGTAGATCCAAGGATCAGGAAAAAGGAAAAAGTATGACTGACAAAACTATCCACAATAATAGAGGAAAGGTCAGCAAGAATGAAAATCCATGATACCATCTTATAATTATTTTAGGGTAAATAACGTAAAGATCAATAATACCGAACTTTTAAAAAAAAATTTTCATACTGATGTTAGTGTGTCATCTCAATTACAGTTTCTTCTTCATATAAATCACTTTAAAGAATCAGGGCTTACGTATGTCGTCTCCCATTTTATTCTTCCTCTTACCAATAAACTCACTTTCCTTCTTTATGAAGCTTTCATCACATTGACACTTGTGTTAGCTCTTTTTATTGCAACTTAATGTCGACTCTTTCAGTACAGGGTATCCTTCAAATCCTCACTGTAGTCTTTATTTGATTTCTTACGTCCACCCATCAACAAGGCAAGCGGACACTACAGCACAGATGGATAGCAGCGCACACAAACAGCATCAAACATACACAGCAGTGCACTCTCATAGCAGCACACCCACAAAAACGCTGTACACCTACATAGCAGCAAACCTACATAACAATGCACTCACACGACAGTACACCTACACATCAATACACTCTCATACAAGCACACCCACATAACAACACACCCACACACCAGCACACCCTCATAGAAGTACACACACATAACAACACACCCACACTCCAGCACACCAACACAGCAGTTCACTCTCATAGCAGCACACCCAACATAACAGCACACCTACACATCAATGCACTCTCATAGAAGCACAATCACATAACAACACACCCACACACCAGCACACCTACATAGCAGTGCACTTTCATAGAAGCACACCCACATAACAACACACCCACATAACAACACACCAGCACACCAACATAGCAGTTCACTCTCATAGTAGCGCACCCGACATGACAGCACACCTACACATCAATACACCCTCGTAGAAGCACACACACATAACAACACACCCACACACCAGCACACCTACATAGCAGTTCACTTTCATAGAAGCACACCAACATAACAACACACCCACACACCAGCACACCAACATAGCAGTTCACTCTCATAGCAGCACACCCCACATGACAGCACACCTTCACATCAATACACCCTCATAGAAGTACACCCACATAACAACACACCCACACACCAGCACACCTACACATCAATGCACTCTCATAGCAGCACACCCAACATAACAGCACACCTACACATCAATGCACTCTCATAGAAGCACACTCACATAACAACACACCCACACACCAGCACACCTACATAGCAGTGCACTTTTATAGAAGCACACCCACATAACAACACACCCACACACCAGAACACCTACACATCAATGCACTCTCATAGCAGCACACCCACATGATCAAAGAATCAAAAGTTCTAATTAATCAAAGTTATTATTGTTTAATATAGTAGATTGGGCAACAAGTTTAATACCAAAGATAATTACAAGAAGTTTTGCAATAATTTTGTCCCCATATTTCTAAACTTGACTAACATGCATAATCATGAGAGATAAAGCATAACACGGAATTTCTAGCTTATAATAAACATTTTAAGCTAGGAATTTCTTATTATACTCTGCTTGTAATTCTCTTTGGTATCAGTATCACTTACAATACTAATCACTCTGCTGATGCTAACAGTACTAATATTACTTATGATCCTAATAATTCTACTAATCTAATACTCTGATAAAACTGGTAGTGATACCAATTCCTATAATATTAACAATACTAATATCAATTATGTGGAATATGGTAGATCGGGCAACAAGTTTAATACCAAAGAGATTTACAAGAAGTTTAAAATTTTCTTGTCTCAATATTTCGTATCCTGACTAAGATACATAATAGTGAGAGATGATCATCTCTCATGATGATGTATCTTAGTCAAGATACGAAAAATTGAGACAAGAAAATTGCAAAACGTCTTGTAATTCTCTTTGGTATTACTATTTAAAAATCAAAGTGAAGATATAAAATTATTGCAGAAAGTGAAAGACTTCTACACCAAATTGTGGAACGTGTTCCGAGCAATTACAACGTACCATTAGGCCTACGATGAAATGTTAGTCAAGAAATTAAAATTTGTATAAGTGCAGCAAGATCAGCTCTGAGATCTCTATCATCTCTCTGGAAGGGTCATTTCCTATGCAAAAGCTTCAAACTGATGTTTCTTCGTAGCTTCGTGTAGCCGGTTGCTCTTTATGGCTGTAAGACATAGACTCTGAAGGCTGCTGACTTCAAGCCTTCGAAATGTTCTGCTAAGACGTCTGCTCGGTATAAATTGGTCCGACCGAGAAACAAACGAGTCAGTTCTAAATGAAATGGACGCACGGAGGACATTCCTAGCTGTAATAAAGAAGCGGAAACTGCCACTTTTGAGGGCACGTCGATAGAGCGCAAAACTTGTGTACTCACATGTTGGAAGGAAGGGTCCATGGAAGACGACCAAGATGACGGCAGAGAAGAAGGTGGGTGGATGACATCAAGGACTGGACGAAGGAGATACTAGCCACGTGTACAGCTACCGCACGACTAGACAAAAAGAGCTGGTGATCTCATTTGCACGAATCCAAGATACCCGACCCTCGAAAATGAGGATGGGAGCAAAGAAATGACGACGAAATGTGTACGTTTGGCTGCCTTTTCCTAATTTAAGGGAAAATCATAAACCTTAAGTGAATTCGAGTCCATTTCCCTCAAACAATCCTCGGGAGCAATCAATCCACTATACCATGGCGATTGGAAGCACGTTTTGCTTTGTAGTTCGTTTACGTGTACGACATGATACTTTTAACTTTTCGCGATTACATGGGAAGCGATTAAAAATGTCATAACAGGTTACTATTCACCCCTCTTCATTTACAACTGCCTTCTGGACTAGGGTGTCGAATCCCTGTAGCTGAAGAAGTAACAAAGATTCTCTCTGGACTGTTGAAAGTATTCTCGCTCATTGCGCATGCTCATGAAATAAGTTCACAATCGACTGCTAGTGATCATTACGTCAAGAATCGCACAACAAAATTAGACTTCTAATATTAGCTTAACTCGTTTCTAACCTTAAGTTTAAAAATCCTATACTCCAGTATCTGTATTCAACATGTGTATAATTAGATAGATAATAAACCTATTAGCAACGTCCACATCAAATGCAACTGATAAGCAGTGAGCCCGAAATCGAAACTACCCTAAGTAAATAGCAAAACCACCAAACAGACTAACTACTCTGGAGTGCCAAATAATCGTACCCCCCCCCCCCCCCCCCGCCCCCCCGCCCCCCCCCGCCCCCCCGCCCGTCCATCACGCGTCCCTCATCCGCTCCCGCTCCCAGCGGTTCGATCCCCGGTGGTGACATGCTTTTCTATTTGTCTAGTGTTCTTTTCAAAAAATATTTACTCCACGACCCCCTCATCGCAATCACTTTCGCAACCAGTTAAGCAACTAAGATAATGTTTTCAGCGTGAAAATTAATACGATCAAGATCTTGCCCCAAATCTTCTTTGTCTATGGAGACAAAGTGTATTTTTTTATTTGGATCTTACCTTGCATTGCTGATTTAGGGTAAACTAGTTTAACAAGTGATGATTTAAATATTGAATTCCACAGGTTTCTTTGGTATGTCACAGAGAAAACAAGTGTCAGGTACATGATTCCGAGCGAAACAGGACTCCTAAAGTTTACACTTCTTCAATTTACCTCAATGAAGGAATTGAACATGTACACATAATTTTTCTTTAACAGAAGTGACAGATTTAAACTTTAATGGCTGATATAACAGATTAAAAAAAGTCCCACAAATTGATTAATAGCATCTTCAAAAGTCTAGTGCCCCTGTATACCATCGTACTGTAAAGGAAATCTTAACAAAAGTCAGTGCTCAGTCCTCCGTAACTCAAAATATGAGGCACCTTTATCTGTGTCAGACAAGCTGCTATTTCGATAGACAGACATGTAGAGGGAAACTGTGTTCTCGCAGAAAAAGGGTAAACTCAATTTTCAAGCACGGGGGCGCTTTCAAATTTTAATCCGAGGAGGAATAATTTTTACGACAGCAACTGTAGACATTAAAGCTTAACTAGCAAGGTGTTGCACGTGATAAAAATAAGGCATATTTTTGAAGAAGCACTTCTAAACGTAGAAAGATACACACAAATCCAGGGCAGTTAGCAAAAGGGGATTGTTCATAGCAGGTTAGATTTGCGACTTGAGTAAGCAACATCTCTATGAGATGGTGCTTCCTAAGCAGCGCTAAAACGTATCTGACACGTGCTATTTGTGGCCACCCAGATCCCACGTCCCTGCTCAGTTCAAACCTGCTACGTGTTACGAAGGTTTTCTCAACTAGCTGTGGCTTAATTACTTGGTAAAACTGAAAAATGTTTAAACGTAGATAAATTGACCATAAAATGTCTACGTTTCTCTTTTTTTTATTTCTCTAGTGTTCTTTTTAAAACTGACATTTCAAATCCTCTCTTCTCGAATGTACTTTATTACTTTCAATGGGCATTGGACAGATTGACAGACCAAATGGCAGTCCTTCTTTGGTCTAGTGACATGGCACAGAGAGGCTGGCTTCCAATTGCGTACAGCTTGATGTCGATGTCAAGCAGTGGATAATCGGGAGCTAATGTGCCAACATGAGAAATAGAGTATGTTAATATCAGAGCTCACCTAGCTTAGTTGGTAGAGAGCACGGGGCGATTGCGTGGGTCACGGGTTTGATTCCCGGTGGTGACTTACTTTCTATTTCTCTAGTGTTCTTTTCAAAACATCTATGTCACAGGAAGTAAGCTTCTACAAATCCTTGAATAATCAGCACCACCGTTACTCAATATATTAGAGGTGGAGTCCAAAATATGAAATTAAGTTAGATTAAAATCATTTGGACTCTTATCAGATTTCTAGATAGGGCAAGGGGAATTACGATGGTATAATATGTAAGCCCTGTCTCTATCAAAGGGGGATCAGTCCAGTTAAGTTAGACCAGTTAAAATGATTTAGTTGCTCCCTACCCTTGTAGAGACAACATTTGAAACTAATGTGATCCAACAATCTTCTCTATTGTATGGGACTTTGGTGTAGTGGCATCACATCAGAGTTACACCGACCAGGGTCAAAATTTGATTCCTGTGGTCATACGATTATTAATCATTGAGATTTTCTATCACAAAAGTCATCGCCCATTCACATCAAATGGTGACCCCACCGTGAGCAGATGAAGTAGAACCAATAATAACACAATCTAAGGCTAGTCATTGCTACGCCAAAAGGTGCTACTGGACAATAGACTAGTAAATGGTAGCTCTGGATCATCATCATCATCATCATCATCATCATCATCATCATCATCATCATCATCATCTCACATAGCCCCCAGAAGGGCAGAAGTGTTTCTGATTAAATGCTGCTACCCTTCCCGGTCATGTGCGGCCCGAACAGCTTCCTTTGCTGAGCAACCTAATATGTCATCCACTCATGACTTCGCTGGTCTGCCTCTCTTCCTTTTGCCCTCAACCATGCCCAGTATGGTAGCAACAGAAGCTTTAAAACAGCAGTCGAAGAGATCATAGTCACCTGCAGGTACATGATAAGCGTTAAATTTCGCTGAGTCGTGCCGAGTTCGCAAAGTATATAAAACAAATAATCTTCGATCATGATCAATAGAAGACATAAATATTTCACACGCTAAACAGAAAAAGCTCCAACTCACTTCCGTATAGCAGTATAGCGACTGGCTAAATAGCATTAGTGTGACTCATGGGTAGAACGTGTGGAACCTACATCAGAGCCTGGTAGTTACTAACAGAGACTCGTTATGGCTGGTTCACAATTAAACCTATTTCTAACAGTAAGCCATCAGCTTGCAGAATGAGAAGTTCTAACTTAAGCTATGGACTTCTAAGCAAGACCTCCAAATATCTGCAATTTCAGCTTCAGTACAAAATACTCGTGTCATAAATACTCGATGCGAACTGATCGAACGTTTTCACTTTTCTTCTCTATCAATTCCATATCTTTATTTTCCTGCATATACAGAGTCGTTTCTTAATGAATATTTGGTCCCAAATGTGCGTTCAGCCCCCTCCAACCCCCAACTCTACTGTCACGTAAAAGTAAACCCCAACATTGGTATACTTTATATACAGTTAAAAGAAAATCACACTTCTCCTTACTTTATCGAAATGGAACATAGGTTTTCCATTCTTCCACCATTCGACTTCCGGTTCAGGGTGCCCGGCTGGATCGCATATCAATAAAACATTTGAGCCACGGACAACGCTGATCGTGCTTCCGATACGGGCTTTGATTGTCTCTGCAATTGTTGTTTTCACTTCGTCACGTGACAGCATTATCATTGGTGCATCTGCAATAAAGAAGGAAAGCAATCAATCAGCGATCTTCGAGACTCCTCTGTAATACAAATGGGGTTAACCGCAAAACGACGGTCACAATAAAACCGGAACTTAACAAATACTACTTTTAGAGTTCTAAGTGTTGTACTGTTATTTTTGACAGTCAAGTTGCCAATATTTAGAAGACGGCGCGGACCCCTTGTTGCAAACTAATCTAAGTCCAGCCTTGAGTAGCCTTTAAATACGAGAGAATAACGTCCTCGGTACTGTAATAAGCCGACTAAAACATAATTTTATTGAATGGATTGAAATTCACTAATAAATTGAGGGTGACGTTTTCAGCAATGACTGATTCTTTAACTGGGATCGAACCCATTTATCCAGGATTTTAATAAAGGATTTCGTAGACACCTCTCATTGCACCACTACCCTGATTGATTGCTGGTGTTTTTCTCTAACAAGAACCCGGAAAACTTCCGTATGCAATTTGAAATTCGCACATAGTTACTTCTTGGATGCATTGAAGCTATTAAGCAACGAGTGAAAGCAAAGTGCTTGTTTTGCAAATGCTTTTTTTCTTTCCATTAATTGTACAAATGATACAGAGGGTTCCTCTTGTAAGTGGTGACAGCAGACACAAGGGAGCTCTGCAACTGATCCACGTGACCAAAAGAGTGCAATCTGAAGAACAGAGTGATTCGCATAAACTGAGCTAGCAAGAACCAAAAACCAGAATACAAAGTGAAGCTAAACGATAACAAAGCCGAAGAACGCAAATGGGAGTGAGTGTCAGGCGCACATGAACACTACCTAGGAGCTGACCCTGGCTGTTCATATTACTTTTTAAAACAACCATTATATGGTAAGGTTATATACAGTAGGATGTCACTTACCACCAACAATCAAGTTGATAACAGCAGCAGTTTCGCCTTTGATGGAATACATTTAATCATTTGTGACGTGCTGTTTGCAGCCTTTGTTTTAGGATCTTACATTACTATTCTACGCAGACAGCTTTAATTGAATAAATTCTATTATTTTTATATCTATTTCTACTTAAAGCTTGGGTAATCTTTAAGAGATTTGTGAAATTAAGAGGTTGGTGCCTCCTGTTGAAATTATGTTTATGAGCATCCAGGAAGGACTACGCCGATATTTCCTCTACGACTATTTGGGATGGTTAACCCTTAAATTGTTTTTTGATATTTGGAGAAAAGTTTTCAATTTATTTTTAATCCTTAATGAGATAAATCGTTTATGCTCTTAGTATCAGTACGAAAGGCAGTATCTGGGTCAAAATTAAAAGACGTACCAAGAAAAACAGGTCTTCTTCTTTAAATGCCATATCCTGTGAGGGGCATGGCCTTCCATTTCTTTCTCTTTCCGTAAAACCTCCAGCTTTCAACTCCACTAAAACAAAGACACTTCCTAGGCTACTCATGTATGTTACCTTTTGTGTATCTCCACTTTTTTTGCCTTCTATTTTGCCAGTTAAACCCAAATTTTTTAAACTTTGCTTTCGGAAAACATGTAAAAAACTAAAAACTTTCAATTGATTTTGTAAAATATGTCCTAATAACGTAGATTGAATTTTTCAGATGACTTTCATTGGTTTGTAGAGGGACAAAACTTTTACAATGAAGTCTACATACCATTTCATCCACTTTCTCTAGTAGTTACATCACTACCAGCTAGGGGAGGTTCTTAGCATAAGTCTAACTTAAGCCTTTCCGTTATTAAGATATTATTGACTTTTTACTGTTATTTTGGATTGCGTTCTTATAAGCTGTGCTCTTAAAACGAAAAGTACTTGCACAATGTATCAGTGAGCTTTGATCAGTTTGATAACGAGGGGTTGCTAATACTCTAGACGCAATAAGTAACGGATATAATTATAGAAATAGCAGAATACACAACCTATACAATTGCAAGGATTGTTGCCAACGGAACACGATCAGGCTTGATTGAAACAAGAGTTTTGAGTAGACAGCTTCTTAAATGTTAGTCTCATTTTGTCTGGGGATAGGGCCTCGGTGAATCCCGTCGGCGCCTGCTTTATCACATCGTAAGTAACTGTTAGTGGTTTTCCTTACTTTTGTTTCAGTTTAAATAGCTGCGATATGCGATCATGTATGACAATAGTCAAGGACATTCTGAGCTGTTGGGAACCGATAGAGTTTCACCAAAGCCACTTATAGCCATGCTCATTCTGATAACAGTATGGGGATTAAAGTTACTACGTATCCGATTACGTTTCGTTCACAATATCAAATATCAATCGGACAAGGATACTTTTTATAGCATGTCTCATCTTCGTAAACAAATACAACAGAGCTGTAACTGTTCTGGATTAATCTTGACTTGATTCAAGTCCGAGTTGAACTTTACTTTCATGAATGACACTCGCAAAGATCCTCCTCTGTGTTTATACAACAGCGGTCTATTGTTTAATTTGAGAGGATAATAGTTACTGAAATTCTGTCTTCATAACGCGTGCGTGCAATGTCTCATCACCAAGAGTTGCATGGCAGATATCGTTTGAAAATTCCTTCAGAGTGTTTTCACTCCACACAAGTCGGTTTCCTATTTACAATAATTTTAAAATTTTTGTCATTTTACTTTTCCACTGGCAACCTTATTTTCTGAGTCTGAAACATAAAGGACCATTTCAGAAGATTTCAGAAGCAGGGGCGGCTGGTAGGCAGTGTGCCTGTGTGCCAAGCACATAAATCCATATCTGTTTCCATGTTGATTGTCTTAACCTTGTGGTATATATAACTACATATCAAAAATGCTAGATATAATGACTGCCATAACATAATACTTTGAATGTTTATTTGCAACTTTGAGTGTTGAATCGAAGTGAGCATTTTGAAGTGAATAAGATTTGACTAACAGACAATTTATCGCCTTTGACCCTTTTTTCGTTTTTGTGGAGGTTACACATGTGTTTTCGATCCTTGTGAACACATTCTGGGTGTATAGTGAAATGGGTAAAGAACGCCACGGAGAGAGAAGCAAGTGACTAGAAAGAATACTAGAAATTGAAGAAGGGCAAACACCAAGGGAAAGTAAGAAGAATGGAGGGTGTGCACAAAATTAAGTCCTCTGTTGAACTTGGAATAGTTTCTGCAAGATCCATTAAGAAGCATAAACTACGTACCTTCATCGTATGAATGTGCTGCGCCAAATGCTTTGTACACAGTTCCATAACAGGATAGGAGCAAAAGGTGTCCCTCACTAAAATGATAACAAGATACACGAGTTATACAATTTCTATAAAATTAACAAGAAGATATGCCAACCAAACCTTTATAAAGATTACTTTTCCAATTCATTAAAGAGGGTTGTGACCGTATCTATATCCCGCTATTGTAAAAGAAGTCAACCCTTACTTCTATCCTTGAAATTTGCTAGGGATGGGCGTAACTGCACTTGACCTGAATAAGGAAGCTAAGGTACCCTCCCAGGAGTATAAAACCACACCAATAACGAGGAGATGAAGACATCCTTTATTGAAAATATGGGGCATGTGGCTTGGCTATCCCTGGCCCCACATACTCTAACTTAGTTGGCCATAAATCGGTTAACAAAAGTAATATTAAATTGCGAAAGAAGTTTATACAAATTACACAGCGTGTGCCACAGAACTTAGTAGCTATAAAGTCCAGTTTTGTAAAGCTGGGTTACCTATGTTGTCTGGCTTTAACAGGATCTTTGTGGGAAATGACCTAAAGGTTATACTAGTCCGAGTCAAATACAGCAAGATATGCAAACATGACAATTACGATGGCATTTATTACCTTTGGATCTATGGTTGAAAAAGAGCTTTGGTGACAAAAGCAAACATCAGTGTTAACAATATTAAAAATATATATATTTAGTGTGGAACAAAACTGATTCTGGTGTTACACTTTTCTTGAATGCAATTTACAACATTAAGTTTAACCCCGAACCCAGATAATTTCCAGAGGTATTACAGTCAGCAAAAGCTACAACACAATATTATCTTCAGCACTCGAACAGTTTGATTTTTGAACTGGGACAAAATCCAAAGTTGCTCTGGTAAGAGAAAAAATGTGCACGGACTTACCTCGATATTGGCTCACTGCCTGCAGCCATAAACTGGCACACGTTTCCAACTCCACCGGAGGCACAAGAATTGTGTGATGTCCAGAGTATACGCTGAAAAAACCCGACAGAGACTGCGTTTATCATATCCGAATTGTTAAAAGTACACCACAAAGTACGCCTTTCAGTAGTATACTATGTCAGGATGTGCATGCTATCAAACAAAATAGCTCTTAAATACACAAGTTTCACATAGGCAAGACCATGCTTCATTCCCGTCACCAGCAACTTCGGTAGCTCCTATTTTTAATCTGGCGAGTTGCTCAAATTTGATTAATACCTATCCAATAAGGTATGGGATACGTAAACCAACGCAGCTGTCCGTACCCTTCCACCTTCCGCGGCCCACAAAAATTAATCAATTGCCCATGAACACCTAGTCATACCAGTAGTTACTTTGCTTCTAAGACCGGGCTAATTGTAATAACTGGAATGCCCTCGGCGACACAAAGCTTTCCAAGTTTGGAGCATCAATTAACTACGTTTCGGGTGTCTTTAGAAATAAATTCACAAAGAGTAGTTTCGAGTCCAGAAAGGGTCGGCCTAAGCCGGCAGGTTAGAAATACAAGGTGCATGACGCATGGTGCATGATGGAAGGTGCATGATGGAAGGTGCATGATGGAAGGTGCATGATGGAAGGTGCATGACGCAAGGTGTCTGACTAAAGGTACATGACTCACGGTGCACGACGAAGGGTGCATGACGCAGGGTGTATGACGTAGGATGCATGACGTAGGATGCATGACGTACGAGTTGTCATCGATGGTAAGCTATCAAATCTGTTTGGCTTCAATTTTGGCGTTCCTCAGGGAAGTTGTCTTGGCCCAGCACTGTTCTCTTATTACGTATCGAGATTATCTGAATGTCTCGAAAAGTACCTTGATTGTTATCAAGGGAATGAGGATGATTCTCAGTTATACATTTCTTTTCGCTCTAATGGTAATGGGACAAAAAAAGAGGCGATCGCCACACCCGTATCATATGACATATTTACAATACACATTTGCATCCTTGAGTAGAGAGGATTTGAAATGTCAGTTTTGAAAAGTAGAGCGGGTGATTGGGATCTAATGTGGCGACTAGAGAAATAGACAATGTTAACGTCGGAGGTTGCCTAGCTCACTTTGTAGGGTACACGCCGCGGAAGTGTGGCACATATTTCTCTAAAGCTTATTTCAAAAATAACAATTTGGGGAGCTTTCATTTGGTCTAGTACAGCAGATGATGTAATTAGACGATGGAGAATTGCCAATGTACTAGAAATTTGCTTCTACAGTGATGCCTCTAAGTTCCTTAAAAGGATCATAAGTAAATTTGGAAGCCGCATAATCATTCTTTATTGTTAATGTTTGCCATATCGACCAAGGCAATGTTCATATTTGGTAGACAATTATCATCAAAAGATGTCATCAAATTAATCTCGTATCAGCTTCATTGAAAAAGTAATAAAGTCTTGATAGTTGTATTGATATCGTTGACATTCTCTCTTCACGCAACTCATGATTCTCCATGTGTAAAACGGCAAAATTGATTCTTATAAAAGACATACTTTGGTAACTTTTCCTTCATCGTAACTTTGACATTGTCGGTAATGAGACTGCTATTTTCAAACTTTGGCTTCAATACACGCTCGTTGATCAAGGTAGTTCTGTGTCTCCTTGTATATAGAAAATATAACACAACATTTGCTTTTAAGTCTAACTAGTTTTACTTGTGTAATAACATTAAGCTCAGATACAATCTATCTTCAGTCAAAGCAAAAGGTGGAGGACGTACATGATATTGTTTGCTGCGTTACCTGTTTAGAAATCTCCTGTCTGTTATTGAATGCCATTGAAGAATAGCATGAGACCAAAAAGGTAGTGAAAATGTACAGTAGAGCAACTAAACTTTCAATAATAGACTTCTTATAGACTTTTTCAGGTCAAACTGAAAATTGGCTTTTTTTAAATAGGTGCGACTAAACTCTGGCACCCACAGTACAGATCTTAAATTCCAAATGGAAACGAAGTACCTTTTTAATAAAAACGGCACTAAGAAATAGAAGTAATACTTAATAACATCAATAGGGACCAGGGCGTAGAATTTCCTGAGGTATAGATGAAAACCATAGAGAAATACGATAAGAAAAACAGGAGAAGATTATTGTTTAGGCGAATGTTCATGGAAACAGTTTCCCGCCAAAATACGAGGATCGAAGATGTATCAATCACGAACCGTCAAGCATAAATGGTAAACACACAAAGTTGACACATCACTTGAAGTAGACTATCAGTATCTTACATTTAATTTTCCTATCTCATCATATATGCTTTTGACTCGGTAGTAAATCTGTTTCATTCCAGATCTTTGCAAATTGATCTTATTTCTTGAGCTAACTAATTTATCCTTGCGATTGCTGGAAATACGCCAGTGATAAAGATGTAGAAGAAAGAAATTTAGATGTTTGGAACTCGCCTAAGCCTACAGCTTTAGGATAGTGAAGCATCAAGGCCTAATAGACAACTGAATAGAAATATCTACGAATTTATCTATGCAGGACGGTCTTTTTATCAATGACATGCTTTATGTTACAAAGAATGTTTGAAAGAACTATACCATTGCTGACTTTAGAAGCATCTCATCGTTTGCGTATTGTCATGTTGCTTCCGTAGTAGATTAGCGCGTTTCATCATCGCGATAAAGGAAATGGCCTTTGACTAAAAAGACAAAAAACTCCAACAAACTGTAAATCTTGAAAATCACTTTTCCCTGACCGTTGAAGGGGTAGTGAGTAACAGCTCAGAAGAAAATTCAGGTAACACATTTTTAAACAGTAGTTTGGACAGCCCTTCGGGTGGAACTCTCCCAGTTTATGAAAATTTAAAGGTGTTCGCACCCCAGTCTGTTGTAACACACGACCAGTATTTAAGTAGACTGTACATGTAGACTATAGACACTCTCATTTTCTGTATAGATTTTAGCTCCTGACGTAAAAGATCTCATCTACTCAACCACTACGAAGTTCGGTGTTTTTAAATATATTTATAAGTACTTTAAGTGAGAGTACTTTGGAAAGTATCTGCTTACTTATCAAATACATTTGGATGGCAAGAGATGCCATAATCTATATACGCTCTTTGCTGAGGCGTCAATCGTGCTAATATTAAAGACAGGTTAAGACCCAATTTTAAGCTTGCAATGGGTGAAACGTTTTAATTACTGTGGTGCTACCAATTTTGGTTTTAATGTTAAAAGCGCTAAAGTATTCTTTGGCACTGAATCGAACAACAAAAATAACTCACGAAAAATGTACTCAATACGTTGCAGGGTTCAAGGTAAGTAGCAATTTCCAAATTTTGAGTCGAGATAATGCAGTAAAGAATACATAGACCACGCCAAGCACCAAAGCATGGCTCTTGCATTATTTTGCAGCTAGTTAGCAAGCTCAAGAAGATTTATGGCGCCAAGTTAAGACATAACTTCCAATTATAAAGTGCAAGAGACAAATAAATGTGGGTGATGAAGGTTTCTTCAGAACAGTATACTCAGTTGCTCAGCCTTCAGGAAGAGATTGTACCAACATTCAGTAATTTAATTATAAACGTCTCAGGCTGAAATTTATATCTCGAGAACCAAATCTTTGGTCCCTTCATGTATGAAATATAAAGCATCGATTGTTGGTGCATTTTATGTTAGAGATTCCCCTATTGTGGTTTGATATTGTAAAGATTTCGCTTGGGAGTCAGAGTTTCATTTACCACCGTCAGAGCGTTTAATTTAACTCGGTTCCTCTTATGCGTAAGTGCTAGAAGAAGTTGCGGGACTCGATGGAACTGAACCCTCCTCTTTTCTTGAAAGGATCCTATTTTAGTGGGCGCTATGATATTTTAGTTTGTGTAAGCGATTGGAAACACACATTATGTACAAATCATCTAATTTTTCTTACAGAAATATTCCGCTCGGTATCCTCAGTTTGCTTAGACGTCACAGTGAAACCTACAGAGAAAGATCGACCTTTGTTGACATCGAACGTAAAGGTAAGTGGAGAAAAGCTCCCCCATCCTACAAGAGTTGTTCCTTTTAATGTTTTATGCAGTCAGACAGTAATACTAACGGCCATAAACATGTTATATCCTCTCCTTGTAATCTGGTTTCTGTCATACATGGGCCTTTAGTAACAGTATTATACTTTAATACTTTACACTTGCTCCCTATGATCTTGGAGAAGCGGTCCTGCTGGCTGATGGGAGTTGTCTCGTTGCTTGTTTCTCCTTCAGGTAGCCCAGATTGAGGGGGTTCACTGTTGGGTAATTCAACTACCCCTTAGTTATAAGTGTGCCTGTTTGATGGATGTACTGTTTCTTTAGGGTTCTATCAATATCTTGCTCACTGCTCACTAGGGTATTTGATCGAGAGACTGCCTAATTTAGCAAATGAAGCTACAATAATCCATTTCGCCAGCTGACATTCACGGACGTGTATAGACATGAAGACGGTCATTGTTGTAATAATGCTCTAGTTATTATGTACCCTGTTCTCCCCTACCTGTCTCCTGTTGCCACGCGCCTCTCCCTGTTCCCCCTTTCCGGACCATGAACTTTGCTCACTTGGGTGAGTTTGCCCCTTTCCTTATGTTTTTGGGGTAATGGTTTAGAATCGTTTAGAAGAAGACACCATGTAGCTCAGTCGAGAATATGAGGCACGTACAAAGACACGATAAGTTGGATGTTAATTATTACGACGGTTACCATCTTATGACTAAAGCATATGACTAAAACATTAGTTTCTATTATTGTTTTAAACTTTTACTTAATTGCGATATACAAATATCTGTAAGTATTGTTGACAAGAGAAGACATTCATTGCCAATGCCTACATGAAGAGCAGAGTGTAGAAAACAAACTAAGTCCTAAAATTGTTAAACTGATTTAGACGTGCTATCAATATTACCAAGACAAAATTAGCTTACCGTATTCCCTTTATAAGCGCCATTGTTTTAATAAGCGCCCCCTTCAATCTCAAAAGTTTTATAAGGACCCCTCTAATAAGCGCCCCACCAACAATTCAAGTCATCAATTTGCAATGCCCTCACAAATAAACGCCCTTTTTCTCTGGTGGAATAAAAACCAAGGGACAAGTCGAGTTAAAAATTTTTTTCTCTTGATAAAATGAACCCTTCTTCATTTTCCCAAATAGAGACTATTTTTTAGCTTTTAAATAACCACATCTATCTCATAAGAGCTCCTATGAATTTCGAAATCTTTTGATAAGTTTACTTGAGCAAATAATGTATATGAAAACGTTGGCTTACACAAATCTACCAGGAGGAATCGCGTCATCAAAGTTGGGAAAATTTCTTTGGAAAACTTTCTACCGTTACAACATACCACCTAAAATATTTGTACTCTGAAGGCAGACAGTTCTTAAATAAACATCTAAAATATTTTCACTCTGAAGGAAGACAGTTCTAAAATACACATCTAAAATATTTGCAATGTGAAGGCACACAGTTCTAAAATACACATCTAAAATATTTGCACTGTGAAGGCACACAGTTCTAAAATACACATCTAAAATATTTGCACTCTGAAGGCAGACAGTTCTAAAATACACATCTAAAATATTTGCACTCTGAAGGCACACAGTTCTAAAATACACTTCTAAAATATTTGCGCTGTGACGGCAGACAGTTCTAAAACACACATCTAAAATATTTGCACTCTGAAGGCACACAGTTCTAAAATACACATCTAAAATATTTGCACTGTGAAGGTAGACAGTTCTAAAATAAACATCTAAAATATTTGCAATGTGAAGGCAGAGAGTTCTAAAATACACATCTAAGATATTTGCACTGTGAAGGCACACAGTTCTAAAATACACATCTAAAATATTTGCGCTGTGAAGGCACACAGTTCTAAAATACACATCTAAAATATTTGCACTCTGAAGGCACACAGTTCTAAAATACACATCTAAAATATTTGCACTCTGAAGGCAGACATTTCTAAAATACACTTCTAAAATATTTGCACTGTGAAGGTGGACAGTTCTAAAATAAACATCTAAAATATTTGCAATGTGAAGGCAGACAGTTCTAAAATACACATCTAAAATATTTGCAATGTGAAGGCAGAGAGTTCTAAAATACACATCTAAGATATTTGCACTGTGAAGGCACACAGTTCTAAAATACACATCTAAAATATTTGCAATGTGAAGGCAGAGAGTTCTAAAATACACATCTAAGATATTTGCACTGTGAAGGCACACAGTTCTAAAATACACATCTAAAATATTTGCAATGTGAAGGCAGAAAGTTCTAAAATAAACATCTAAAATATTTGCAATGTGAAGGCAGACAGTTCTAAAATAAACATCTAAAATATTTGCGCTGTGAAGGCAGACAGTTCAAAAATACACATCTAAAATATTTGCACTCTGTAGGCGGATAGTTCTAAAATACACATCTAAAATATTTGCAATGTGACGGCAGAGAGTTCTAAAATACACATCTAAGATATTTGCACTGTGAAGGCACACAGTTCTAAAATACACATCTAAACTATTTGCACTCTAAAGGCAGACAGTTCTAAAATTAACATCTAAAATATTCGCACTCTGAAGGCGGACAGTTGCCTTATGAAAGATCGCCATATAAAAGCAAAAAAGATCCACTTACTTAGCAAACACTGCCACTTTAATACGGATGGAACCATCTTGGTGAAACTCGGCCGGTAAGCATAGGAACACGATGGAGATACCTGCGATAAAACAGAGAAGGTTCCTTTATAATCACCTCGAAAATCGCATAAATATACAGCTCAGCTTCTACAGAATACAACGGGATCGCTAGGAAACGAAGCAATACCTTGTCTTCATCAACAAGACTGGCCTTCAAGGTCCTTTGTGGCAAAGGAGCTCTAAATACATGAAGATAGTGTTTTAAAGAGTTCCACTCGGGTATTTGCTCAATTATTACCAGAACTTATACTTATTACCAGAAATATTGCCACCCTACATGACTATTAATTTCTATGATCGACGTAGGTTTGCAATATTTTTTCTAATTCAAAAGGGAACTTTAGGCAATGCAGGTAGGTCCTTGAGGTACACTCCAAGCTTTCGTGTATGCCATTCGACAGCCACATTACATAACGATAAACACCAGCTTTAACCCTACTAAGTGCGGGCCTTTTGGGAACTACCAAGGTAGGGAGGGGGGTGGGGGGGGCTAGCTTGGAAGCCTTTAGATGTTTAAACTGTCATAACTTTCTCAAATCAAAAGACGTTAATCTGATTTTTTAAAGATATCTTTTCAAACTATTTATCAAAGAAACTGTGGTGTCAAATTGAACATTTTTGTTTATTTTTGCGAAATTTTTCCGAGAAACTAAAAATCACTATGTTGAAAATCTGAAAGTTTTCGATAGCGGAAATTCTTAGGGTTTGAAAGAAATTTGTCTCTGTAGATGCTACGCAAACCGCTGTAAAGATAAAGACTTTTAGTACTTTAAACGTGAAAGAAACGAAACTTTTTTCATCTCACTAAGCATGGTGCCGTAGCCGAAAAATACGTATCAATACAGTCAAAGGATTAATCAGTGTTTTCAATGAACATCTTATTAGCTGTAATTGATAAGAACAAAGTTTAACATACCAAAAATGATAATTGAGTGACTGCTTTATAAGGAATGTCACAAAAGTGGGTTTAAAAAATATCTAATTTAACCTATTTCCGAGTTCTAGCAAATCGCTTCCTGTTACAACACATTACTTCCATTTAAACGTTAATCATGAACTAAATGATGCACATTCAGAATATATATTATAATTAGTGTTCTACGTTCCTGAAAAATCTTAAAAGTTACAATAAAATCACGCACAAACATGTAATAATTCAGAAAAAATCACATTCAAAGAATGACGTTATAACAATAATTCCAATGAAGTTTAAAATTTTTTGTTTGCACAAAAAGCTGCGCTAACAAATTTCAGGAAAAGTCACTAAATTGCAGCACAATAACTTACGTGGTTACGGAGTTATGAATACTTTTACTCTTGCAAAGAACACTAGAGAAATATGTCACCACCGGGGATCGAACCCGTGACCCACGCTTTCGCGGCATGCGCTCTACCAACTGAGCTAGGTGACCTCCGGTGATACTCTTACTTTCTTAAGGGCCTTCTAGCACCCCCCCGGCCCCAGGTAGGGTTAAGGACCCTTTCATGCAAAGTAATGATGACACTAAATGATTTTTTCTACGTACAAAATCTAGTACAAGGTATCGTACACTTATCAGCCAATTACTTGATCCTAGGTCTGCTTATTAATGTGTTTATTCACTACAGTAGGGGCGACTGGAGCCAGTTACTTTCATTACGATATCATCGATCTTCCGCATGCCACTCCCCTTGTGTACAGATCTACTACAGAGACCGGAGAGAGTACATTTTTCACTAGCCCAATGTGTCATGATATCAGTGGACGTAACATGTAATTCAATAACAGTAGCAAAAGAACACCTAGTGTGAATTGAGTTATGGTAGCATTAAACACAAGCATAGGTGTTGAACGTCGGCAGATCCATTAGAAAACTTGAACGTAATAATCTACTGTATAACAAAAGGATCTGTGTTACAACATGATTTGAAAGGTATGAAAGTCTTGAGTTCGGATCAGGAAGTGACACTGGATGGTTTAAAACATAGTCATCCATGGTAGCTGAATGAATGACTGTTCTGTTTGTTCGGCCGTTTAGGTCATATTTCAGAAATACAACTTGCTTCTAATACGGAAAAAGCCAACCGACACTTGCTCCTTTAAGTTTTTAATTTTTTCTTTTCACCTATAAAACCATACAATGTCGAAAAATACAGTACATGTATGCAGCACTAAACTAGACAGGTGTATTTAAATGGGTTTCTAGCATTTGGAAGAAACACTACCTTATCTGGCTTCCATTACCAGCAGCTCCTAAACAATATCTCTGTTGAGGCTGTAGCTCGTACGATATATCTAGAATAACAACAACAAGAAATCATACAGGTAAACATGAAAGAACCTGAAACACATAAAAAAAACCCTAGAACACAGAGACTTCACTGAGACTTAAAAGAAACTAGAAAAGGGTAATGGGCATGCTTCTGCTTCTTACATAAATAGTACTATGGCACAGATTTATGTTTATGTAATCGTTTTTCATCGAAATTAACTATATCGCTGTTGTTAAAATTTTTATGTTTTGCACTACTGTACACTATGAGCATCCGGATAAAGCTAGTAACCGGTTTTTGAGAGTCTATTGGCCATGAATCTAGGCCAGTGATTCCAGATGTTTGATTGAAAAAATCACTGTCCATTAAATCAAGGAAGTAGCAGTACAGTTGCTTTTATTATCCATGCCACACGGGCATCGAAGACTCACGCAGTCCAAATTATATCGGAATCTGTGTTCATTCAAGGGAATAAACTCCACCCTAAGTCTAACTAGTCGCCGGACATCAACTATTTCACAAAGTCCAAAAATAGATTTTAATCAAGCCGTGATAATCGTTCTCAACCTTTTTTAAAATCAGTGAGAGTTTAGCATGTGTCACTTCATCATCGAGCAGGCTTCATTTATGCAGAGCATTATTAAAATAGGTACAAGTGAATGAGTCGTTTCCATAAACTGCTCAATCGTAGTCCCGTGGATTACGAATTGAATAGAGAATGCAGGAGGTAACTCAGTAAACAGGTACTGATGAGGTCTTTTTTTTAAGTTGGTAAAAGTGGGCTAGAATTCTTGTCCACCTTTTACCATAAAGACTTCCCCAGCCACTTCTTTCAAGAGTTTTAACCTACTGGTACCTCTCCATGTTCCCGATACAGCTAACACTTTAGAATACTGCACCTGCGCCCTTTTACGTGTTTGCTGTCTTGACATTGCGTCTGAGCAAAGAAAAAAATCATTAGTTAATTTAAAATATGAATTTTCATAGCGTAGGATGCACTTAATGATTGAATAACTTTTGCAAGCAATGTAAAGAAACAGTCATGTGTTTGTTTTGCTAACTGAAGCAAGGACTAGCCTCGTGTTGTTCTGGCCAGTACTGTGTCACATTAATGGAAATCGATACCAGTTCTTACTCTTATTGCCGTATGCTTTAAGTCTTGTGATCGTGATAACACGTGCCCTCTTACCGTTGCTGGAAGAAATTATTGATATTCGACCAGTAACATTGGACTGGTGTTGTCAAACTTTTCATAAAGCAAGTGAGCATATGTAAATATTGAAACCGAGGCAATTGTTTTCACCGAACGAAAACAGCAAAGCAGTAATGGACTGAGCCTCACTTGAAACGTAATGCTTTTTTCCCCAAGGTGCTATTAAATTGCTTTAATACAAAAGAGAATTATAAGAAGTTTTGAATCTCAAATAAATATGTATCGTAGTGAAGATACGAAATATTGAGATAAAAAGTGATTGCAAAACGTCTTGTAATTCTCTTTAGTATTAAACTTGTTGCCCAATCTAATGTATTCAACATAGTAAATTGCTTTAAGTATAAAAGTTTAAACGGCAAATCAGCACTTCCTGCTCAACCGCTATTGATGTTTTATGCTTGTTGCTCCTCGCGTTATTGAATGATGAAGTATTATCAACAGTGTGATATTTGTTATATATCAACAGTTGGTAATCAATTCTTAATGAAAAACGTTTCTTGATTTGTTTTTTAGGCGTTTTAAAAATTGTCCCTCCTGAATTTGATGCCTCGAGTTGCTTAGCTTGTTGCTTAGATTTCGGACCAAATCGAGGCCTCACACCTAAGCAACAGAGTTGCTTATTAAAAAAATGTGTAGAGCACACAGGGGTCGGTTGTGGAAGTAGTCTGGACATTAGTGACGTAGTGTAAGTCACGCCCATGTTAGAATGAAATATGTATCGCATTTGACCTGGGAATCAGTGACTACAGAGAGACCAGGGAATGAGTAGCGGAAAACTTTGAGGTTTGGAATTTTTTGGGTATAGACATTACCAGGAATTTTACGTACGTTGTTTGATAAGAATATGGATCGAAAAGAACAGAGAAGAATGTGTCTTTGATAGAATATACAGCTGACATGATTACATTATATCTTAATTATGACAGAGTCCTTATGTTATTGAATTATGCGTATTTGTAAAACAAAGTCCTTCCACCTACAGAGATTACGGTCGAGTAGCTTGATGACTATCGCTTCTTAAATGCGGAGATGAAATGCTGAACCGGCTCGATATACCACCTCAAAATTCGAGTGTTTGTTACCGAAAGTGATGTCGGGTTGGCTAGCAATAAATGGCCGCATCTCTCATTTCTGTGCATGCCGTTCCTTTTGCTCTACATAATCTCCTAGCAGTACCTTGGAAGTGTGGAGGAGGGCGGTTTCGGCGGGCTTGTTAGGATGTTTGCTTTGCTAGGGCACACGTCGGCATAAAATATTCAATCCGTGTATGTGAAGTAAACCATTGTAAAGTTGTAATCTCTGTATATTGGCGCAAGATTAATTACAGTGCCAATTGATAAATTCAAACCTTATCATGTTTATATAAAGACAGGTATCTTTCGTGTTTGTACCACCAAAAACTTCAGGCACAAAGAGTTATTCCGATGGACCACCACACTTCCCTTTTGGGAAGAGAGAACTTGAAATGTTAGTTTTTGAAAAGAACGCTAGAGAAATAGATAATATGATGATACTTTCTAACTTCAATCGGCCTTTGACAGTTAGACAGGCCGGATAGCAATCCTTCCTTGGTCATGACACATGGCGCAGAAGGGCTGATCTCGAATTATTACTTCGTTCTTTTCAGACCAAACGTTCTAAATGTTCCTTAGCTGGCAGAACAAGGAAATTAAAACACAAAAAAATTACACAGGAACTTAACTGTGTGAAGGTTGGTTTAAATTCCTTTTTAGCTGGTCTCAGTCTGAAGGAGAGAAAGGATGACGTCACAGAGTTAGGCTTGAAGACTGGAACTAGTGAGGTAGAATTTCCTTTCAATACTTCGTGTGGAAATGGACAGGGCAAATCAGACAGTTAAATACAATTCCTAGTTGCCGTATTACCTCACTTTTTAGCGCATGCGCTTTTAAGCAAAAATTGTTCTCGAGTTTAAGCACATACGCTTATATGTGGATACGCTAGAAAGTAGGGTAATGCGGTAGTTGCTCTCACTCTGAAGGAGAGTACGGATGACGGCACAGAGTTAGGCTTGAAGACTGGAACTAGTGAGGAAGAATTTCCTTTCAATACTTCGTGTGGAAATGGATAGGGGAAATCAAACACTTTAATCCTAGTTATAAAGATCCAAAAAGAGCAAGGTTTTTTCTGTTTGGCCACACGCATCTCAAACGTGACCAAAACAATTCCAAGGTAACGATCATGTAGGACCTGAGCCTTGCGGTTGCATTTGTCCGGCCCAATAATGTGTACGTCTTTCAAAACATGTGAGCGAGGGACACAAACCTATTCATTGCTTGTTAAACGCTTTCAATGTCGCAATGGGGTGTTTGGCACGTCTTTGCCTTGTGTTTCTCGGCTTTACAGAGAAGACAGGATAATAGAACTTTGAAAATATGGATAACAAATACGCGGATTATGGAAAGCATCTGTCATCAATGAGAACAGATACTACATCCATTCCTTGCCAAAAGGCTGAGAAGCGAAAGCCAATAGCCTACCTCCGCCCCAGTCATCACTTTCCACCATCCATGATCTCTTAAATTAATTTAAGCCGATTTATTTGTCAGCATAAATTCTGGTATCAGTTAACGTCGGAAGTACTGACTACAGAAATATTACAATTTCCAGCTCCCTATACTTAAATAGGTTAAGGCTTAAAGTAGCATTTTCCACGTCCTTCATTGTTTACAATGGAAAGCGGCGCAAAAATTAGAAAAACATTTCCCTGCATAAGTTTTTGGGACAAATTTGCTGTTTTGCATTCAGTAATTAAAATGCAAATGAAGTAATTTATGTTAAAATCTTGTTGGGAAGTTCAATTCGAAACTAGGGATTGGAACTGGAATAATGTGAAACCTCAGAAAAACGTAAAAAATTTAAAAGAGGAGGGAGGGGCTCTAAAACATTTAAAGCACTAAAATTGAAGCTAACAAGGTGACTCTTATATTCTGTTATGAAAAGCGTCAATGATTGTGATTATTATTAATGTAGTAAAACTTGTTTATTTGCGTGAAAGGTCACGTTTGCACAAACAATAATACCTGACACTTATTTATGCTATCTTGTTGAAACGATGTTTAACCTTGAGTGTTGCCTGAGTTATCAAATAAACTGCTCAGTCCAAAATATATATTCACAGATTCTAGGAGCATTCTCGGCCTATGACCTAAATAGGAAATAGTGTACCACAGCTTCTATTGATGTATCTGAGACGAGAAGTTTCAAAATCATCAGAACTACCTCACAAAACCTCTTGCTAAAATGAGAAAGATGTTATTTATCTCAGAAGTAAACGTCTACCAAACGTTATATCACAAAGTTGAGTGAAAGAACAGAATTTTACCATGCACTTTCCAAACTTTATGTGCACATAAGGTGCACTCGTAAACCGAACTTCAAATACAATTTGCAATGACCGAGATTAAAGAGGAAACTGTATGAAGTTTCGTACCTGAAGTCCAAGCTTACAAACCTTTGAAAAGTAGGACAGACTTTCTATCTCAAGTAAAACCTTGGCTATCAACTCAGCACGATGAAAAGATATTGCTCAGCACAGTTCACTAAAAGACTACAGTTAAATTTATTTAGACAGGACGAACTCGTCCACTTGTATTTACCAAACGCTATGACAGACACGCTCCACTGCTTAAAGAGAGTTTTAATTCATTATCATCAAGTATAAAGGGGCCATCAAAACAGTCAGTAGTTGTGAAGTACAATATTATAAAAGAAATAAGTTATCATATCAGAAATTTCTCCCAAGTGTAAGTTAAAGGACCTATTACATTATCGAAAAGACTTTCAAATTTATGCTATTTCTACGTCACTCGGGATGACACAATTCTCTGATCTCCTTGGAGACCTACGGTCATACTTTTATCAGCCATTGAAATATCTATCATTAATTTTGGTAGAAGAAAATAAAGCGTAGAATTGGGTTCCAGATTGTACATTTGTCTGTTTTTATCACTTGTATACTTCTATGCTTGTAATATTCATTTGTTTTTAATTATACAATTTTCTGTAAGTAGATTTATCTTACCTAGAAAACAAGAAAGTATGAAATAGCAACAACGTAAATTGTGGTGTGACTTTGCATTTGATTCTCAGTTAAAATTACTCACATTTCTATAGGCTATTCTGCTCCTTTGCTCTTCTCCTACACGTATTGTGAACGTGTGCGTGTGTACATGTGCATGCAGCTGTGCATTCGCAGGTGTGTATGTATGTATGTATGTATGTATGTATGTATGTATGTATGTATGTATGTATGGATGACACGCAAATTCGTGAAGCGTTCCAAATTTTTGTTTCCAAGGTTGTCATTGTCGGGGTGACTTCAGCTTTGAGCATTCTGTAGTCTATAAAATGCCCCAGCTGGCTGGTGGAGGAAACTAAAAAAACATCTGACTCAACAAATGTTGCCTCAGATGTTTTTCTAGTTTCCCCCGGCCTTAAAAGATTTAAAGATGTTTTGTTTATAAAAACGATTCGGCGAGGGTCTTCCATTATTTCTTAGAAATAAAATGGTGTGTTATGGATGTATTTAGGGATCCTAGCCGTGCAAGCCCTGATTTGAACTCCACCTCTCTCTCAACAGAATGGAGAAGTATTTTCATTTGCAAAATACGTTTGAAGACTCAAATGTAATCTTATTAAGGCAGTTCCAACGAAAACAAATAGGAACTTATAAACTAAAGGACATGCACGAGGGGAAAAACTTTCTTCGGGACGCCAGCCTTTCGACATCCATTGTCTCTATTTCCATAGAAACCAAGCTGTTCAAATAAGCAGCCTCCTACACGAGATTTCTCACTTTCAAACAGTTATCTTCCTGCTGTCTCGTTTATTGTGACAGATGAGGACAGGGATGACAATATAACCTCGTAGTATGGGCAAGCATATTACTTTTTCATCAACTGTGACATAGATACAAGCACCTTAAGCATGGAAGACCAGAGCACAGCTACTGAATTTTCAAAATTTAAAGATGAACTCGCAGCCATCAAGAAGACAGCCATCACCTCAAAGGGAGTACAGGAAGAGGAATTCCAACGACTAGTTGAAGCAGCTTTTAGAAGGTATAAAAAGAGACGAGAACAAAAGCGATTCTTTGGGATTCCATATGTGTTTAAGAAAATCGCATGGTATACCTTGTTAACAGTGGTTGTATTAACCTGCATTTACTTCGCAGCCTTACATATTGTTGAGAGGAACAAGTACTTGCATAAGAAGTTGGTTACCTACGTGCATGACCACGAAGTGCTCTACAAAGTTGCTCGATTTCTACGAAAAGCGATTCTACCACTTCACCGTATCCTTCCATTGGAACAGGCGTACAGATGGGAATGTTTGGTTGATAATCCTTTCCGTGTGGGTGAGCAACCGACCTGTGATGTATGCCAGTATGCACATGAGATTGTGGTAATGTCATCAGCGAAGAATGAAAGCTTGTTACAAGAGAAGATGGACACCATTGAGCCAATCATAATTCACGACGAAAAATATTATGCAAACCGTTTATTCACTTATGCAGAATTAAGAGATATGGTTGCAAGGAATCAGGAAACCATTAAACAAGAGCTCTGTGGCGAGGTTTTATTTTCCGAGGGTATTGGCAAAAGTGTAATTGACTACGTAATTCAAAGCAACTACTCCGACATTATCAAGAGTAACTTTTCTGGGGGTTGGCAGAGTTGTGGGGCGACAACGTCACGTGTATTTCGTAATATATACCCAAGACCAGCATGCGTGCCACTAGCATGGGAGATACCAATTGAGAAACAGGTTTGGATTGCAGCCCCAAGTTCATCAGAAATATTATTAAAACCTTCCCAATTTCAAGTGGAATTCATTATAGAATTGGCTGGTCGTTCTAAGGTATCTTTCGTACCGAAATTACAATGTGAGAAGAGATGTAATAGAACTATAGAAGTGTATCTCAACCGTGGAGAGGTCCTTGTAAACCATCGTGGATCACCATGGGACGTTAAATTCCAAGCAGTAGGAACAGAAGCAACCTTACTACATATAATGGAAGCAAATGAATGAAGCCTTTAAATAACTTGAAATAATTTAGTTAATGGGTCGAAGGTTTCAATTATTTATTGGTTTCAAAGATTCAAATATGGTAGGAATATTTTATCCATGCATAGACTCACTGTTGATGTATTGGAAACTATTGATAGTATTGTACCCAGTTGAGAAAGGACTATAGTTTTGCAAAGTATATGTTTTCCTTGGTAGCTTTTGTATTGAAAATATTGAAATGCATTAATATCTGTTCAACTGTTCAACTGTATATAGGGGCACGTAGGAAATCCACTAGGGATTTATAGGGGTCCCCTGGTAAGTACCATCCATTAGGCTACAGAGCTAAACATGTGTTCCTTCTATTGTTATAAGGAATGCAGTGAAGTACAATGCTGAAATTCAAAAAAGAGAACATCAATGGGGATGACATCAAATCTAACTATCAGTGGTAGTTCTTGTTGCCTCAATTTCGACCCGTATCAGTTTCGATCTGGCCCAAAGTGTTTTCACGACACCTGGATAGCAGATCCGCCAAAATCCACCAGGTCCCGTGTAAACGCCAAACCGATCCATACTAGTTCTGGTACGGATCCACTTGGACCCGGACCCGTGTAATCAGGGTTTTAATCCATAGATTTCACTTGAAGTGTTATTCAAGACTCCACCATTCGCTTATGAAATGTTTCTTAAGTTTCCAAAAGATGACTTGTGCAACCAAAAAATAATATGAGTTTAAAAACTTTGATCAGCTCTTTGGCCTGTGCTTAGCGGCATCAAGGGCTTAATATCAGTGAGATGCCTTATCTGTTTAAATGTATAACTACTTGATGGTCAGTGGCACCGGTATAATAAATGGTTAATTAACGCTCACCGTTGGATCTCTAGTTGAGAGGAAAATGGTGAACGAAGGAGACAGATCAATGTCCTGGTCTCCAAGTGTTATTAAAACACGTCCACCGGTTCTTCGCACTTCTTTATTCAACACTGGGTTGACGATGGGAT
Organism: Alatinidae sp. Z8VKAUB7J3; assembly: GCA_010016025.2. NCBI lineage: Eukaryota > Metazoa > Cnidaria > Cubozoa > Carybdeida > Alatinidae > Alatinidae sp. Z8VKAUB7J3. The sequence continues at coordinate 6,525,884 of JAAAKM020073195.1, read as the reverse complement.
CGTAGCTCTCTACATCTTGCACTAACAACGGGTTACCAAACCGAAGTGCACTCTCCAAATTCTTTCTGAATGCGTCATCAAGGAAGCTGCAGTTGGTAGGAAGGAAACGTAAATATTCGAACGAAAGTCCGTGCTTTAGCTGTTCATATAGGGGCTATTGGAATGAGGTGACATGAAAGGCGCAGTGGGTCTGCGATAATTACGCTAGCATGAGCGTAAGGCTAACGACAAAACGAAGGTAATGATAAACAAAGACGAAGAGAAACAAAGGGGAAGGCAAAGAGGACTTGAAAGACACCCAACTACAAGAACTCTGGACGATGGAGACAACATGATTCAAGAATTTATGGGAAGCTGAGTAATAAGTTAGCACCTAGATATTGATATCTCACTGCTTAATGTCGTTTGTGGTATGTACACAAATGGTAATAACATGGGCAGTCACCATCTCAGTAGCGAAGTTTGATGGTAATAAATGTTTCTGAAAAAACTTCCATTACCGTATGTGTTCATCAACCACTAACAATTTTAACGACAAACTTAAACCTAACGTTTTGTTTCTTGCCATTAAAGCAACAAGAGCGTAAATGAACGTATGACGACGTACAAAGTGTAGGAAGAGAACTTGGAAAAACACGACAAAGACAAAAAATTATCACTGCAGGATGAAAAAAATACAAAATCGAACGTAAAAAAGAGGAAAATACGAAGAAACAAACGGGTCTCAAAAAAGCCAAGTAAATGGTCTGTTAACGATGACCGCAATGAATTGTGAAATGAGGAAGACATGAAACAGACAAAAGAGAAGAGGGCTGTGCGGACAAGTAAAGGAAAGTAACACGACCAACTCACGGTAATAAGTAAAATGCTGGCGGACAAATACAAACAATGTGAAAGAAAGAAAGTGCACACATAAAATGATGGCAAACAAGGAAATGCAGACCAAGGAAACATAGAGGAAGGACAACAAAAATAGTACAGAAGCCGCTAAGCAGGATGGCAGACAAAAAAGACGTGCACGGCTGACGCAAAAGCAGAAAATCATGTATCAAATCCCCCTGAAAATGACTGAAATCAAGTTACTTAGTAATGAAAAAGGGCTCTCATATCCCATATTGCTACCCTTCTGCCCCTTTCCACCTAACAAGTGGGTGGTGTGACATCTCCGAAATAAACGAAATCATGCGAGGAAGGGGGGGGGGGGGGGCAGCTTACATTAACTTGCCTTAGATTAAAAAAAAAAGGAGACCCAAAAAAGGGGGGAAAAAAAAAACGTTAAAACCCATCCCCCAAGGGCAGCATTGTGTGTACAAACGGGTTCGATTTTTCCATCGACTTTTCACTAGACTATCAACCCCTTCCCAGGGCTTCACGTTCTTTCTTATCTGGCGAGAAAATGTATCTTTGAATAGGATTACTCAGCATGCATATGTGGTGTTAATAGAATTATCAGGGTTTATTGAGATGTCTGTGATCGAGAGAGTTCTCAACTAGGCTAACTGAGCATGTGTGTACTCGACATCTGACACGACACGTTTTAAGCCTTGTACAGGATTGTCGAGTACTGGTACAAATGGGCTCGACAAGGCTGTACAAGACTTAAAACATTAGGTTTGTAGAGAGGAATCACTCGACAAATTTGAAGATGTTCAAACTTCACTAGACTTCGCCATACAAGGCTCGACCATCCTCGACATCGAAATCAAATGAAGTATAGGGAAAAGTCGAGCCCGTTTGTACAGGGCTTTACTTATTAGGTTGTGTTGTGTGTGGTAGGTAGGCAATTATTTCTGTTGCGTTATAGGTGGTAGCCAATTTTGAAAGGCCCCTTAAATCACATATTACACGCTGTGGTATGCAAACATGTATCTAACAAAAACTACCACTTATGGCATCAGGTACATATATATTCGTTAAGTCTAAATGAAAATAACAAACTACTAAATTAATTACAATATTAAATACAGCATAAGTTAGGTGGTTTATAAAAAATTAAGCTCAAAATGAAATTCCTACTGCCGTCAAAACAAATGAAATTGTTTTCACACACAAGTTGTATTTGCGCTAATGACAACCATTCCCTGACCACGTAATCGCATTTTTGCTGAATTTTTACCCATCCTTCTCTTGTAATCACGTGTAGTCAATCACAACATCCTCTTCATAGTTATCGGATCATATCTTACCCGTCTTCCCACTTCGAAAGAAGACAAGGCCGCTGATGTCAATCGTAGAATACACGAAAAAGCTTCTCTCGCTGTAGCCAAGAATTAAGTGGAACTATTTTAATAATTTTGACGAATAACATTTCCAACGAAATTTGAAAATTTTAAGAGGGCCATCTAGCTGTCCTCGGCATCAATCTCATCGAAAGATTCTAAAAATTACTAAATTTCCTATAATCCATAGTCTGATGAATAGTCACACAACAGAAATCTAAATCTTTATCACCCTAATGAAGTTAATGCGTGAACGCAACTGGGGAACTTACCATCGGGAAATTGTCCATCGGGAGAGTCCCCATCGAAGAATCGCTCATTGGGAAATTGTCTATCTGGGGAGTTTTCCGTCGGGAAATTGTCTATTCGGGAGTCATCTGTATGGGTATTGGTCATCGGGGAACAGTTCTTTGGGAAGTGGTTCGTCGAGAATTGTTTGTTGGGAAATTTTCTGTAGGGAAACCGTCCATCAGGAAATTGTCCGTCGGGGAGTCGTCCGTCTGGCAATCGCTTATCTGGGAACAGTTCATAGGGGAATCACATCTTGGGAGATTGTTCAAGGGCAAACGTCAATTTCCTAGAAATGTCAAGATACCATAGTAACACTACTTTGTGTCGGGTACTGTAAGGCTTATGTTATGTTCTTGAGAAGTTTTGAATCTTGTATCTTGTTGACTATTGGGTGATGTGGCATACGATCAGTTACAAACCCATTATCACAAACATTTTTCTGCACTACGTGGGTACACAATGTTACATGCAGCCGCGGGAGGGGGGAGGGAGAGGTGCGTTCACTCTACCTTCACAATAACTAGAATACAAAAGTAGGTTGACCAAAGAAAAATTTTGGCTAACTACTCAGCTGTGAACAAAATCTGCGATTACTATGCAAGAGACATATGAGGGGTCGAGAACTAAGTACATGCGTATTAGAAATATTCAGGAAACCATGCCTTGAGCCTTCCTTTCGTACAAAACAATATACTCTAGAGTCCAGAATAGACGGGATCCCCGGCTATTAATTTTTGAACTTTTTTCCAACTTCCCCAGACTAACAACTTGGAACAACTTGAAATCTCCGAGATCGAGGCCAAATCAGGTCAGCCTCGCCTGATGACCGATTTTTTTTGCCAACTTGAGGCCAACTTGGGAACAACTTCACCTAGTTGTCGGGTAGCAAACACGAACAACTTTGCCCAAAATTGCAAGTTGTCCTCAAGTTGGCCAACTAAGTTGTCGGGAAAAGTTGTTCGTGTGTGCCCGGCTTATGTGCCATCAATGAGAACAGATACAACACATCATCCTACCCAAATGACCGAGAAGCGATCAAAAATACCCCCCCCCCCTTCTAAAAAAAGAACCCACGTGTCACGATCGCAACTAACGACAGTAGACAGTTTACGCACCGTACAGATAACTCCTGCTCTGACATTTGCACTGTAAATTTGGGTATCGCTTTTGCAATTACCATTTTACGCAAATCACTAGCTTCGATATTTCAGGTCGATATTGTGTTTAATTTCTATCAAGTGGAAGATTTCAAACAAGATTTAAAAGGGTGTATTCTCTGATTAACAAGGGATATACAGTGCAGTAAAAAGGGTTATCAATTTCGTTCTTGAACAACTAATTACAGGTCCCATCCACACACAAAAATACTGTAAAACAAGTGTACGTTTGAAACGGTAACCCTGTCAAAGTGTAAATGAACGTTGAGCTAAAAATGTAACACGACTTAGACACAAAATAAGACGAAAATACAAATGTCCTACGAATTACAGTACAGTTGTTATTCTATCATCCGGCCATCGAAAAAGGAAAATAAAAGAACTACGCATTTGTGCAAATGTCAGAAATCGCCGCAGAAAAATGTTTAATGGAAATCAACGCTCAGATCTTTTATCGGACATTATAACCACACAGACCGATTTACTGTGAAAGTATATCTTAAGTTAAATTGTTCTTTTCGTAATATAATCATAGATGAAAAGGGTTTTTCCCCCCATCTTTAAAAAAATTCGATTATCCGCACCCATTTTTTAGATAGAATGTCCTATCTTAGCCGGATAATCGAATAATGCCCTATGGTTGTGGATGGCACTGATACGTCGGTCAGTATGAAGGCTTCCCATCTAGAATTCTGTGACTATTAATCGCTACTTGTCTGTTAAGAAAAATTAACCGTACATCAAGCAGGTGTTAATCGACTATCAAAGATGAAAGATAGATGATGATAAGATTGTAGAGTACCTTCACATGATCCTTCGGTGTATAAGAAGCCTCGTAGGTGGCCAAGCCACAAATCTTCTTCGAGAGCCAAGAGATTGTCGTAGGCTTTTCGACATCATCTATTGGAACGACAACGATATCGTCGTTTGCGACGCCATCTGTTAAACGTACCTCTTGGTTTCTACATTTCTCTAAATGATTAATTACTTTTCCGATGAAAACAAGGTTCTTAATACTCTAAAAGAGGGAGAAAACAACGCGATAAGACACAGATTCTAAACATTAACTAACATTGCATTCACAACAAAGCTTAAAACGGTTTCGGCAACCGTTGCAAATCATTGGTCATTCCGAAAGTCGTATCACCGAACCGTTCCAAACACAGTTTTAAAACACTTGCAGTTTACAGTACACGCGTTATGGAGGTGGCTTCGAATCCGCTTAAAGTAAGACTAGGTGTCAAGACTAATGAAGTTTGCGGGCTCGATTACCGTTTAGCTTTGTTGCTTCTTTCTCGGGCCTAAAAGGGTCAATATGTTTGGAATTTCTAATAGCATCACCTTTCAATGAAACTAATAAAAAATCTCGATTACAAAACACATTGAATAAATTACAAAACTTAAGTAACAGGATCAAATAGTTCCTCGTATTGTTTCGTATTTGTAAATACAAAAAACGAGTACAAAAACCAACCGAGTAGAGAATTTTAACAAATCTAAAAAGGTTAGATTTGTTACAACCAGTTTACAGTACACGCGTTATGGAGGCGGCTTCGAATCCGCTGTAAAGAAAGACTAGGCCCCCCCCCATATATAAAAAGAGCCAAAAATCCCATGCCAGGTAGGGTTAAGATGTTAAAATACGCCAAGTGTAGTACCTGGATGTCCTTCCTTTGCTGTTGGCTATATCTTATTGTCATGACGGACTCTGAGATAACGAAACATGAACAAATGTAGGCTAATTTGTTGTGACTCCATTGTGTGATGGGTTTCTCCATATCTGACAAAGTATTTTCATTAGCTTCTTTTCTCTTGGCAACAATCCTGGATAATTTTACAATTGCACTATCCTTACATACTGTGTTGATTGCCTAGAATTTTGTTCTTACTAATCCTTTAGCAAACCATAACATAATGTCTTTAATTAATCTTTACCGCTTTCAGTGGTTTTGTATTTTCGCAGATTAAGACATACTACAGTCTATTGCTAAGAGCTTTGCAGTAAGTGTGGAAATAAAGCATCTAAAACAAAAAGGATCTAATATATAGTATGTTATTTTATACCTTAGAAATTTGTAGAAACACTAACTACTGCAAGAACGGAGCCATGTGTCGTTCAAATGGAACAAGAATATACTGCCAGTGCATAGCTGGATCTAGTGGTCCTCGTTGTGAAAACGTGCTTCACTGTCACAGCCAACCGTGTAGAAACAATGGTACCTGTGTGGAAACAGATAGTAGCTACACTTGCAATTGTTCATCAAGCTACATTGGAAAGAATTGTGAGACTCCAGCTCCTTGTCGGATTAACATGTAAGTGGCACTTGATTACTTTCTTAAGTACTTAAAAAATCAGTGTTATACTTTAAGTCAAATTCTCAAAGCATGTTCTTGGGCATTATGCAAGCATTAAGACACTCGTTCTGTCTATCACCAACCTACTCACTCACTGTGGCTGACTTACTTATTCGCTCTTTCCATCACTTACTTAATTACGCAAAAAGTGAGTCACTTGATCTGATTGACGTACTCACTCCCTCACTTTTAATACCTCATTCACTTATTTCTTTACGATCTCTACTTCACTTGTTCTCTCTATCAGTCATTAAATCTATAAATCACCCACTTACTCAATCCCGTACACACTCCTTTACACACTCCTTCACTCACTCCTAGACACACTCCTATACACACACCGTTACACAATCCTTTACGCACTCCTTTACAGACTCTTTCAATAACTCTTTCACTCACTCCTTTACTCACTCTTTCACTCACTCCTAGACACACTCCTTTACTCACTTCTTTACACACTCCTTCTCTCACTTCTTTACTAAATCCTTTAGATACTCCCTCACTCACTCCTTCACTCGTTGCTTCACTCACTCCTTCACTCAATCTTTTACACACTCCTTTACACACTCCTTTGTACACTCTTTTACACACTCCTAAACACACTCCTTTACTCACTCCTTTGCTCAATCCTTTACACACTCCTTCACTTACTCCTTCACTCACTACTTCACCCTCTCCTTTTCACACGTCTTTACTCACTTCTTTACATACTTCTTCACTCACGTCTTCACTAAATCCTTTACAGACTCCCTCACTCACTCCTTCACTCACTCCTTCAGTCACTACTTCATCCAATCTTCTACACACTCATTTACACACTCCTATACACATTCGTTTACACACTCCTTCACTCACTACTTCACTCACTACTTCACTCACTACTTCACTCACTCCTTTTCACACACCTTTTCACACTCCTTCACTCGGCCCTTCACTAACTTTTCCACTCACACCTTCACTCACTCCTTTACCAACTCCTTCAATCATGTATTCCATCCTCGTTGCAGTAAAAAATACTTAATTTAAAAATTGATTACCGTTTGCGTCCGTAAAGGTTTCCCATATTGGTAATTATTTCTTTCTTCCAGTGTTGCTAAGAATGGATCTCAGAAAATTATCAATATTTGATTGTACTAGGTTTCAGAAGAGGGCTACATCTGGTTGCTTGGGGTGACATTGACGCCCAAAGGTGGCCAATACTGTTAGCAGCGCCAGGTAGTATCTGCTGTCAGGTTGTCTCACTTGTAATGTTTAGGATTACATATTGTAGTAACAAAATGGGGTGGGAAAGCCTAATTTCCATCTGCATTTCAACGTGGAAGTTAAGAATCCTGTAAATTATATGATAGGATCAGATCACAGTGCCTCCGCCTTGCATATGGTAAAGAAACACGGCCTAATAGAGCACACCAACACAAACATTTGTGAAACGCTAAGGTTTCATGGTACATATTGAGCCTAAACGAAAATTCAATATAGACTAGCCATGAACTTTGACGTCGTGAACAGAGTAAGCAATTACCATGTTTGTATCACGATAATTATCGTTTCCGACCCTACAGTATTCCTTCTAAAAGGACACTGTAAAGACAGATTGTAAGGAGAAGAAAGTGATCTGATGATGAACGCATAGTACTCTGTGATAAGCGCAAAAAGGATACTGTTTGTTTATTAATGTTTGTGAAAATATAACCTTTGCCAAGGAGCGATCAGCGAGAATGTTAAGCAGCTTCTTTTACCTCAAGCATTGTGTCCAACAAGTTTCCCTGTTTTGCTTGTGTGTTCTGCAATGAATCCATCAGTATTGACTTCATAAACCCTATAATGTGCTCTGATGCTGGATGAGCTTTAAGCATTTGCTCACTTTCCTCATAAGATTCGTAGTAAGAACCAACCGACAGATAATCCTCTCCAACCTGTGGATGTTAACATGAAAAATTGGTGTTAGCTATTGGCTCTCAAAAGTTAACTTTCGACGAATACCAATCCCACAAATGTCAAGTACAAGTGCATGTCACTACCGTTTTGCCAATACCAACCCATGGACTTATAAATAATAGCATAATAGATGCTATTATCTAGAAGTCCATGTATCAACCGAAAACCCTTTTTGTCAAAAAACTAAAACCTCTATTGCAGGTCTGCTTTTATTATTTCACTGCCCAATAAACATTTAAACATTTCGAATGTTCGTTGAACGATGGAGAATTTTGACAACTTGTTGCTATATATGGTCAATTTTAGGCCTTAGTTACATGGTACCGAACAACAACGGTAATTATTATAATAGGGGTGACATCAGAGAACACAGTACCTAACTTTATTTCTCTGGTGAGGTGCACGTACCAATCGGGAGCGGCTTCTATTTAGTACGACTTCATTCAAGAAAATACGATACGCGAAATTTGCTACGCAAAATGCAACACATGCAATCCCCAGTTTGCACCGACGATTGTAAATTCAGTCTTAAATCAGAATCAAATGCTCATCCACGTCATTTTTTGAAAGATTGTTAATAAAAATCCAGGCAACCGTTATACAGAGGTGTGAGGATGTTTTTCATCTGCAGTAGTTAGTCTAGTTGTAAAGAGAAAATATTTAATACAAATAAGATACTCAGATTATGCACCTCTAAAGCATATCAACATACCTCAACGCCATCACCTTCATCTTTCATGTCCAAAGGAAACAGACTGGCTGCCAGATATTCCAAGAACTTCTTTCCAAGACAAAATGTGTTAAATGACTTTACGTTTTTATACAAGAACTCGATAAACTGTATAACAACTCCAGGGATTTCGTTCAGACTTGCATTTTGCGATTTCTTTGGGGGAAAATGAAACAAAATGTTAGCTAGAATCTAGTAATCACTTATTTAATTGATATGCGAGTCAGTTAATGCACCATGTTTTTTCTGTGTCCAGCAGTTGTATTATCCTCTGATAACCCAGTTATCAGATATCACGTGGACGGCATATAATGTAGAGGAAACATGAATAGTGAGTACGATGGATAGTTAAAAGTTACAAGGTTAACGGGGCTTGTATCTTGGGAAAGATCGCTTAGTTTTGAAAAGAACACTACAGAAATAGAGAATCTGTCACCACCGGGGATCGAACCCGTGACCCACGCTTTCGCGGCGTATGCTCTACTAACTGAGTTAGGTGATCTCCGAACAAGAGAACATGAAAGTAGTAAAGTACTAGAAAGGGGTAAATACATTTCATTTTCCAAGTCAGCCTGTTGCTTGCAAGATACTGGTTCGCTGAGAAAGTAAAACGAAATCATTACAGTGTAGTCCCCTGTTCTTAAAATGATTGTCCTTGTCTCTTATGTAAGACATGTGTTTTTTAATTAGGCCTGCATAGACGGCATGGAAAAAAGGCTACTTCTGGCTCCTCCAGCCAATCATATGGCTAAATCAGCTTGAATCCGTGATGTTGGTCAGGCCCAATGTGGGAGAGCATGACCTTTCTCCAAAGGCTACGAAAAAATCAAACTACTTGGTAGAGAGTGTTTGTATTGGGTTTGGGTGGCCTAAACATTGTTAGTGTGACACCAAAAAGTTTAATTGGAAGGAGGGGCATTAGGAAGACCCTTTTTACTAAATTCTGGCTGTAATTTTTAGGTCAGGTCGGGCCTGACTAGCCTGCCCTCTAACTTTGCCACTGGACACTATGAAAAATTGACTCACAAATTAAAGGATTTTAGCAAAGTTACAGTAACAAATAGATCACATTTGTATTTTTCAGTTAAAGTTAGTATTCGCTTAAAGTGTTGAAGGTAAAGAAGAGTAATTTAAGAGAGTTTAAGTGTAATTTTCTTGAGTTGAGCCGGAGTAGAGGTGCTGAAGGATTTGATGCAATGAAGCCAAAGTGAACACGATTTGCCATTACTGAGTGAATAATATAAATCGAAAAAGAGAATACAGTCGTTTTTGTGAATTGTAGGCGTATATTTTTAATGTGAATTGTAGGCGTATATTTATATTTTTAAGGTTTACATTAGGAGTTTTTAAGTTCTGACCAGAGCCCTTAGCCAGGGTTAGATTTGGGAGGGAGGGGTGGCTCTAAGACTTGACACTACTCTTTCTTAAGAAAAGCTTGCATTTTAACCACGAGATACCCGTAACATTAATAATGGTATAAAAAAGAAGGTGTACATTTTAGGGATTTAGCTTTAATTATTCCCTGAATGGCTACTGGCCTGTTCTGATAAAAGATTATTAAGGCCGAATTTGTCTGTTCTGACTTATATAAAAAATTTTAAACACAGTCAAAAAGCAAGTGCCTCGAGCAGGAAATATGCATCATAAATTAATGGCTCGCAAAGTGCTGATCAAAATTCACCCTCTAGAGTTCCCTGATATTTGATAAAGTGGTGTCGAAACAAGGGATGAGGGCAATTATTCGCAAACTTACTGTACCTTGGTAAACAAATTTTCTGCGGCATCTAGTAACATTTACAGGACGACGCAAATACTTTTATGGAAGATCAAAACGTTTCTCTAGTCAAACCCTGGAGGAGATAATTCAAGCAGGTACCGGTACTCAGAAGCAGAATTTGTCTTGACTAGCATTTTGGTTGAGGTGGTTGGAGATGGAAGGCAACTTAGGTACTTTGACAATCCTTATCCAATAAGCATTTTGAATGGAATACGCAAAGTTAACTGAAATATTTTAACCAAAATGGAAATGAAAGATGAACCGGGATTATGGTCGTGTGACAAGAGGGTCACCAGTCACACACCGTTAGTATCTCACACCTATGTTGCTGTAATTCAAAGAATGTTGTCACAAAAATATATCTTTAAAGGCTAATCGGCTCTTCATTTCATTGATTATCTGAATAACCACTCACCATTCATACATTGCGCCTTCTTATTCTGCTTTATTGTAAAACTAAAACTGACGTAGGCTTCGTGTTTACATTTCCCGACATTTTGTGTTATATATGCAAAGTGACAGCCATTTTTGGCCTATCCAACCAACCAACCTAAGCGACTAACCAACTTTCTGCCATCTTTCTTGAAAGATATCACAGTTTGTGGTAATGGCCTGCAATATGGAAGGAAATGTAATTGATGGCTAAAGAAATGTCAAGGGGTAGTAGAGAGTTTACTACAGTTCAGAGCACTGATCAGGGACATTCTGTTAGTTTAAAACATTTCCGCCACGAGAAGGCCAGGAGCTGGATTTGGTCGTCAGAGGCTGTATTGAGACGCAGCGAGCTGGGGCATTTTATAGACTACAGAGTGCTCAAAGCTGAAGTCACCCCGACAATGACAACCTTGGAAACATACATACATACATACATACATACATACATACATACATACATACATACATACATATGTACATCCATATATATGTAAAAATGTACATAAGCTCATAGTTGATTGCTCCTTCTTTTCAGAATAATGTAATCTCTTTAATTCCCATTGTAATGTGTGAGCAAGTGACATTTCAGTCAGGCCTCTGTTTTGCCAGAGCAGTGGCAAATGCTGTACTTAAGTTTCCCAGTGTGTGCTTTTTCTGGCTGCGAGGAATCCTTATGTCCATACATATATACTTGGAAGATGCAACCCAGAATCAAGAAACAAGGAATGGATCACAGGAATGGCTCAGCTCAGTGGAATTGGCTAATAAACTCCAAGCATTGGAAGCCCCTCCTGAGGCACAGGAAGAGGAAAGGACTCCACCAAAATCAGGCTGTAACTATTACTGTGAAGGTACCAAGGGAGAGAAAACTTTGCTGCTACTTTGGGGGGAAAGATAACAAGACCCAAGAGGATAAGATAGCAGATGCAGAGCGAGCCAGAAAGTGCTCAGAGACCTGGTACAGCTGTTATGCCATTGTTCTCAGGAAAAGAGAAAATCAGTAAATTCTATGTCGGGCTTGCACATGGTTGAGATAATTATTTTATTTTATTTCCATTAATTACCTTGGTATTGAGGCTACAATAAATAAGGTTTTGAAACAAACACTAGAGAAATGGAAGAGCATGTTACCACTGGGGATGGAACCCATGACCCACGCTTTCACGGCATGCGCTCTACCAACTGAGCTAGGTGACCTCTGATGTTAACATAGTTTTTATTTCGCTAGTCGCCACATTAACTCCCAATCATCCACCGGTGGACATAAACATCCAGCTCAATGCAATCAGAGACAAGCCTCTCTGGGCCATGTGATTTGACCAAGAAAGAAGTGCCGTCGTAGTTAATCAAAAGCCCATTAAAGTAAGAAAGTCTCATCGAGAAGAGAGGATTTGAAATTATAGTTTTGAAAAGAACACTGGAGAAATAGAAAAGCATGTCACCACCGGGGATTGAACCCATTACCCATGCTTTCATGGCATGCACTCTACCAACTGAGCTTGGTGACCTCAGATGTTAAGATACTTTTTATTTCTCTAGTTGCCACATTAGCTCCCAATCATCCACCGGTGGACATAAACATCCAGCTCAATGCAATCAGAGACAAACCTCTCTGGGCCATCTGACTTGACCCAGGAAGAACTGCCGTCTGGCCAGTCATCAATCCAAAGCCCATTATAGTTAGAAAATAAATAAGGTGCCAACCATTGGTAGATAGTACAACTTTTATCAAGCAGTTGCACTGCCTGAAACATTGATTTTGTTGATTGGTTCACCCATACATTACATGGAAATCACGGATCTAATGTTCTGAGTGATTATTTTGCAATATATCTCTACATAAGGAAGCACCAATAACTTATTTGATACCTACTACAGCATTTTTTGACATTTGCAAAACACAGGCTGCTGTGTTTGACCAATAACTACTGACAAAAATATCCTTTCAGTAAACGCCTGCACTCTATTCAATCCTTGTTCATCACTAGTTTTGTCTTTTGGAATGGAACCGTGACAGTCAGCAACCAAATGTTGCAATGGAGATAACATTTTATTTAACAATCAGATTTTTACGTAGTGTACATTCAACATAAAAAATGTTTGGTATATACCAGTAAAACCAGTGGAAAAATTAGAATAATCCGGATTTAAAAGATAAGGTTTTGTTGCTTTTTCTTCTTCTTCTTCTTCTTCTTCTTCTTCTTTTTCTTCTTCTTCTTCTTCTTCTTCTTCTTCTTCTTCTTCTCAGATCGGAGCATAGAGATGATATTCAAAGAGACACTCTTAATCAAATTGCATCAAATTGTAAGTCTGCTTTTAATGTTAAAAACACTTTTTTTAAGGCTTAGTAACCTCTCTACGTTAATTATTGGTTTGCACACGATCCTGCTTAGGATGTAGTTAGTTAGTGACACCTGACACGTAATACTTGCCCCTCCCTCGTAACGTGATATCTGTCGTATATTGCAGAACAGGGTAGGAACAGAAACAGCAACGTTTTCGGTAGAATAAAATTTAGACTGTAAATGGATTGCAAGGCATCGGATTGCAACTACTTTTTCGTATCAAAATACCTCTAATCCTTTCCAATGGTCGCACATGGAGGAACATGGTAGCGTGATGTTGATTACAATACGTATTCCTGAGGGATTCAAGCAGCCTTGGATAGTAAAGGAATGGTTAGAAAAGAAGTATCTGCATTCCACATGCATTTGTCATTATCGGTATTCATCTAGTTGTATATCGACCTACTTTGTACTATATTGTATGAAACTTCTGCGTCTTTTGCCGAAACTGATGACAGTCATTATATACAAGAAAAAGGACGTTAAAATACTTGAAAAGTTGGTTTGTGGTATAAAACTTGAATATTGCGTTGAGTAACAGATTCATTTTGCTGAACGTTTTCGCCATACACTGATCTCAGCAATCGTATGGAGTGAAATGAGAAAGCTATTACAATGAATTTATAGGATATTAGCTAGATAGCTATTACGATGAATTTATTTGTTTACAATTTACGCCTTTTCAATAACACGGTTGGCAGAAAACATGTCGCTCTCGTGACCGATATTTTTTAGGATCTTCTTGTTTCCTATAAATTCATCGTAATAGCCTTTTCATTTCACTCAATACGGTTGCTGTGATCAGTGTATGGCGAAAACGTTTAGCAAAATGAATCCGTTACTTAACGCAATATTGAAGTTAAAATAGTTGACCCACCCGTCTTGTCCTTTGCTGTGCTGAGTGTGTTCAAATAGGCATCAGTCTATGGACTGGCAGTCGGTATAAACTAGTAGGGGTGTAAAATTAAGTATAACATGAGGTAGGACGTGCTGTTCTTGATTTTGTACTAGAAAAATTTGAGTTTTAGAATGCAGCAGGAAACATCAGGGTAAAGTAACTAAGACGAGCCAACTTCCCTCAGTAGTTAGACTCAAATTTTTAATGGTGTATGGTCAGCACTGTTAAAAAAGCGGGGGGCTAAAACTCTTGCGAGCCCCTCCCTGCTACTACCATTTCATAAAATTTTCAGCGGTCACCCTGAGGTGATTCCATCGTTATGCAGTTACACACTTAGTCACTGGTACACTTTCAATGCCGACAGAATCGATCGTATCTGAGTTTGCTACAGCTTGATTGTTCTAGTTCATACCGGTGTAAATATAAGAGAGCAAAACAAGCCGATGATTTATTGTATGGTGTAGCTGACAAAAACTAGTAAACTTCGTGAACTTTTATTGAAGAAAACTCTTGTATTGTCTTTCCCGCTTTAGATTATATGTATCCTTCAATGATGTGCCACAATACTCAAACACCACTAACAGGACCCATTCCATGTGAACGTGTATCGCTTGGAAAACATCGCGTGGCGCCTTACTCAACGTCCTATCACCAAAGAAACGATATGCTTCAGACAGGTATGTTTGTCGATATGCAGTTTATTGCAGTGGCTATTTTTTAAATTATAGACTGTAACTGTTTCGTTCTTCTCTGTGGATGCCTGACTTCCAGGTATGCAAAGAGAAGTAGCTCAACAAAGCAATTGTACTATAGACCAGGAGCGGGTAGCCTGTAGTAACCATTGTAATTGTTGTATTTTGTGAGTTACGCAAGCTACAGAGCACATGTCTGTCAGGGGACTACTGGCTTTTTTCCCACTCAATGTTTTAGTGGCGGGGTTGGCTGAGGATTGCCCAGTTTACAACACAGCCTTATGTGCAACTCCAGGCCTGATTTTGGAAAATTGCTAAGCAACTCGAGGCCTGACCCCGAAAATGGAGTTGCTTATAAAAAATACCGTGTACTGAACTTGTTCAAGGGGTCATTTGAAGATGATCTCACGATTTCAGGTTGGAGAATAAGGCTGTGTGGGAGAAGTGTTCAAAACGACTAATTACCGGAAATTTTTCGGTGATTCGTGAACAAGGAGTACTGCAAATATCATTCAACTCTTATTTCGAAAGATTTAATGCACTAGAACTGAAGACTCCACTTTGCCTTGCGACCAAATATATACATAACATGTGACGTCACATCCATTTTTTACATGAGTTGTGTGCACGATAACAGTGTCACGTAACTGGAGCTTTATTTGTGGTCGTAATGTTGAATGAAGTTTATTGTAAACTCCTCATGATTTTCACTTTGCCTGCTCAGTGAAAATGGTCTTCGCTACCTGGAGGGGGGTAGCCTTTGCCACTGATCTGATTTGAGCGAGACCGACTGTGCCAATCAATGAAAATGAAGGGAAGCACCGATCAAGCATTTGCCTGTTTTGTAATAATAGATAACGTATTCTTTTGTTGTGTAAACCTTCATGATATGATCTTCAAATTAGTTGTCACATTGTACGATATTAAAAATGTAGTGGAGATAGTGATGTCCTTTTGGCATTCAACACATGGTGGGTTTCCTCTTGTAGATGAACAGAGAATACATGTAAAAGTTTAATTTCTCGATTATTTTAAAGAGAACAGTATCACGTATACCACACCGAAGGCTGACTTTCTTGCTTTTTCGTAGTAACGCTTGTTGCTTTATCGATTGATTGACAGATTGATTCATTGATTGATTGGTTGGTCAATACCGCGTAATTTTAACGGAACAGTCGTTATATGCGATGTGCATATCACCTCACCACACGAAAACGACATGGCAATCTGAACGAAGGGATCCGAAATTTATCACGTCGTCATTCAGATGATGCCAACTTTCCTGAAGGACCTCGCACTAAATTTTGAAATGTTCCAAAGTTTTAGAATAGAAGAGATGATGGTCACTAAGTCTGGTTGTGTTATTTGAATGAATTATTTGGTTTAAGTGTAACCATGTGCAATAGATACTTTATTGTCTGCAGTGCTTCGAAGTTGTAAAAATGCCCAAAATTGACTGATAACTAGTGAGGATTATATGAAACTGGCGTAAAATGACGGAGATAAATCGCACCAGATTGACTCGCTGCCTGTTGTATACAGCAACCAATGACAGTGTCCTCTATTGTGAGAAAGCATTCGCTAATCAGCAGAATGCCATGTAAGGTGTAAGTTAAAGAACTCTACAGTAGACAAATTTATGCACGTCTTACGTTATTGATAGTTGGCTGCTTAGGTTGATATTTCACTCCTAGAAGTAGACAAGAGGAACGTCCTGTGTCTTAGTCCCAATGACCATTAACTCAAGGTTTATCATCTTGAGCTCAGTCATCCATGGACGTACATCGCACAGGCAAGATGTTATTGGTATTACACCACTTTTGAGTAGCGCGTCCTGAGCTTTATCAATTAGCAACTGTCTTCTCTCTTCGACCGCTCTCGGCGGTTAAACATTCGTCTGGGGTAATTTCAATACGGGCGCCACTGTGTTTTAAAGACTTATGATTGATAGACTGCCGTCAGAAGCCTTAGCTGCGAGATTTAGCTGCGTGTTGTCTGTATACACGTAAAGGCTAAATAAATGATCTGCTGAATAACAATAGACCAAGTTAGGGTCTTTGACGTACGCCGTATTATTAAACAAAGCCGATGTGTGGCATCGCCTATTGTTATTTTTTTTCTTCAGAGATGCGAGTTAAAACATGCTAGAGAATTTGCACAAACAAATAAACATGTTCAGGATTAAGTAACCAGATATCATGATGGCTTTAAAAAGTTATGAGCTGAAATGTGTAGCCGCGGGCCTACTAGCCCCCCCCCCACTCTATACATAGTTTTTAGGGAGGAAACAGGATTCAAATTTAAGTTAATTTTTCATCAATTAAGCAAACGTGATTCCCGCATGTACTTGCTCAATTATCTAATAACTCTATCGGTCAATCATTTAAATATATAACAAATAATGACAAACGACGAATTATAAAAATATGAACTAAGGAATAAATAAACAAATAGGCGAAAAATGTAAGGTATTGGTATTATTCAGATAGCACGTACTCTTTTATGCACTCACCTTGAGGTGGTAATTTGCACTACTATGCAAATATTACTTGATAGATTGCTATTTAATGATCCTTTGTTTTCAAAGTATTTGGGTAAATACCCCTTTACATCCACCCCTTTTTACCACACACGAAAAGAAAAGTTCTTGTTTTTTAACAATAACTAAGGAAAAGAAATTCAACCCAAGTCAATAATCTCTGAGTAGAGTAAAATCTCAACATCAAATCTAAAAGACCCCTCAAACGTACATTTCTGAAGAGTGCCTATTTTGATTGCATCATTTGTAAAATTGTCATTAAGTGACCTAAAAACGTAAGAAACACTATTTCATTTAGCACATTGAGAAAAAGCCTTTCTCTCATTAATCTCTAACCCCACATTTTATACTTAAAGAACGAGAAGTGCAGCCATTTGTTTTATCTTAACCAATCTTTTTACTGTCCTTTCGTGGAATTGCCCCCTCTACGAATAAGAACAAAATAGTAGACAATTCTAAGCTTCTAAACTGTTCATATTTTTGTTGAAGGTGCCATGGGTGCTGCAGTGCTGATTGTCGTAGCAGGATACAGTACGTCGCCCTACACGACGATCATCAGTATGTGCATCGGTGTTGCTCTCTCTGGGTTTTTGCATTCTGGCTACGAAGTAAATATACTTGATATGGCTCCTGGAGTTGCTGGCATTGTCATGGGAATTAGTAACACCGCTGGTACAACAACCGGGTTTTTAAGTCCAATTTTGGTTGGAGTTATGACAGAAAACAAGGTAAGATGTAGCCAAGATAATGATTCATGATGGGAGCTTTCCGACTTTTCAATTAATTAGTGGTTTCAGGTGCCACTTTAATCGATAATCAAATGTTTTACATCTTTAGAATGATGACGATTTGATAGAGGACTTTTTTTATTCCCCATGGCGTTTTTGTTTCAGCGAATTCTTAGTTGTCTTAAATACAGATGTTTGACATATGGAGGTGATTGAGCCCCCCTTGCTAGAGGTGGGGAGCCATCTCAATAATTTAAGTGGCCAACATTGATGCAATAAGGTTGATGGTACATCATTAATAACTTATTATAATCAAAAAACTTGATACTGAACAATTATCTGAAAGAGTAA
Source organism: Alatinidae sp. Z8VKAUB7J3 (assembly GCA_010016025.2). Lineage (NCBI taxonomy): Eukaryota > Metazoa > Cnidaria > Cubozoa > Carybdeida > Alatinidae > Alatinidae sp. Z8VKAUB7J3. The sequence goes on along the minus strand of JAAAKM020073195.1, from coordinate 6,507,429 downwards.
AAACATTTAACATGAGCGAAATCGACACAGTTAGTTTATATGAGGCAAAATTTAGGGGAGAAAGATACGGGCAGTCCTTTGTCTTCCTATGTTCCACGGTTAATAAGGCCCTGAATTCTCTTGGCTATTAAGAGGCAGTTATTAAAAATGTCGGTAAACTGTTTATTTGTTTCAAAAATTGTACAGACGAACTTAACAGCTGTCTCATTATCTCAAAAGCGCTTGCCTTGTCGATTGTCACATTTAATTTGTATTTCATTTTACCGCCGTCATAACATGCTACTATTCATCGTCTTTGATAATTACTTCTCAATAGGCAGACCTTTTTCTCTCCGTTTCAGTGCCGTAGCCAGACAATCTCTATAGGGCATGCTTATTACCTATGAGCATATTTTAGAGCATGCTTATAAATTTAAGGCGTACGGGCCAGCCTGTTCACCAATTAATATAATTTTTGTATAACCGCTTCCAGAAAATCGTTGAAACCCTTTTAAAAATCGGGGCAGAGGTGGCGGAGCAAAAAAAAATTAGGGGCTCAACCCATATTTATGACCACTAAAGATTGAAAAATTGCTATCATTTTAACAAAAATTCCAACATTTTCAAAATATTGGGGGCTGGTAAGAGCCAGGGTATTGTTTAAATGTATTCTACTTATGAGATTAGAGTTTGTATGTCTTGAGTCACTGTCTTTTCACGAGCTTCGTTTCGAGAGAAACTTCAGCCTGAAATTGGGAGAGGTCTCTCTCGAAACGTAGCTCGCAAAAAGACAGCGACTCAAGACATGATAAACTGTGCCATCTGTGGCAATGACTGAGTCGAAAAGTGTTAGAATATTTAAAAGTATTCTACAACTTCGTACGGAGCACTTACTGGAACTTCGCCCGTAAAATAACACCATCCAAAAGTAAAGCACAGCGCGATGTTTCGATATCTTGAACAGTAACCTGCGTAAGGGAAATACGTAAAATTATTTTCACTTACACAGAAGGTGAGTGTACCCCAAAGGAGAGGGGAGACTTAAAATACTTAGAAAAAATGATATTATGTAGTTTGGAGCTGACAAAAAAGTTGAGGAGCTAAGGCTTAAGCCGAGTGGCAAGAATCATCAGGCTTTACATATCTTAAAAATTTAAACACACAGATAACGAGAGGGATCGACAAGACGCTCGTAGCAAAATTGGTAAGTCTTGAGATGTTTTACAATTTAGATAAAAATGTAAAAGATGAAGGGGTTATGGAAAATAGTCTCTCGAGCTAAAGACTCATGATCCGATGAGCAGTGTATACGACATTAAAACTACTATAACTCAAACGCCAAACAGTCTAACATACTTATTAAGAGCAGTTTAAACGCGATACATCTAATTTGGGCTATAATGTGGAGCCAGAGCTGTTGTATGGTTCGGAGACATGGACGCTTACCGTGTACCTTACTAAACGTAACGATGGATGCTACACAAGGTTGCTCCGCAAAGCTAAAGGTGGGACATACCGCGACAGGAAGACAAATGTAGAAGTCTACGGGGAACTATCAAGGATATCAGAGGTAGCCAAGAAGAGACAGGTCTCCTTTCCAGGCCATTGTGCAATGTAGCTCCACAGCCTGTTAAGCACCTTGTGTTCGGGGAAGCACCAGCAAAGTTTGCCCGAGGGAAAGGTGCCACGATGACCCACTTGCGGATGATTAAGAGTAGGTTAGGGATTGACGTGAACCAGATGATTAGGGACGCTGCCAACCACCTCTGACACTGGGCAAATGCGTTGCCATAAAAGAAAAAAGAATATTTCCTGCTGCACCGGTGCTTCCACTGACTAGTAGTGGTATAATGTGGAAACGCAAACGATATATTACTCTCCACCTTTAAGTAAGTTCACATTTCACATATCGTGTCAGAGCGTCGGTAATCAATGACAAGCAATGCTTCATCCCCTCTCCTTACCAAGACGAGAAGCGAGTTGGGGTCATGGCTCCTCCTTTTTCTTCCATAATCCTGAAACTTACCAGAATATTGCTTGGCGAGGCTGCTTTGTTTTAACCATGTGGCTATAACCCTCATTTCCAAGCTTGATTTGCTAAACGAGGCTTGTTCCCGAAATCGAGACAGCTAGAACATGATCAAACTTGACTGCAGAAAACTACTTATACCTTCTCTCGTCTCAAGGGCAGCCACTTGTGCTAATATTACAAACGCTTTTGATACAAACAAATTGAACGTTCTTTTAGGGATAAATTGTGTAAACGGTTATCTCTCTGTAACTGCAAATAGAAGGTATTTATTCATTTAGTAACCTTCAGTAACTTATATCTTATGTTTTACAGTGTTTAGACAATACTATTGTACTGGCTAGAGTTACCATGACAATATGTATGCAATACGTAGATTTCACAAGATCCCATTCTGAGAAAAGTCCCGAAGCTAAAAATTTACAGGATTGCCTTGAGTGTAGAAGCTACATGGTACCAAAGTGAATCGCGTGCGTTTTCTTGCAATTTCGGTGTCAGATAGGTATTAGATAGCTAATGTGCTGCATAACTGAAGGGCCTATCTGGCATACAAAGCTGTCTGCTACAAGAGCTATTGGCTACGAGGAAAATTCCCAAGCCACGCAATCATAACTATCGAAATAATTCGTCATAAGCAGCGTGGGCTATACAACATAACAATATGTCATTAACATCAGTCATCAGTAACAGAAGGTATTGATCTAAGCAATGCGTAGGAGTTAAAAACGAGGCCGCCTGCAACGAGGCGGGAGATCAAACACTCTTGTCAAGCAGTTGACATAATTTCTAAGGTAACCAGTCACACCTAACGTATTAGTCCACTTCTTTTCTACCCTTGACTGCTTTAAGAATAAAACAATCGGTTATTAGCAACTACCGATTTTCAACATAAATACATCTTTGTAACCTCTCAATGAATTAATAAGACGATTATAAATTCGCCATCCTTTGCAACACGGAGTTTAGCAGCAAACAGATTACGTTGAATATGAAGTAAGACTAGAAAATGCTTACGTTTTCAAGGTTTTCGTTCAGTTCCCAATATTGTATCGGGCGCTAATACAGAATCGGACCCCCCTATTTTTTGCTTATTTTAGCGTAGGGCACTAGTAAAACAAATACAAAAATTACCCATTATCGTCACCACGCTACAGGAACTTAACTTGCATTTGCATAGTCACTAAGTCAGGATGGCTGAGTTTCCATGTTATGAAAGTTGAGCCTGAGCTCAGAGCTGTAACAGGCCGAAACTTCCATTTTATCGAAGCATCTACACTGTTCGGTAAGCTGTACTTGTATTATTCCTTGTTGTTATCTTCAGAGCATTTATAATGTCTATCAATCGTTTCCATTCCGTTAATATTCACTTGTTTGAAAGAACTCTACATTCTTTTACCAATTTCGTAAGCTTATTGCATTTCAGGCAAATATCCGCCATAAAGGCTAATTGCACAGCAATGCGGACGTGTATACAGCTCTGAGCTCAGACTCAACTTTCAGAAAATGTCCCGATTTATTGTCAATATTATTGAGCGCCTGTGGATCGCTTAATGAAATAAATGAAATTATATGAAATTTTCCTTATTCAAGTGGGTGCGGGTTCCTCGAGAATTCGATTCGTTAGCTGTCTCCGGAGGCTTTTGAAGCCCTTCTTGCTGAGTACACATTTATGCACACAGGATTTTCTCTATCTTTTTTCAAAGGAAACACATGGATGCAACAAATCCTGGTTCAAATGTACCCTCATGTATGTGATCAATCATTACCTATCTTCGTTAACGTTGTTCACATTGAAATGACGATCTCTCAGCGTCCAGATTTGCCAGATCTACGAGGAGTTGGAAATGGACTAGCGGCGATTAAAAGTCGAAGGTCACCAAGACTCATTAAAAGTCATCTTCCAGCTCCCTATTTCCAGAAGCAATTACGTGAAAACAAACTTAAGGCAATAATCCCAATACGGAACTTAAAGGATGTCTTAGTTTCAGCATACCATTTCTTTCTTTTATATAAGAACGCTGATTTTCTTGGGGATTTTCATACTTTTTTCCAAGCTTTCAAAGAAAAGCTCTTGCTATTTGGAGATCCCTTTGAGCACATGCAAAGCTGGCTTGATCTGCGCCATCTCCCAAACGTGCTCATCGTACGCTATGAGGATATGAAAGAAGACCTGCTTCGCGAAATGACGAAAATTGCCAAATTCTTGGGGAAAGATTTTACAGCAGAAGAGATAAAGAAGATGGCCGAGCCCTGCAGTTTCCAGGCAATGAAAGAGAACCCAAATATTGTGGAGCTTTTTGGGAAGCACATTCCTCGCAAAGGAATGACAGGCACTTGGAGAGAGCATTTTTCAGAAGAAGAAAATTGTTATTTTGATAAGATTGTGCAGCAATACCCAGATTATGCTGCATTATATGGTTGATGGGAAAATTTTTCTTAAACGAACTCTATTCTAGCGTCGAAACATAAATACGCTGTCATATGTGCCCGGGGTAGTGCGCTAGTGCTAGTTTATAACACCAAACAAGATAAGCGTTCGTTAAAAAACACCTTCTTAAAGTGAGTGTGGGTGTGGCAGGGGGAAGGGGTGTGGGTGTGAGTGTGGGTGTGGCAGGGGAAGGGGTGTGGGAGGGGCGGGAGAGGTGTGTGTAGCAGGGGGGTGTATTGGAGTGGTATTAATTTATTTTGGAAATCATACCACATGGTAACAGCAGGAAATAATAAGTAATAATAAAGATGTTACCACATGGTCACAACCTTGGCATAATGAGGTTCATTTCATTTATGTACGGAAGTGAGACAGAGAAAAGAATTGCTTAATTGACAACACATCAACTGCTTTGCTTTTCTTCATGAGCACATATTCAACGAATCACGGTTAGGTTCCAACTGATTTGCATAATACATGTTGGCAATGTTTGGTGTTTTCTACACACGGTTCTTTGCTTTGTTTTTCTATAGAGTTTGTAACGATTTTCCGTAGCCAATTTGCAAAAGTTCTTAGGTATCAAGGTGGTGTTCAAGCGAGGGATTCTTTGGAATTGTCCATTTACTTAAGGTACTTGCATCAAGAAAAGGTAGCGAGATTCAAGGGTGTTTCTCAAGCTACAATTTTACCGCCACGCTAACAAGCCGATAGAACCAAGTGAACGAAAGGAGGTCGTCAAAGGCTGTTAATGAAACGTGACGGAGGGGAAATTTTTCGCACTGTACAAAGACTAAGGGCAGCATCTGGAAGATCTTGATCTAAACTAGTACAGCATGAGGCTGGATTGACTCACGTATCTGGTCAGCTAGTAAGAACGGCTTTGAACGAGCAGGGATACCATTATCTGCAGGCCATTAAAAAAGGCTCGATATCGTCTGCAGACATGAAAAATCGAGTTAAATTCGCGCGTCATACGATGAAAACCAAAGACGACAGATTTTGGACAGAGGGTATCAGCTTTTAGTTGGATGCAACAAGCTTTGTTTACAAAAGCAATCTGGCCGATCAGGCGAGGGCTCTCAATGGACTTGTGTGGAGGAAAAGATGCCAGAGGCTAAAAAAGGGGTGGACAAGTAAGGGTGATAAAGCAGGTACCGGAGGGAAAGTTGTTCATTTCATGGTTCCAATTTCTCATGGTCACCGGAGTTGTGAATTGCAAGCAGTACGAAAAGATGTGTGGGCAGTTCTGTGCAGATAAGAACTTAATAACTTGTTCAAGACCTGTGGCAAGGGCAGATCGTTTTGGAATCGACATCATGATATGTCTCAACTAAAATCTTTGGATTCTGCAGGTACATCTGTTTTGCTAATACACTAATAGTACGCATATATTTAGATCTTTCAAAGATATTTTGCGTTCAAAAGAGCACGGATACATCTACGTGTCGCCCCCGTGTGAATAAGTTACAAACTCCAGTAATATTAGCAGCTGCTTCCATCAAATAGACAAATATAGCAATAGATGGCTTCCCACTGTGGAAAAGATCGAACAACTCTGGGTACACCTTCCATAAATTTGATATCATCAATAGCAGATGACAAGTCCATGCACAGACTCTCTTGGTAAAATTCATAAAACCAAAACACTTTCTTTAAGAGTACATCTATCATCTGATCATGATATCTTAACAAACAGGTTACTAAATGAGTTGCCGATAACGGGTATCTCAGTCTAAGATCCATGGTAGTGTTAGGGTACAGTATACCCCCATTTAAAAATATTTACTCGCATTTATCAAATATAATCTTTTAGATATTAATTAGGTAAAACCAGGAGGATTCCCTAATAAGTTGATCTTCGATTAGCTGGACAGTATTCCATAATTGCAAACTGAATCCTTTCTTCATTCATAAACAATTTTCTAAACATAAGCAAGATGTTTACGTGAGAACAAACCTTGTTTACTTCGCCTTGACCAATTACCGTCTGTTTCATCTTGATTTCCCAACACAACAAACTGTAAGTGATGAGGCAATGGCCGAACAGTTAGCACCGCTTCTTGATCAAGTAGGTCAGTTAATTCAGGTAATTTCTGGGTCGTCAGCGATGGTGCACTGGATATGACAGGTAAGTAGGCAATTTTCGAAATTGGTATACAGTCACTGATTCCTGGGTCACAAAACTTCTTTAGACTTGGAACACAAATGTTCTCCGGAAGGGAAACATTCACTAATGTGCTAGGCACATATCTGTACATCATCCACACAAGAAAATCAGTAAAAAGAGAAACATTTCCGTCCCCCCGGATGCCACTCAGCTGAAAATCAGTCGGTTGTAGCTGCTTCAATCGCTTCAGATAAAATCTGGGAAAATCTCCGCTCGTCAAATTTGAAGTACTCAGAGATCGGCTTCTAGCTCGGGAATTCAAGGAAGGAGTGCTTGCATCCATGCGGGCAGATCCGATGGCTAGATCGCAATCATAGTTGTTACATGGGAAGATCTTCCATCATCAGTATGTTCCTGGAAGAAGCAAAGCATGAGTACTAGTAAATTTAACGAAGCTACTTTCAGTGATATATAGACTTATAGAATTTCCCCTGCGAATTACTTGTGATTCGTGTAGGATCAGAATGCTTCAATTTCACAACACTATTACACATGCTCAAAGAGCGTCAAAAAAAATTTGTAGTTTATGTTATAGGTTTATTAGTGGCAAAAATTTACACCTAAATATGATAAACCCGGCAAAGAGGAGAGTTTGAAGAAACCGGGTTTTTAAGAACTAAATATTGAGCAAAAGAAAAACAAAATTAAACTGGAAAATGGATTTTTTTAAAATATCATTGAAAAAAATCAGCTATTCCCATAAAAAAACCTAAATAATATGCAATTTTTTGATTCCATCAATTTTTTCTTTAGAAGAGATCTATTATTTAAAATTTTAGATTTATGGTTTAATTTAAATTTATTTGCTATCAAAGGAATTTGAAATCTTAAAAAAAAAATCAGAGCCGACAAAGAGGCAAAAAGAATATTTAAATCATAAAAATAAGTCACCGGGGATTGCATATCATAATGCCAAAGCGATAACTGCAAATTTGCCTGAAGTTTATCATGTTTAGAAATAAAAAAAAAATGTCCCTGTTTCTGAAAGATTTTGAAGCCGTGTAGGATGACGGAGAAAAGTACCCAGCATTCGTATAGCTTTATTTTATATTATCTTGAGAGGTTTAACATGATTAGCAAATATATTTAAATACATAACAGCACAATATCTCTTCTAAACTCTGTCTTGGAGATGTATGGAACTAGCAATTACGAGAAAACCAAAGTTGTAAATGCAATCTAAGATATAAGGTTCTTAAAAAGAGATGCAAGCAGGAAGACTTTCTTGTAAAAAGCCTATTCTGGCTTTTCAATTAAATTAAAAAAAAAATTCAGTTAAATTGTAACAGATGTTGGTTTTCAGTTAAATTTTAAAAGATGTTTTGACTTACCTCAAAGTCTAGATTGTCCATGGCAAAGTGAACGAAATGACCAGCTTCTATTCCCTCTGGGATGTATATGCCATTGGAAGAAACTTCTTTTTCCACATTTAGTGCCTTCGTAGTCAGAATCCGATGCACTATGCAAGAGCTGACAGTCCTGTCCGATTTGTTCAGAATTTTGAGAAGGGTTTTGCTACGAGTTTTGTGGGTATACATAGATTCCAAGACTAGTGTGTTTTGACGTTTCTATTTTTCCAATTTAAAAAAGAATGTGTTGAGTCAGGTTCAAGACTTTACGGTCCACATCTGGAGTAACGGCATATCTATCTTTATATTCTGCTGAAGGCTGATTCATGTCACCGACGAGGAAGGCCAATAAATTAAAGAGCACGGAGGAATCATACAGCTGGCAAACTCTGAAGATGTTGTCATGTCTTCTTTATTTTGGCCGAGAACTTTGGCTGTCTCTTTTATTTTCGCATTTTTGGGAAAGCTCATCGACTTTAAGATCTTTGTTGCATTGGGGCTTCTTTGCGGCGCCCACATTGTCCTTACCACAAAACTGCGAGGACTGAATCGCCTCGTCACTATCCGGTGATAAAATTAATCTTGAGAATAAAACATCATTTATTTCGGTTACTTTTTCGATTTTACACGATTATATCTATTTTATATTTTGCTTTTTGGCTTTACTATCTTTTACTTTTTTTACGTTGATTTTAATCTTGCTTTTAATTTATAGGAGTCTATTTTTTGATTATTTTTTTCCTAGGAGTTCTGCGTTGTTTTTCGTTTCTGGCTGTCCTATTTTTCCATTTACGTCCTGTCATCTTGTTAATTATACAGGCAAATTATCAGTATATTTTTTTTCTGTGAATTTCGTTCTTATCTACAATGTTTAAATAGAAATATCTTTGCTGCCAATTTTTCTATATTTAAAATTTAAAATAGTTTGACTGCTTATATTATTATAGGCTACTGTGTTTTGATATCGCACAAGCTTTCAATAGAATTTTGCATAAGTGTCTGTTCAGAAGACTTCAAAGGCGTGGAATTTGTGGTCGTTTGCTTGAATGATCTTGGAAGTTTCAGAGGCAACTGTTATTTGCCTGTAGTCCTCGATTTGCCTGTATTCCCCGTCATTCTAAGCAATACTGGGACAAATACAGGCCAGCAGAACATTTTTTTCGACCGTTAATGCACTGTGAAAAATTTCTGCACAGTAAATATCCAAAAGCAAATGCACAGCATTTTTTTTGTAGTCCTAGATTTAACACCAAAGCTGAAAATGAGGTCAGATTTTTCTGCTGAATTCGACCTGAACTCTCGACAAAAAGTTATTCGTTAATTTTATTCCAATTCCGAAGAAAACTTAGCTTTTACCACTACTAATTGATCCTGGACTATCATATGTGCAAAGTGGTACGAAAAAGCTAACTGAGATAAGCAAGTGACCAGATACTTGATATTCAGACAAAACTGATACTGATGTAGTTCCAACATATTTAGATGTACCATGTAGTAGCTTTAAAGTAGAGGGTGATGCATGAATACAAGTAAGCATAGGGAAGGAATTTCGGTACCTGTGTATTATACGCCACTCACTCAAATTTCCAATGTGTAAAACTCGAGAACAAACCAGTTTTTCCGTTAGTTTCTTCGTTGCTTTAGAAACAAATTTGGGTTATATATTTGTACATTAGGGGAGAAGGGGTAAAATATAGCGGGCTACATGCAAAATCTATTAGGTAAAATCATTCTGCACATTTTGAAATAATTGTTTTTGCTCAAATTACGTAATGTCCCATCTATTATGTAACTTGTCTTTGTCTTGTCTCACGCTAAGCTGAAAGAAACCGGTTTGCTCCCGAATTTTACACAGAGTAAACTTGAGTGAGTGGCGTATAATACACAAGTGCTAAAATGCCTTCCCCCTACGAAAGAAAACAACAAAACTCAAATAAAATTCGCGAATTTGGAAAGCCTTATTTTCTACGGGGGGCGGGGAGGTATTTTCCTCGGGAGGGGGGACGCCTATCACCCTGTCTATTTTAGCTGACTAAACTACTACTTCTGCCAGTAGGCCTCAGCTTGAAATCTTTTACGGCAATTTCTCCATGGTTGTGCTTTTGCGCCTTACTTTGCAAGTTAATTCTTTTTGCCATTTGATGCTGTATGATCTCTAGGACAAATCTATATGCACTTCGAACCAATTTTTAACGGCATTACGAAACCTAAGCTTTATGACGCTGCACGATTTTCGCAGCTGTAAAATGAACCTTGTTTTTGCTCTTGCGCGGCCTGAACGCTATCGTTGAAAAACGTAGACCTAAGTGTATCTTTCACGCAACTCGGAAAAGAAATGAATAACATCCATAGTCACAAGATTTGAACGTGACTAAAATTAAAGGTAATTAGATTTCAATTTCGTAAGTACATCTTGGCCTTGTAGTTTGTTTGGCTGAAAAACATGTATTTTGAAATCGTAGTTAAATTCTACTTAAAAGTGCAGTAAGTGATTGATGCAACTATATCCGGTTGGTAAAGCGGGCACAATGGACATGACAAGCAAAGTTCTTACCAAAGGGGTCAATGGAAGACTCTGTGGAAATCACTTGGGAGAGAGTACCAGAAATCAGCGAGTCTTAAAGCTGAATTCAAAAGTAATCAGTTTTGAAATATTCTTTTGGTTGCCAAATGAAAGACTTATGATTTTCTTGAAAATTTTACCTCCTCGGCAGCACTGGAGAACGATTTGTTCAAAGCTGGTTTTGACACAACGACGATGAAGAGACCTGATTCAATATCCCCAAACGATGGGTCACCCAAAAGAATATTTACAGAATTAATTTCTGTATGGATTGTTAATGTATTTCCACGGAGGAAGGTATATTTTATGACGGAAGAACAGACCAAGAAAGTTGTTTTTATTGTTTGGATATTTATTGTAGTATACATTATTTTAATCATTTATCTTTCACTACCCAAGGTTAAAGAAAGTAGTAGAAAATGTTAATTTGATGTAGGTGATATTAAAGCTAAAGTGAATTTAAGTTGAATGGTTTTTATACTACCGAGTGGAGAGTAGGTGAAAGTAATAAAAAAGGACCTAGTAAGGCTTTATTTAAAACTACTCTCACTCTGTTAGTGAGAACAAAAATATCCCAGTGTAACTTTTCTTTCTGCTGAAAGAAGGCATACGTGCAACATCTAGACCTATGAGCTTCTTATACTAACTATACTCCTCTTTTACTTAGGAGAAGCTCTAGAAAACTAACAAAATAGAATTCAGGTGAAAAATAAACTCCACAACCATAACCAGATGTCACTTCATATTCTACTTTTTGGCGATGTAAAAACTCCCGCAAATAAAAGTTAAGCCAATCATTCCTAAATTCATTTTCTTAGAAGTGAAATCTAGAAAAATTCTCTTTTGTGAACCCTTATTTGAATGAAAGAGAAATTTCATCCTTCATAACAAACATAGTTAACATCGATAGAATTACCCATTTATTACAATGCAACCAATATTAACTTCACATAGCTTTAGTTTGGTCGTTTATTCATGCCACAATGATGAGTTACTGCTAAAACGCACCGAAGTGTTCACGAAGAGAACTAATGCATTGTTTTCTCCTGATTCATATTCATGCTGATGAATTTCCAGCAGGTATGTGCTTCCAACAAATCAAAACTTCGTGATTAGATTTTGGCTGGATATCTTCCATTCATAAGGGGAGACCAAAGCTCTGGAGGAATGCAATAGATAACCGAATTACAAAAGCAATGAATACAAAAAGGATTCACAGAAACCCATTATAAGGCAAAGCTTAGAAAACGATTCGTATTTCTAAGGGTTACGTTTATAAGGGCTTCTATGCTTAAACAGAATGGATTGTAAACCCTAGAATTTTTCTTTCAAAGGTAAAAATGAATTTCTTAAAAGATGGTGGGAAAACAGTAAAGAAAAATATAATATAATAGAAAAACAGTAACGAAGATATTGCTTTTGGCCGAAAATGCTTCAAATCTTACAAAATATTGGTCATTTCTTCGAATCGATCCTACGGGAAAACCATAGCTACGGGAGCTACCCCTGTGAAAATGTCTAAAAGCACAAGCGTCATTTGGGACTTATTGAAAATTAAACTTATTGATGAAAATTTAAGGTTTATGTTTTAAAAGTTTCAACACCATTAAAATTCTAAGCTTTTGACGTAAACAGATTTAAAATGAATTTCTTAAAAATCACGGGAAATACGGAAAAGGAGGCGTATAGTGCCAAATAACATCAAAATCTAACAATGAAATGACAGGCTCTCATTGTTCAAATAAAAACAAAGATCAATTTTAGTTTATACGCTTATATTTGTGGGAAAAAGGTTTAAAATGACTTAAGTGTCATAATTTGCGCCAAATAGGTCATGATTCAGCCATTGAGTGTCACAGGCTGGGATTTTCCATAGAGTATCTCGATATAATAATGAAATGCTATGTTCCTGTTGTTTCGAATGAAAAATATCCATCGGTATGATCAAACGTCAGATTTAGAGCGATGCGCTTATTGGTTCCACCAGCTTATCAAAACGACCAGACGATGGACGAGAACCTCAAAGCTTTTTATGAATTCAACTCCATGCATATGGAGCCTTGGGACGGTCCAGCGGGTATCGTACTCACAAACGGACGACATGTTGCGTGTAATCTGGACCGCAATGGTTTGCGTCCAGCCCGTTACGTCATTACTAATGACGATTTAATTACCCTTGCATCAGAAGTGGGGATTTGGGACTACAAACCTGAAGATGTTGTAGAAAAGGGACGCGTTGGCCCCGGCGAGATGTTAGCAGTTGATACTTATACCGGTAAAATATGGCGCAGTAACGAAATCGATGAGGATTTAAAGCAGCGCCACCCTTATAAGGAATGGATAGATGGGCACATTCGTCGACTTAAGCCCATTCAAGAGTGCGATGCAACTCTAGTAGGCAAGCGCACATTCAGCGACGACGAGTTAAACGTTTATCACAAACAATTTAATTATAGTTATGAAGAATTACAGCAAGTGGTCAAAGTGCTTGCTAAAGATGGTCAGGAGGCCGTCGGCTCAATGGGTGATGATACGCCAATGGCTGTCATGTCC